>VZSF01001201.1:383377-420822 GCA_013398295.1 Chionis minor | reverse complement strand
CCGCCGCGCGGCACGCCGGGAGCTACGGTGCGGGCGGGCGCGGCCCGCCGGGACACGCCGGGAGCTGCCGGGCGGGCGCGGAGACCCGCACCCCCCGGCGAGCCGTGCTCCCCGCCGGGTCCGCACCCTCCCGCTGAGACCCGTGCCCGCAGAGCGCTGGCCCCGCACAGCGTGGAAGTTTCCTGAAAGACCGAGGGCTCAGGCTTTTTAGTCTCGCCCAGCGCTGACCCTGGCCACGAGTTTTCGGAGCTGTGGGCGCCTGCAGTCCAGCTCTCCTCATGGCTGCATTTCTTCGCTTCCATTTGGGTTCAGTCAGCTCAGATGCTCAAAATGACAGCCAACGGACACATGCCCCTACAGCGCTCTTGCGTGTCACCTAGCTCCAGCCTCTGCAAAAGCCCGCTCATTCCCTTTTCCTTTCTGCGCTTCACCTCCCCACAGCGCCCGCCTTCATCTCCTGCCCACGCCAACTGACCGGCCAGAGTTGGGCCCGGGCTACAGATCGGTTTGGGGACGGCAGTCCCAGAGCCGCATGCTGCATTGGCTTCTTGGAGGACCTCCATCCCTGCTGCAAAGGAGGTTGTAATGGGCCGGGGCATCCCACTGCTGGAGACCCAGACAGACGCTGCCAGCGTGAACACAAATACCTTGTTTCCTCTGAAAACCAGCCTCAGTAGTGCGATGAAAAGGCTTTCATTTAAGCATTTCTACAGGAGCTACTGAACTTCTAAGATTTTGTAAATCTTTGAGGCTGTGGAAGAGAAAAAAATATTAACGTTGTTTCATTTAAATAATGGATTTTACTTGGGCTCATTCAATCATCTTTTACAATTCACACTTTCAACAAAATTTCATGGAAGGAAAAGGCAAACCGAGTCCTACTGTGCTAACATTGTAATCCCAAATGAAGTAACTCACTGCAGCCCAGGGAACAGGAAAGAGAAAATACTTTTCTTATGTCAACATGTCAACAGATGGCTTGTTGGAAACATTAATTGTTAGGAAGTGCTTTCGTGAAGTACAGGAAACCTCTAAATCCACTACTGAATAACTCAAAGTTCAGGGAAAGAAAGTCAAGCTCAAAACCAGTGAAGCGCTTTAGGTTGGAGAGAGCTCCTGCTGGCTTCTGCGACTCGGATAAGGTAGGGCTGTGTTTTGCTTCAGTTTAGCTGGAAGATGCAGCCTGTCCTTAATATATGTCCTGGCTTATGCAGCTCCACCGGAAACGCTGGCCAATGTTTTCATTCATGTCTTCACTGAAGAGGAGAAACTAGCCAGAGGAAGCCTGCCTTGCCTCTCAGCTCCAGGCTGAATTTGTAAGAGACGTTCCTCCGGACTACGCAGGGGCTGGCTGCGAGGGCTATTTTGGCAGCCAGCTGGGGTACGCAGGCTGCAGAGGAAACATTGTGCTGGAATCCAACAGGGATGTGGCACAGCGGCAAGATTTGCTTGCTGGGGAGTTTTCGCTTCCAGTCATGGGAAGGAGAGCTGGATAAACAGGAATGAAATCAGAAAAGAAAAGCCTCCAAGAACTGCATTCAATATTTAAGAAGGCTGTTACCGTTAATAGCATTAAACGCATACTAAGGTTAAGAAGGTTGAGAAGCCAAGCTTTGTCTAAGATTCTGATGTAGTGCTTCTCACCTGTGCAGGGACAAGCAGCATTGACAGTACTAGAGAGAGGCAGAAAAGGAGTTTGCATCGGCAAAGGCAGGAGGTACTTGGTTTTGATTCATGACATTACTTCAGAGTTGTGCTGAATTCATCTGCTATAGTAGTAGTCCTCACCAGTAAGCAAAGCCTTGGGGGAACGTGGGCAGGCTGCGAGGTTCATCTCCCAGAAGGGGAAGCAAGTAGCAGTAGCACAAGTATCCACTCTGAAATGCCAAGGGCACTGGAAACCTGTACAGAGCACAAAACTTGTGTCTATAACATAGAGACAATTACTAAATTACAGAAATATTCACAGGAGTTGCTAGAATGAAGATTTAGAAAGCTGTCTACAGCATTTTAGCCTGATTTGTTTGGAATTGCGTTCCATATAATTTTCACTGAAAAAGGAGTCACTAAGGGGGCAGAAGGCTGTCTCCAGCTCTCCCTGTGCTTTCCTGTAGCTGGTGTTCATTTACATGCCAGGGAAGGGTGAGCTGTAGAAAGTGGCAGAAGGCTGACGCCCACTCTAGATCCAGCACAACTCTCCGTGCTGCCCATTTCAGGGCCTCTAGGGACAGCACAGCCTAGGAACCAAATTCTTCCCTGAATAACATAGCTACCACTCATTCTACTTCTATTTTCCTCCTTCAAAGTATCGAAATACCCTTACAAACAATCGTCCAAATCTTAGCTACACCTGCAAAGTGCTCTCAGGCTAATGGGAAGGTTTTTAGTGCTGCAGAGCGGTCTGAGGTGGGGAGCAGAGGCAGCCCCCTCCCAAAGTAGCAGTTTGCTACATGGACTGCAATCCCGGAGAGCCTAAAGATCAACAGGGCTACAGCCTGCCTCGATTCACTGATTCCAAATTCCTTGAGAGGAAACAGACATGGAAAATCACGGGCTGCACAGGTCTCCACGCCCCCGCATACAGATGTTTCATACCTCAGCTCCAGGGGTGAAAGTTCCTCCACTGAGCTGTGCTTCTTGGCCTCCACAAACTGATGGTTCTTCCTCTGCTGAGACGGATGGTCAGTCCCTGCTCGTGCCTGCACATCGTCTCCCTGACTTTGGGGCTTGGGCACACCAGCTGTCTTTTAGGAATCGAATTCTGCAGAAAGAGGGAACACCTGTAGGCTTTGGTTTCTTTATGCAAGGACTGCCCAGAACCGAGGACAGGGTTGTGGTTGCAAGGAAGGAGAGCTAAGTTAGCCCCAGTGACTTTGCCTTAGCCGTGAATTAAGCGGCAGGATGGTCAGTCTGTTCCCCCTGGAACAACCCTTGAAGCCTTTTCCAACCTGCTCCACCCCAGCTGCTGTTCCGAGAAGCCCGCGCTTGGCCTGACAGCCGTTTCTTCTCTTCCCCAGCCCCAGCACGGGTTCAGGCGTGGAAATCGCCATCATCCGTGCACGGGTCCCAGTCGCAGTGTGATCCCTGCTTCCCAGGACAGGTTAACAGCAACCACCAAGACAGCTACCCTGAATCCATGGACATGTTATCCTAGCACTTTCTGAACTATCACTCTCTCTCCCTGCCCCAAACATCAGTTTGTTGTTTCTCCTGCAGCAGCGGGAGTGGGTGAATATTTTGGGATAACTTTACAGACCAAGAAGGGGCGTGTTCTGCTTCCATAGAACTTCACCTTCGCCTTCCGCGGGTGAGAAACGCAGGCCGACGACATCTCCCGCTCGACATTGCTGCCCTGCTCGGGCGCTGTCACTCGCATGCCGGTAGAGCGGCAATAGCTTTTCCGCAGTGGGAAGCAGCAGCGGGCTCAGCCCCGGGACAGGCAGGGTTTTGCAGGCAGGCTGCCTGCGCCGGGCCCTCCGCCGCGGCTCCCGGGGGCTGCCCGGGGCTGCCGTTCTCCCTGCCCTGCTCCGCGCGGGGAAGCCCCCGGAGCCCAGCCCGTCCCGGCCGCCAGGGGCCGCCCCGGTGCCCGCGTTGNCGCCGCGGGAGCCCCCGGGGGCGGCTGGAGGCCGCTCCGCGCCCGCTCTGCCCCGGGGACGCGGCTCTGCCCCGCCGCGGCCCGCGCCGGATGGGCCCGGACGCGGTGACAGCCGGGAGGCGGGGCCGCCTCGGTGCTTCGCGGCGGGGCGCTGCCAGCGGGCGCGGAGCGGACTGTGAACCCCGGGCGGGGCTGAGCGCGGCTCTTCCCCTTTGCTGCGACCTGCTCGGCCGACTGCTCCGCTTTTCCCTCCTGCGCCAGGGATGCCATCTGAGGATGCTTCAGGTGAAGCTGGTGGTAACCGGAGATGACTTTGGCTATTGTCCTCGGAGAAACCAAGGCATCGTGGACTGCTTCCTGGCCGGAGCGGTGTCGAACGTGTCCCTGCTAGTCAACGGGAGCGCTGCGGCAGATGCAGCCAAGCTGGCACGGAGGTAAGCTGCTTTCTTCCGCTCCCTTGTGGGCAGCTGCCGCAGGCTGTCCACAGCGAGCCCAGTCTGTAAAATTTGGTATTTTGTAGCCCCGGTATAAACACTGTATCGTAGCCTAGGCTGGTATAAGAAAACTGCATTCCAGGCATATTTACTAGGACTCTTCATAGTAAAACCAGCGCCCTGCCAGCCAGGCCCACAGTGGCTCTTTCTCTGGTATTAGCCACTGCACGGCACCTTTTTTTCCCCTTGGGATAGAAAGCCACTGGCACAATTTGACTAAAAGAGATTGGGATTGTTGGACTTCCTTTTCCCACACGTCTAAAAGGTGGACCATCAGAATAAAAGTATACCCAGAACAAGCTGCTACCCCTAAAAGTATTAGACCATAAAGGCACAAATCTTTAATTTAATTTGATGCATTTCAGCCAGGCAGAACACAGGGTCAGCCAGGTTCACTGCAGAATCAGGAAAGGTGTGAGTCTACATGGGCTAAGTTATAAATCTGGGCAGCAGAAAACACTTTTTTCCACCCCAGAAACCTTTTAAAAAATGCACCTCAATATTTCTGTTAATTCTAGGCTCGATAAATCCATTTGTAAAAATCGCATACATAGAGAGAGGGACAATACCTTTTACCTGCCTTGTACCTACCACCTTTACTCCTTCATGAAACTCTCAGCGCTTGTTTCAGTGCTTTTGCGCTGAAACTTTCCAGAGGTTGCTGGCACAGTTGGCTTTGCAGCAGATCAAATGCTACGTGTCATTCTTATGGACTAGCCTAGCAAATCCTTTAACAGGAAGCATTACTTGTATTTAGAAGGTAAAACCCAGCTGATGCTTCAGCTCCAGTGCGGGCAGGCACTTGGAAGCAGGAGTATGCCCTGAAAAAAAGAGCAGCAGGGTTGAGAAACAATTCAGGAAAGCAGAAAAGGAAAGGAACCATATTGGTATTAGAAGAACTGATACCTTATGCTTCAAATACAGCTGCTGCAGGGGACAGTTTTGTGCAAGTTGTGCTGTCCTTGTTCTGCTTGAGCATCTCTCCCCATTTTGGCTGTGATTTAAGGGTACTTGGAAATTGCTTACAGCCTGTAGCTTCTTTGGTGTTGGGGTGGCTCAGGAAGGCTGGGGTGTAGTGTGAGTAGCAAATTGGTCTTCTGTTAAAAAGGTTACACACAAACGTTGAGAGGAGCTGCCTCTGGGACATTAAGGGGAGAGGCAGCAGGACACAACTGTTGAGGTGCCTGTTAGCAAATGAAACTTAGAACAAGGAGCTAAAGGCAGTACTTCTCTCAGACACAGAGGTGCTGTGAAACCCTTTAAGCCCCAATGCTCTGGTAATGTTACCAGCTATTTTAGCTGTGCTCTTTAGCGGGCTTTTAAATATAGAAGCCACCTGGCCTCATTTCCATAGGCAGAAAGTAGGCCATGTAATCAGGGGTTTAAAAAGCATCTTTGAATCCAGGTCATGACACTTGTGCTGACAGCTGATACGGGTGCGAAAAGCCAGGTTAGAGGGCAGGTGACAGCAGAAGCTGCAACCTGCTGCTACAGTTTCATTCTTTTGAGTGGTAGTTTTGAACTGTAAATGTGAATGAAATGGATTGAAATCTGTTTCTGGGAATATAAGCAGAGTGACTTTGGGAACATCTGTCAGCACTGAAGATCCACAGCCCAGGTTCTACAATTCCTCATCTATGTAACTCTCTGCAGCTGTATTCAGCCCTGCCCATGCGCGGGGGAAGCATTGTCAGGTTTGGGGAAAAGGGTTGGTCCTGTTCTAATGCAAGCCCTGCTTCAGGTGCTGCTAGTACACAAGCATTAACTGGCACCTGTGCATGTGAAAAACCTCTTGTGTCATCCCTAAGGTATTTGTTCCTCTGTTGCAAAGGTTCAAGCAAACTCTTGAACGTTTGTAATAGAGGAACAAATCTCTCTATTTGTTCCTCTATTCATAAACCTCTATGACATCTCTTCAGACACAGATGTCATAATAGGTCAGACTTGCTAGAAATGTTATTGAATCCTCCTCATCTTGTGGTGCAAAAATGGGAAAGTGTCACTGTTGCTTGACTGCCTTGACACTGTTATTCACTCTCCCCCCTGCTGTCTCCCATCCCACTGCAATTATTGAGGCTTCGCAACATTTTTTGTTTTATGGGGTGCAAATCTGCCCTGTTTTTTTCTCTCCATGTTTGTCTTTCCCCACAGACACACAAGTAAGCAAATACGTTATATATATATATACACACACTATATAAATACTATATACTATATAGTGTATATATACACTATATATACAAATACACACACGCATATATGCTTAATCCATGGCAGACGCCTCAGCCTTGACCAGTGGTGTATGCAGGGAGACTGGATCTATCACCAGCTGAGAGAAGAGGCTTGAAGCAAGTAGCTTGTTCTTTCCTGTGGTGCATTCCAGTGATGTGGGATTTGGTCTTTTGCACACATGGTGCCAGGATTGTCAGTGTGTTGAACTGTTTCTATGGCTTGTGGAGGTTATCTGGGTGTTTCTTGACTGTCTATGGACGTGGTCACTCTTCACTGCAGGCTTTGAGCTCTCTCTCCTCGCCCAGTTTTCAGTTAATTGGACATAGGCAAAGTTAATTAGTAACAAGACAACTTTTCTTGCAGAATAGTCCTTCTTAAGTACCTCATGCTGCCCTGCAATGTCAGGACTCAATGTCCTTCAGAAAGGATTGCAGTTCCTCTGCAATTTGATTCTTCCCTTCATTTTCCCAATAATTCTGTAGGCTTCTGGGTATACCATCTGTTGCCCTGTGTTTTTATTAGAAGCCTTGGCAGAAATGTGCTGGTGGTCAGCAGATCTTTATACCAGCTCTAACACAAACTAATTGTAAAACAGCTGAACCAAGCAGTAAATAAGACAACCTTCCCTAACATCTAGATTCTGGATCTTGGGCCTTTCTCATTCCCTGTCACAACTGGGCTAAAAGAAGGGAGCTGCTCACTTCAGGCAAAAGAGAAGTCTCAGCAGAGGCCTGATTCATCACCAAACGACAAACCTATGGATAGCAACAGCTAGAGCAGTGTATAACCAGAACAGCAGGTGGGAGAACAGACTGCCATTGTGTGGGTTTTGTGGTTTTGGTTCCCACCCCCCAGTAACTCAAAACTTTTCTCTTTATGGGGCATAGACTGACTGCAACTTCCTGGTTATCCATGTAATAAAATCTTGATTTTCTACTTATTGTGCCCCATCTTGAAGTCAGCCAGTCCTCCTGGTGATTATTCCAGAGCCTTGCCCAGAGATTGGAAGGGTTATTTTGGCACTGAAATGAAGTTCCCTTCATTTTTCCTTAGAAATACAGAGATAGCAGAAATAGAGAGTCCTAAGATTGTTTGCTGCCATATTTTTCGCCCCTTTTATCAACCAACTCAGTTGTGACTGAGTATTAGGACCCTTTTCCAGATGATTATGTCCAAATACTTGATGAAGAGTGACATATTTTAGAATACAACCTCAGTCTTCCTAGGTTTTTTTCTGTTTGAATGCTGAACGTCAGCTACACAAAGCTGAAGCCTCTACAACATCTGGGTACATTTAACAGAAGAATCTAACAAAACCACATAGACATTGCTGCCTATGTTTTCACTTCCCATCAACACTAATTGCAAAATGTGTGTGTAAATTGTGACTTAATTCTGACCCTCCCAGTCAACATCTGACTAATCTAGAAGTCTCTCATGCTTTCTCGTCACACTTTTATCTGACTGTTAATCACACAGTTCCACTGCTGAACTGTGTTTGGATTAGGGGTGGGGCCCAATCTGAAGCTTTAAAAGTAGAATCCCAGATTGTATTAACTTTTCCTGGCAATAGCACTTTTTGCTGATGTAAAGTCATGGACACAGGAGTGTCAGCTGATACAAAGATGTAATTAAAAAGAAAGTAACGTCCCTGAGCTATGTTACAATACCAGTTACTAACACTGTAAAGGCTTTGGAGTGTTTCTTCCAACAGAAATAAGTCCTTAGCAGTCATGGAGCAAGACGAGATGCTATTTGATGAAAGACAGTTAGATCTTACAGTTTGCTGAAGGGTGAAAGGGGGAGGTGGGGGAAGAAAAAGGTAGGCAAATGCCAACATGGACAAACTAAGAGGTGTGCTTTTTTGCCCAAAACACAGCCTTGCTTTGTCTGGCTTCAGCCACTTGGATGTTTGCTGAAGCAGGATGCTCAGATACAGATATTTACATGAGGCTCTTAATTGCATCACACTTGGGCCGAACAATAATTTCCCGGATAAGGATACAAACAGGATGCTGAAGGTGGGATCTGTTTACCCATCAAGGAAAATGGTAAGGCCGTGCTTCTGCCAGAGCATGCGGCCTGCAGCAAGACAATTGGGACTGGGCTCGGGGAATCACAGAATTCCTGCAGCTGCTGCAACTGCTCCCGGGAACACAGGGACCGCACAGGCCCCGTGCCATAGCCAGGCGGGACTCGGGCACTGTTCCACATCCACCGAGCTCAGAAATGCGCAAAGCTGGTGGGCACTTTAAAGAGTGACTCAGTGTAGGAAGTCTCCAGGGACCCTTTAGGGCTAAGGGATGAATGAAGAGGGATTGCAACTGCACAAAAGCCCATTGCTTCATCAGGGATAGTTGTGTGGCAAAGCAGGCAACTACTTGAAAAGGAAGCAGTTTAGCCGATTGTATTTTCTCTGGTTAATCACTGGGTTGGTCACGTTGACTTTTTTTCCTCTGCCCCGCCCCCACCTCTAGAGGGGTGCCAAGAACCACAGAGCCAGGCTGGTTTTAGCAGCCAGCTTTCAGTAGAAACAGCTCACTAACCTTAGTGGCTGCAGACGCTACTGGCCTAAACCTCTTCTCACCAGCCTCACGGACAGCCCACTCTAATGCTCCTTATGCTGTAAGAGCACACACTTGTAGACACTGTTCTTTGGCTTTGTCAGGAGTGAACCAGATCCTGCTTCACGTCTCTGCATTCTCCAGGGCCGTGGGACAGACTTGCAAACACCTGGACACGGACCTCTCCAAACAGGCTGTGGAAGGGTCATTGCTGCTTAAACCAACCACCAGAATGGAGTTTAGAGAGACTGAGCAGATTCCTCGGCATCATTTTGCTTTGGCGGCAGTAGCTGTTACTGCAGTGCTTTTATTGCAGAAACTGAACTGTTGCTTGAAGCTCAATGCCGGTTCTTTTACTCTGAGGCTTGGGTGGAGCGAGGAGCCGTTAAACGGGAGCGGGGCTCACCCTGTCCCATCTATAAGGGACTTAGACAGAGGATTGGGTATGACACCAAGCCCACAACAGCTGAGCTCTGTTCCCAGTGTGGCATCACATGCTATATAAGGTGCTTGAGCTGCTAGTCTGTGCTTCAATATTTCAGCTAATAAAATAGCAGATACTTTACAGTCTTTGAAAAGATGTGGGCAACTGCAAAGTATGTTTGTATAGCAGAAACAGTTATCTTCCCATCTGAAAAAGGGGCCCTTCCAGGATATTTCCGTAACTTGACTTTACTCCCTGCCTTTTTCACAGTACAGCATGCCCTGGCATTGGTCTTTGGAAGCTACATTTCAGTGGTGAGAGGCACTCGAGCCAGTGTCTGTAGTAGTCAGTGGGGAAAAAAGCCTGTTGGTTCAGTCTTAAAGCCCCAGCCTCTGGTCAGGACAGAGCATGATTGGAGCTCTGTCTCCCAAGGTGCAGCCCAGCTAATTACTCTAATGCTTTAAGTTTTGCTCATCTTTTCATCTTATTGCAGTTAGGACTTCAGACACTCATGCAGTGTCGGGACTGTTAGGAATGCACACCAGGCAGGGGGGCATTTGGTGTAAATAGGTGCATCATCTGTCTCATTGCATCCAGAGGAAACACGCATGTTTAGGTTCAGGAATATGCTAGCTAGCAGCAGAACCCTGCTGTGCTTGCTGCATTGCCCTCCTTCCCATGTCTTCACATGTGCTTCCCAGCATGCCTGCTTCAGTACATCTCCCACAGATGAGTATTTCTGAACAAGTTTCTCACATGCTGCATGTTGCGTTTTGGTTTCAGTCCCTGTCTCCAAGCCATTAAACGCTAGCAGTTCCTCTTACGGTGCCTCAGCGTGGACAGTCTGTCAAACCAGCCAGGACTCACTGAGAGAAAACTATTAAGATATTCAGCTGGTGTTAGCCAAAGCTCTGAAAGATGCTCTAATGTTACAGTCAGAGTCTCCCCTTACAGTGAGAACAAGGCCAGCTCTCTCTCCACTTCCACATTCTGCACATTCCCCGGCTGCGGGGCTGGCTTCAGCGCAGGCAGAGGAGCGGCTCTAATGTTACGCAGTGCAGCGTTTGGCTCCGTGGTGTCCCACACCTGTTGGAGGGGCTCGCCTGTTCCTGGAAATAGCTTCCCTTGCAGCACTTGAGGCACTGCACAATTGGAGGTAGTTCATTCGATGCGCCTGGGAGACAACGCTGAGAGGCTCAGCTGTTCGTTTCTTGCCCTCCCACAATACGTGAGGAAAGCGCTCAACAGAAGTCTTCACCTGCTGATTCATGGTAATACATGAATCCTTTTTCTTGCAGACAGCAGTGACTGTGGTACAAATAACACTGTCAGCTGATGCAATCACAGCTTCCCAGAGACACTCTAAAGAATCTGGGATGTATTTAAAAAAAAAAACCCAAAACAAACCAAACCCAAAAACCCCCAGAACCAAACCACAGGCCCCCGTGCCATTGCGCTCATGCGAGTTAGGCAGCACGTCACAGGATGGCATGGAAGCCCTCCTGCCACAGCACCCCTTCTGCGCTGTAGCTGCCTCCCTGCCCTGCCATCAGCTGCCTGCTGAAGGGCCCCCACTCCCAGTGACAGCATCTTCCAGTTCCTTTATTAGCAAGGAGTTAGTGTGCGTGTGTTGTGTGCTCAGGTCGCTTGTATGAAAACCAGATGAACATCAATTTATCATCAATTATACAATCACGCCCTGCTGCAGAGAAATTGCCAAATCGGAAAAGCCAGAAAGGACCTTTCTCTCCACAAGCTGTTTTGCTCCGTTAAGCAACCGTTCAAGCTCCCTAATCACACAGTGGACTCCTTTTACTTCAGAGCTGCCCATACAACTCGAGCGATAACATGTAAGTCTTTGGCGAGGAGCAATATCTAGCAACAGACTACACCACCCATCTGGAGCACAGGACGTGGCTTCTGCCAGGAAGAATTTCAGTCCCGCAAGGGCCAAAGCCTTAGCACCGGAAGGAGCTAAATGACTCTGACTTTGCCCGATCCATCCACAGTCCTTCTGTCCCCAGTAACTTGGTGCTTCACTAGTCAGCCTCAGGGCAGAAGACAGAAGGGAAAGATCTGGGGTTTTTGCACACTTTGCCTAAATGGAGATTGCTTTTGTTTTCCTCTTCATGGTACAAGTACTGTAACAGGGACAGACCATGCCCAGACTCGGCAACTCCATGCAGAAGCTCCAGAAAGGATTTAAAGCATCCCAGACTTGTTGCCTTGAAATTAACTCTGCACCATGACTCCGACTGGGCAGCACAGAAGGAACATTGCGGTTCGGTCATTTGCTTACTGTGTCAGCCAAAGGTCAGGGGGTTGTCTTGGAAAAACTTTCAAAGCATCATTTTGGCCACTGATTCTGAGGATTTCCAGAAGTGATAGTGAAACTCGACACAGATCCGAGCACTCACAGGTCTTGTTTTTATTGTAGGGGAATCCGCAGCACAGACCAAGAAGGAAACGCCAGCAGTCCGCAAAGCCCTCTGGCTGAGAGGGCCTCTGCAGACACACTAGCTCCATAGTTTGTTATGGATTTTTTGTGTTCTTTTTTTTAATGTTTGTTTGTAATGTAGAGTGCAACTAGCTAACAAATGGGACCCTTGAGATTCCTTAGCTCTACACTTACACCGCCAACCTCCCTGCAGTAATATTTCATCTGTGCCAGAGAGATGCTGCTTTGCACGGCTTAGCCTTGTCACTCGGCAAGTGCTCGTCTGCACCAGTGCAGGGAAACCTGGCCACTGCAGGCAATTTCAGTGGCAGCCTCTTGGACTGGGGAACCCTTAATTCAGACATTATTTACACCTGTAGCCTATGCTGTTGCCATAACGCCTGCCTTGGGCACTGTTAACATAGAACTGGATTCCACTTAAGGGCAGCTTTAGAAGTAAAGTAAAAATCAAATGTCTTGTAAATGTAGCATCTTTAATGTGGTAAACAACTCAAGGGAATACCTAGCAAGGGCTAATGAAGTGCTTTAGAAAAAGGTTGCAAGGTCCAGATTTTTCTGCTAGTCAGTAGCAACTCCAGGGCAGTTACTAGTAACATGCAGTTGTGGCCTTTAGTGCAGTTACAGCATTTAGTCTGAGATAACTCATGGCTGCTCTTTCCAGAGGAGTCAGGGTTAGAACAGGGTTGCGGGGAGTGTCAGACAGGCCCTTGGCAGACTGTACGGGATTATTACCTGGAGATATTCTACTCTGGTTTGTGCTGTTCCGCTTTACTTTCTAGAAAAGCAGAGATACAAAAATGTACGCCAGTAAGTACACTACCACTTTTTAGATCAGTTTAGATCTTTCACAGAAATCTCCCCCTTTGGCCACAGTAAAAGAGGTAGAGGTGCAAAACTTAACAGATACTTCATTCCTGTTACAGATACAACATCCCAATAGGCTTGCATGCCAACCTCTCCGAGGGCTCTCCTGTATGTCAGCTGCTGAAAACAAACTCTTCTCTGCTTAACCAAGATGGATTCTTCCATGGGAAAATGGGGTTCAGAACAGCTCTATCAAAAGGTCTCCTGAATATGTCAGAGGTAGGAGAAAGCCACACACAACTGTGCAACTTGGTTTCCTGATGCAAATCAGCCTGTGCTTGTCCCAGCACATAGCAGCTGAAGATCTTTCCCAGGTCCCATCTGTAAGCTTAGAGGGAAATCTCAACGGTGTTGCCTGGGCAGCTGCAGCTGACTTTCTGGGTCCTGGACCTAATTCTGCCAAAGGCTTTGCAGCCTTTGAGAACCCCCTTCCTCCCTGCTTCAGTGCCTGCATATGGTAATGTTCCGTTAACTACTTACCTGTGGGGGCAGAAGAGGCATTGGAACAGATATTTACAGAGAACCTTGAGATCAGTGAAGGCAATAGGCCAGAGAAGTGCTAAGTAGGCTTCTCATCACCTTGTGGGAGGCTTTTGTTCTTTAGGGAGATGGCTGGTTTTGAGACATGAACAAGGACCAATGTGTTCACACAATCAAACCTGCCTACGGGCTATGAGCGGCCATTTTCCCATTGATTTTAAAGGCAAACGAGTAGTCAAATATCCTAGGTATTTTCGAAAATCCCAGGATCAGCACCATCCACATAACCAGTAGCATAAGGAGACTCACGGCCAGGGAAGGTTCTGGGCAGCACAGCAGCACTGTATGTCTTTTTATCCATCGTAGCACTCTGTGCCCCGCGGGGCCAGGCCCCAGTACTGCCCAGCAAGGTCCCCGCAGCCCCTCGTGCTCTCCCGATCCCAGCCTGCCGACAGGTCTGGCTCTGACCCATCTCTGCCCTGCAGGTGAGGCAGGAGCTAAAGGCTCAGGTGGAGCTGTTCCGTGAGCTGACCGGTCACCTCCCTCCTCACATGGATGGGCACCAGCACGTTCACGTCCTGCCAGGTAAGAGAGGAGTCCCCTTCCTCCCAGCGCTGAGCAGGTGAGCGTCAGAGCCGGCTCTGAGGAGACTGCCCTGTGCCGTGGCTCCCTGTTTGGGCAGTAAACCTCACCGCAAGAGACTTGCTCTACAATTGCACTTGGAATGTTCCCACCTGGTCCCACATTGGCTGCTTTGGTGAGCTGGGTCTTCCCGTAGCAGCACAAGGGGATTAACAGCTCAAATGGCATTGAAGGAGGCAGACCAGGGCCAGCAGCAGACTAGCAAGTTTAAACTGGAATGTTTGAGTTTGAGAAAGCTGGTAGGTCTTTTGGGTGCTAGAACTCCATCCTGTCAGTTGTGTTTCCACACCAATCTCTGCAGATATCAGCATGCTTTACAGAGGTGGGCAAGTGTCTTTGTTCCTCTATGTTTGCAAATAAAGTCATTGTGATTCAGAGTTGGAAAACTGAGTGAGCGACAAAATCCAAATGTCCCCACTCCAGTGCTCAGCTGCCTCTGGGTGACATCACTCTTGACAGTTTACCCTCAAGACAAACCTGTCTGTGCTGGGACTTGATGAAGAGCTTGTTCCTGACAGCGCAGTCGCCTCTGGTGCGCTCTAGGACCAGAGCCACTAACTTAGAAGGGGTTGCTGGACGAAATGCTCAGCGCTGGCGGGGAGACAAGGCGCCTATAGCAGATGCTGAGGGGGTAGTGTATCCCGTATGGAAGAGGGCTCCCATCCAGATGAAGAAAACAATTTCAGCAGAAGAGTAGCCAAATGGAATTCTATTATGTTAAACATGGAAAGACCTCTCTGTGCTAACAGCTCTCGGGGGACACAATGAGCTGGTTATCTGATTCCTTACTGAAGCGGGTCTTTTTTTTTTTACTTACAGAGGTCAGGCATGTATTTGCAGAGGTGTTAAAGGAGTATGGGATTAAGTACACACGTGTCCCAATAGAGCCAGGTCTTCATAAGTGTGACTGGATTCCACCATCCCTGATGGACTTTTATCTGGGAGTAGAAGAAGATTCTTTTAACACAGTGGATGTGTTTACAAGGCATGGAATAAGGTAAGAGGGGTATGGGCATTACTCATCCTTTTTGCAGTTAGGCTTTAAGATCTTATCAGTTCCTGAGAGCATCTTTTCAGAATGGAACACCACCTTTCTCTCTCCACTTTGGGGCTCATAAGAAGGTTCAGGAGGAGCACAAAAGCACTAGGGGCACAAGGGCCTAGTAAGAAGGTTTGTTTGAACAGAGATGACTCAGCTCCCACCTGAAAGGGACTGTTCTTTTCAGGGTGTGTTTCTCAGCCTTTGTAGCGAAGCAGCATTAGCCTGGCATCCAGGACGGCAGGAGACTGAAGCGCTGCATCAACACTGAAATTTTAAAAGTTTGAGTTAGGGTAACTTTTCAAGAAATAACTTCTCATCTCCCTGGAATAGTGGAGAAACTGTTTTAAGTAGCAGGAAAGAGACTAATTAGAAACACGTGTTTGTTGTTAAGGGGAGGCGAGAACCTGTGAGCTTGCAAGTGCCACAGCAGGTGATTCACTGCTCTCAGCAACTGGTCTTGTCAGTGTCCTGCATCTCGGGGACCAAACCCAAAAAGCTCAACCCTTCCCCCAATAACATACTTTTCTTAAAATCTTAAATCAGGTAGTGTTTTATGGATTAAAGACATTTTATTTGACACCGTTGTAGTCACCTGTCTTTTTAAACAGATTTCATGACTCCCTAAGTCTACTGAAAAAGTTATTTTCTTGGATTATTTTTGGTAATTATTTTGTTGTTCTCAACACTAGCAGCAGGCTGGCATTTCACTGTGCTCTTTCCAGCCAGAGCACACGGTCTGTACTTGAACAGCCCGTTTCTGAGGGACAGAAGGGCACAGTGACGCAGAGAGTAACCCTCCTTTTAGGACAGGTTCACAACAGGAACAGCGCAGGGGAGCTCGGTGGAAACCCCGCATGCTCCATGGCTCCCTGTGCTACCGAAGGGGCAGGGGTGGTGCCAATCTGCTTCCGAGAAGCTGCTGCTCCAGCAACGGCAACTGGGCTGGAGTCTCCAGGGATGCAGGGAGGAACTCGCAGGGCCACCCTGGGGCCTGTGCCCTTATAACCCCACGGCTGCGGCCACCCTGACTTGCACCATGCTCCGCCTCACCTCCTGGCCTCAGGGGAGGCGAGGAGGGACAAACTTACAAAAGAAATGTCTGACACAAGGAAACCCAGGAACATGAGAGTACTGTGGTCAGCTGAGTCACAGGGAGCCCAAGTCTGCACTCCGTTCTGGCATCTGTGCACAGAGGTACCACACCGAGCCCAAGTTCTGTTTACGACACTGGAGAGCGCAAGACAGTCTTTACTGCATGGCAACGGGGTGTTAGCCAACTTACAGTTAGAAAAGGTTAAACTGTTTTTTCTCTAAGTTCTGCAAACTCTTCTCAGAGCTGAGTGTTCAGCTGGGCTCTTCCTTGATCATGCAGGCAAAGACTCCAGCCTTGGTTTCTTCCAAAAACTTCACTCGTTCTGCCCTCACAGACACTTACTTGTACAACCCTCCTGGGCTTGTACACACCAAGCCAGAAGAACTGAGGTTTGTAGTCAGACAAACAGAGTTGATGCTACACAGAAACAGCCCCTAGGTGGTGTCCTCTTAGCTGTATGATCTTCAGTATAAGCAACATTTTGTCCAGTGTCTTTTATTATGGGTCTTTGATATATTCTAGCAGAATGATTCTTTAGCAAGGTGGTGTCGATTTTATTTCAGGCACTTCTTTTGTTGCCACTTAACTGAGGGTTATTACTCAGGTTTTAACTGGCCTGGCAATGGCTTGGCAAAAAATATTTTGGTAATATGGCATTTCTCAATTTAGCTCAGCTCTTCCCTTTCATGCCAATAGAATGCACCTGTAAGCTCACAGATGCCAAGCAACCTTGCGCTGCACATGTAAATAAAGCAAATGTAGCAGCACTGGTACTGGGGCTTTGCTGGGACTTTCTGTCAGACGGAAGAACTGCTGCTTTAAATAGTATCCCGTTTTCAGTAAGAAAAGAAAAAACATTACTGCCTTGTAGTTCTGCTTTTACTTTTGTTTACAATTAAAAGTTTTAAAATCCCCCCCCCCCTTTTCTGTCTTAAGTTTTAGGTAAATTTTGATTCCTAATCCACTGGACGTAACACGCTTTTGTAACTACCTCATCAGCATTAATGTCAGTGTTCCCTCGTCTGGCTGCAGGTGGCCAGACATTTACATAGGCTTGAGTACCATGGGGAAGAACATGTCTGTCGGTGCCATCTGGAGCGCCATCGATGCTGCCATCGCGGAGTTCACGTCCAAGGCGCACTCGCCCACACAGTCGAGGCCACTGAGCGGGACTGTAGCGATTGAACTGATGGTGCATCCAGGGTACCCCAGTGTCCCACCTGTCGGCGGCTGTGGGGAAGGACCAGATGATTTCTCACAGTCCTGGGAGCGCCTCCACGAACTCCAGACGTTGATTAAGCCAGAGCTGCAGAGCCACTACAAAACCCGGAACATTCAGCTTTGTTCATTCAAAGACCTTTAAGCAAGCAAGCGCGCGTACATACATACTTCTGTTGACGCTCTGAAGACAGGCAGTTGCTGATGTCCTGAGAAGCCCAACCACTGTCACCAGCCGACAGGCCGCGGGAATGGCATTGGGATGCTCCCAGAAGAGCAGCACCCTGTGAGCAGCTACAGGCAGCACCCCAGAGCCCCAGACCTCCTCTGTGCCACCCACTCGCGCAGCAGGGCAGCCGAGGCACAGCCCTCCCGGGCCTCAGCTCCCGACGACCTGACAGTAGCAACCCACAGAGGGGCTTTGCTGCGAGAGCAGGCGGCACACCGTCCCCCCGGGGCTTCTGATCGCTTCTCTTTTGGGACTTACTTGCAAAAAAAAGAAACATACTGGGGAGCAAGTGCTGCTTTGGCGCAACCGCTCAGCGTAGGTTGCCCAGCGGAGGCCTGTCAACCTTCATCATTTCATTTTTGTTCAAGCACTTGGTCGTGGTCCCTTCCTCCACTCGTGCCTGCCCATCGAGGCACGGGGCTCCGGGGCGCTGCCGCAGAGCGTTCCTCCGGCCAGAGCAGTGGGGTCACAGGTTGAGCCTGGTGCTGTCTGCAGCCACGCTCCGTACAGCCTCAGCCAGCAGCCTTACACTCTTCCCGTTTATGTTGCCCCCGGGCATTAGGCCACCGTAGGGAAGTAACATCAGCCACAGCCCCTTCGGGGAGCTTTTTGGTTGTTTTGGGTTTTGGCTTTTTTTTTTTTTTTTGGATGACTTTGAAAGAACAGCAACTGTTGACCCATCTGCTATTTCAGTAACTGCTGCATGTGAGAGAGAGCTCACCAGCAACTGTTCCTCCACTGCCCACTGGCTCCTGTGAAGAATCCCGGGATGGCTGCGTACCGTACCGACTGCGGGCAAGTTTTCAAGTGGAGAAATACAAGTCCTTGTTATTTGTCCATTTTTATTCCTGTCATTGAAGCATTGGAACTTCAACAAGCCCGACTAGTACTGATACATTTAATTGTATTCTTGACTGTAGCTCTGTCACTCACCTATAATGTTACGTGGAAAAAAACATTTTAGCTTGTTTATGCTCATTTTCTGCACAAAAGTGATCTATTTAACATAATCATTTTTGGTTAACCTTTTTTTAATATTACAAATTTCAATATCATCATCATTCTTTTAAATGAAAAATAAACTCAGGCCTTTTTCTACTGTAATGCTTCAGGAGGCTTTTGGTTTTAGTTATAGCTGGAGAACAAACTAAACCCATCTGCTCCTACTCGGGCTGCCTGCAGAGTGCCAAAAGGATGTCTCTCTGTGTCATTAATGGGAACTAACGTCTGACCTGCCCTACAAAACACCTGAGGAAGTTTTTGTTCTGTACAAATATGAAAAACAACAAGGTCCTTTCCTTAATGTCACAGAATTAATTCGATACATGACAAGTATGTTTTTAAAAAGGCCCATCCACTGTACCGTGCAAGTGCCACAGCACACAGCCGGGCCAGGCGAGAGCAGAGTTACCTGTGGAATGACGATTTCTGCAGCTCGTCCCACTGCTGCAGCGAAGCTCCTGCTCTGTGATAACGCGGAGTAACAACGCCCGAGAGATGCCAGACCCGCAGAGCGCGGCGGAAGGCGCAGAGCACAGCCAGACCTGTGAGTGCCACCTAGCGACTCAGGGCACTGTATGCTCCTGCAGGGACCAGCCTGACAGCAACGCTGGGGATTTCCTACCAGATCTCGGCCTTCTATGTGACGTGATTGTGTTTTGACAGGTATTTTTAACATTGACATTGCTCCGTAGTCGAGCTGATGAATTTGCTCTGATAGTGATCCTGCGGATGTCACGCACCTGTTGACTGTTGCATGCGCCTTCTGCCAGCTGGACACTGCAAACACAACGGCAGTCTTACCTGAGTCAGCTCGGTATTGCGAACAAAACCCAAAAAGTTTTTGGCAAATTCCATGTTTTTAAATGAACAGCATTAAACTCCAAATTTTCTTTTAAATTCAAGTGAGTTTTAAATAGAGAAACAAAGAACTACTGGAAGACTTCTAAATAAGGAACCTTTCCAATTGCATAAAACGCACAGAGATAACGAAGGAAGTTTTTCAGTGGTTCTATGAAAGCTTTACAGACAGCAATGAGTTCAAATTAAACACACGTTCAGACCACTACCTACAAACATCATTGCACCAGGATACTGAAAAAAACAAATCTAACCCCCAAATTTCTCTGAAAATAAAACCATGCCACAAAGCCTTTGAGAGCAATTTTTATTAGGGTAGCAGAATGGAATTGCAGAAAGCCTATACCAGTACTCCTGGGTGTAATTTCACCAGTATGTTGTTTTTATTTTGGATATTAAACTGCACGTTTAGAATTCAGCATGGCTTAGGGAACCAGAGAGAACAAGAGCTTGATTTCCTGAGTTAACATAGGACTTCATACTTTCATTTTTTTCTCCTCAGACTTCAACTGTACAGTATTTGATCTGTCTTTTTTCAGAGGGCTGCCTACAAACAAAAGGTTACACATCCCGTCGTTTAGAAATTGAACTGCGAAGAACACACAAAGAACTGATAGCAACATCTCTCTTCTACATGACCTTTGCAGATGAAATCTGAATAGCTGGTGTAGCGCCGCTGTAGCCCATATGAATCGACTGGAGTTCCTTGAATTACAGAGCCCTTCAGTTCCCTTTCAGTGGCATCCAAGTCACACCGATTCCAATAATGCAGTCTTTGACCTGAGAGGCTTACAACCAGAAAGTGTACTATTTAGTAGTAACGAGGGCAGCGAAGTAGTGCTACAGTTTTGTTTTAAATAAAAAGAAAATTTAGAGAATGGCAAGTTCCCATGCCAACGGACATGATCAAAAGGTAGAGTGACTCATGTGATGCGGAAGTTACACACACTTCAGTTTGACAGATAATTTGGCATTATTTTATTATGAATCTGAGCGTGAACGAAACAAAATCAGTACCAACTTTCTGCAAAAGAAGACACAAATATGTGAAAATTTGGTAATAGACAGTGCTCTCTGAAGCCTGAAAACACTTAGGAAATGCAAGTTTCCGTAAATAAGGTGAATGTGGTTTAACTTTGCGTGCCAAAGAATCTGTCTAAGAACACTTAAACATAACATTTCTTAGCTCCCTAACTTATAAAAAAATTTACTTTCAACAGAGGTGAGGTACTGGGCTGTCATTGTTTACACTAAATCAGAAATGAAAGCTAGATGAGAGGGATGAATGAAGAAATAGCAAATATACACGACATTAAAACCAAAAGACACCTACCGCTCGACACACTAGTTCTGAAAGGTCGCAAAGGCAGAGGCTGCATTAAAACTGAATTTAGGAGTACAGACAACCGTCTCAGTGGGAGGTGTTTTTGTAATTCAACTTCCTGCACATCAGAACGATATGTGCTCCCAGGTAACTGTGCATTTCTGGAGATAAATCTCTTTGCTCAATAACGTACCCAAGTTTGGCAGGCGGGGAAGAGATGGCAGTTTGATTGTACGGCAGTTTGACCGTGGAGCTACGATCACACTTTGGAGTGGGGCAAAAAGACAAGCAGTCAGGAGAAAAGCAAGAGCCGTAGTACAGGGTGCTCAATTCCCAACAGAAAGGGCTTTCTTCAGCATGCATGGGTGTGCCCTGGAGCCATGGGGAACAGCTCTGCCTGATTAAGCTAGAATGATAGTTGAAGGACTCATTAAATCTTCTACCCTGTGTGCTTTTACAACACAGGGACAGGAGTAGTCAAGCGCACTCTATTACAGGTTATTGCTTAATCCTCTTCGCATATCATTGTCGGTAAGAACTGTACAGCAGCTGGGCAGAGAAGCAGCAGGAGTGCCATCTCATAAAGCACAGGTTTTCATACAGATGTTCTAAGAAGACTAGCAGTGCTGTCAGATTTAGTACTTGAATTCAAAATTAACATTTTCAAAACACTGATTTTTAACTCAAAAAACGGTTTATCACTTAGAGGTACCTCTTGGTCCCCAGTTTCTGAAACTCTTCTGGGCTGGCTGCAATGTTGTTCTGTGCGTGTTTCCCGAGCTACTCTGCATTAGTATTAACAGAAGTGAAAGTAGTTTGTAATCACATTCCACTACTCGTTTGCTACAGAATTTTTCCCCCAAAGTTTTCCAGAAGCAGGACGTAAGCCATATTTTAATTCAATGACGCACACAAAAACTTGGGTTTCCCCATTTAATAAACATTTTGTGGTAACATCAGCCAGATTTACATGAGACCTGGACATTATTTCTGATTGGATTTTGTGGGGTTGGTTTGTTTGTTGTTTATTATGTTACAAACTGAAGTTAAGGGGAACTTGCGACAAGTCCCACAAAGCACAGTGCAACATTTAAAAAGGAAAGTAAACAAAACTGCCAAACACTCAATCATTTTCTGCCAACTGGGATATTTTTTTCTAAGACACCAGTTTAGGGAGGCGGATAAAATTCAATGAAGAATGAAATGATCTCAAGATAGTGGGAACTGCAAGGAAAAATAAGAAATGACAGCCACATCCTTTTCAATTTAAGGGCAGAATATAAGTCTAAGATATTTTTGATAATTTCTGACAAGAAAAAGAAAACAGCATACTTTAAAGTATATTGAAGCAGTGATTTTTAAACAAAGAAAGCAGAACTAGAACATCTTAAATTTTAATCCTTTCTTTACAGGTTACCTAGCCCACTTTTGATTAAGAAAACTGTAGAAAGTTAGTAACAGCCACAAG
Source organism: Chionis minor (assembly GCA_013398295.1). Lineage (NCBI taxonomy): Eukaryota > Metazoa > Chordata > Aves > Charadriiformes > Chionidae > Chionis > Chionis minor. The sequence goes on along the minus strand of VZSF01001201.1, from coordinate 398,835 downwards.
TTAACACCAAAAGGTGGCACTTGTCAATTTTCCATAGAGTCCTGCTTTACGGGATGTCTCAAATGCACTGCTCCGATCTTCTATCACATGTTGCTGACATCAATTGTGTCAGATTTTAGTCCACTGGTCGCTTTTCACCATATTTCTTTGTAAACTCTTCAGCGTTCTTACAGAATTTTTTACGGTCCTTAGAGTATTCTTCGGCTAGGTCAGCCCGAAGGGGATGCTCGGGCTGTGGATCATTCACCAGTGCTATGAGGGACTGGATTACTGTCAAAAGAAGTATAAATACCGTCAGAGACCAAGATGGTTAATTTTTAAAAATCAAAGCGCAAGCAAAATTCCCCACTAAGAAAAGAGCTTTAACTGCATTTAAATACATCCCATAAATCTAGTATCTTTTCAAAAGCAGAGCATGAATAAGCTATAGCAATATGCCAACATTTAGTTCAATGACCGTGAATGAACACTAGAAAATTGTATTTGTAAACAAAATCAACTTGAATAGAGATCAAAATGCACTACAAATTTTTTCCCGTATAACTGGCATTCTATCTGAAATACTCTCCTATGGCTAGGAAAGAAACTTAAGTTTCACCGACAAGTTCATCTAAAAGGAATTGGGTGATGATGGAATTTCCATCATGCAACATTTTTTCCTAACACCTGTCACAATGCTGCAGTTGTAACTGGGCCTGCTCTTGCAAACTGTTTTTCTTCAGCTTTATTTTTTTATGACTCTTACTTCCCCTGTAAACAGCAGACAATTCTTCCCTTTATTCTAAATTGCCAAATACATCCACTAGTAGAGATACACCGGGCAAACAAATGGATAAGAATGGCAAGATGCTTCTCACCCCACTGTTTACAGCCATTTCATCCCCGTTTCCCTATCACTTTGAAAAGAAATGTCATTCTTAAAATAACTGAACTGTACTTGACATCTACACAGTGAACCTCACATACTACAATGACGTTTATTGCTGCATTTTCCTCATATATAATCTCAAGACCACTTAAAGCTAGACAGGTGACAACAATCTGGAGTTCTCATACCCATCCACTAAAAGGTCTAAGCGTAACTTGGCAAGGCTACAGAAAGTGGGTACACAGAAAAAGCATGAAAATATGAATAATATTCCATTTGAGGCAAGTTTGGGCTACTCAGAGTAATACAAAGCAGCATTCCAAGATTTTTTTAAAGCAAGTATAACAAAACTCTGTGAACTTCAGGCATTGCACACTCGAGCCAGCTGCCTTCTCCTGAACTCGTGTAACTGCTGACACCTACACCATGCAGCAGCAGGCACTTCCACCACTCACCACTCATAATGTCGCGCAAAAAGCCAGAGCCTATCGTTTGTTCTGAAGCTGCTACGTAGCACTTGACCTGGAATCTCCCTAGTTTTGCAATGTAAGCTCTTACAATACTTATCGCTCCAGCAGATGTTAGAATACCAGACTGGCTTCTTTCTGAGCATCAATCTTTTCATGCTTATGCTCTTTTCCCCACTCCTATGAGGTAAGGGTGGAACATACCTCAAAACATACACTCAAAATCCAGAGAAGTATATCTGTCGCTATATTGCTAAGTGGGAATATTTCTTACCACAAATGAGAGTTTAAACTCAAACAAACTATTTAAGGAATGTAGAATTGCTATTATCTTACTTCACAGTAACTCACCTGCTCTCTACTTGGGACAACTAGCATCATATTAATGACTACGTATCAAACTAGCATCAATACTGCATGTGACAATCCCTTTTCGCTCCGTAAAACACTACAGAGAAGGCGTTACTGTGTTGTTACGGTTATTTAACACACAAGCCAGAAAAAATCAGGATTGTCATAACAGGAATTGCCTCAATATCCATAGCATTTTAAAACTATACTGTCACAGCAGTCTGTTTTAATATTAAGCATAAGTTAATAGAAAGTACAGCTTTTGAACATAAAAGGTGAGTTAATGATTTATGGATGAACTTAATCTCTCCACTTTCTTGACACCTGACTGATCAAAACCAATCATTTTGATGCTGTACTAACAACGTTGCGTTACTTCCTTGAGAAAGCCCCGAGCAGCAAACAGACCGGAGTTTACTTTTCAGTGCAGAAGCGTTCTGGAGGAAAAGGAACAGACACTTAAGTAGGGCTGTAATAGCGTTGCTGTAGGCTCATACAGCAATGTACTAACAACAGACATCGACACTAAAACTATTTCTTGAACAAGGAGTTGAAAGACAAAGACCACAAAACGGCAGAAACTGAGTTTTGCAATATTCTGGTACCCAGGGTTTGTTCCAAATTCTGATTTTAGCATAACTTTTATTTGCTTTCTCAGATAAAAAGGGAATTGCCACTTCTCAGGCAGACAGTATTTCCTGCATGCAAATGATTGCTTCAATAGTTCCAACCAATGCCAACCTGATTTCAAGCTAGGTAGAGACATGTCGTTCCTTTACGTAACTGCAGAAGGCTCACCAGATTAAGACAACTGCTAAGGTGTTAACAGAAACCTTTTAACACACTGCTTCCATTTCATCTCTCCCAAGGATCTCTGTCCTGTGTCATCTGGCATAAATCGACAAATCGTAAGAATGTCACTGACCTATCTGAGTATAACAGGTGCTTTTTGCTGCCATCTCCATTTTCCCCAACATTCAACTGGATCTTTTCAGACACAACTACAGGGATTTTCCTATTTTGTCTTTGGGGCAAGATCATGCAAAGTCTAAGTAGTTTTATTAGCATACAGAAGTACAAAGAAAAAAGAAATCTTAAGTACAGCAGTGTTTACCATCATGAACACAGTTCAAGTGAAAACAACCTTAGAGGAGTCTGGAAGAAGGAAATACTGTCTCCCACAGAACAAGACACTTCAGTGTCACTGAAGCTCTTGCACTGGACTAAACTGCTACTCGTTTGAACTATTATTATTAAAACACAGTTTTTGCAAGGATGTTTGCTCTTTCTATAGGTACAATAAGTGCTTAATATGACACTAATCATTACCTGCCAGAAAACATGAAATTCTCACCCCGGCAACTAATGGAAGCAAAAACAACAGAAAAAACCTACTCAGATCACACTCTCAGTCTGCCACAGAACCCGATGAAACTATTTTTCCTTAAAATATTTAAATTCTTATCCAAAGACACTCTACACGGTAAGCCTCACAGCAGTGATCTTTTGAGAACTGAGGGTTAATTTGTGTTATGATTTCAGGTTTTGTTTATGACTCCCTAGATACTTCAAACTGTATGTTCAAATCACTGAAGCACACGGCAGAGATTATAAAATATACAAAGCCTCGAGGTTTTAGACCCTTTCTTGTAAGCATCCAGGAACGTACTGAACACGTCTGGATTATCAAGTCACTGTCTAAAAGGAAACCCAAAGTAACTCCTGCACAAACTACCACCAGAATTTTTAAGACACTGAGGACGCTACCCTAAATAAACTCTTCAATCATGAAGAGTTTTGTGGTTTCCTGGAGGTGGAAATGCCACACGTCAGTGTCATTAACTTGCGTTCCAATAACAAAATGAGATTCCAAAAGAGTTGCACACTGTGCTCTCAACACATGATTCACAGAATGGTAGGGGTTGGAAGTGCCCTCTGGAGATCACTTAGTCCAACCTCCTGCCAGAACAGGGTCACCCAGAGCAGGTCACACAGGATGCGTCCAGGCAGGTTGGGAATGTCTCCAAAGTCGAAGACTCCGCAACCTCTCTGGCAGCCTGTGCCAGGGCTCTGCCACCCTCATGACACAAACCTTACGACGACGAATACACCACAAGAGCAGTGACCAGATGGCAAGCTGAAACACTGTAAGCTTCAAATTTAAACACAATACAAAGTTTCTCAATACCCAGTTCTTTCTCCACATGGAGTCCTACCTTGGTCAGTTTTGGTTGCTGGCTTCCAGTTTTCAGCACTAATTACTGGCAGACAAACCTGCCCCTTTTCATCGATGTTAGGGTGATAGATCTTTGTTTTAAATGTAATCTTAGGAGGTTTGAATGGATATTCTGCTGGGAAGTTGATTTCGATTCTGAAGGCTCCTTTATCATACGGAGGATTGTCCTGCAACAGGAAGGCAGAATGTCAAGAACCTGGCATATTCTAATGGATGCAATTAAGAAAAAGCATGCTCCAGACTTTGATCTATCAAATGAACTCTTTTGAAGGCACTTTTCTTCCACCACATGCTGCCATGTCTGTGTGTCAGGAAACATCAAAACCTATCTGGCAAGAAAGAGGCAATACAACTTCTACCTACGTTTGTTTTCACCCTGGAAAAAGCAGATTACCATTGTTCTGAAGTTGGCTGAGATTCCTACGGGTAAGAAAGCATCCAATCCCATTTATTCCAAACTCAAGGTCCTATCTAGTAAGTAGCTTTATTTTCAACTTTGTATTTCAAAAAACACTAAAACCTTTCTGAGATACAAACAGGAAGCCTGACAAGGAAAATTGGTTTCTCTAAACCTAGTTATGTTACGTGTCTCACAACATGGTGGTATGAACAGCAAAACAATTTTATTTGTCAGATTTCCCTATACGTTCCGAGAACATTTTTGTGCTGACTACACAAAAGTCTGCTGAGCATTCATTAGTATTAAAGATAGATATTCACTGCGTCTGCTGATGAGAACATTCTGAATTTGTATGCAGTTTTAGCACCCACTCTTATCAGATCATTTTTGAAGGAGCATGATGAGAGAACTGTGAAGTAAGCAGAGTAGTTCTTCATACTGAAACAGAAAAAATAATTCCCAGAATCTCATTTAGAAAACCCGATAAGACTACTGATACTGCTTCAAATACTAACTGCAGAAGAAAGGCAGAAGAAAAATAAACGATTACTACATTTAAAGCTTAAGAAAATACCATTCCGCACTGAAAACAGTAACTGTGGCATGAAGCCTTTTCCAAACACTCCGGGAACAAGAATCAAAGGATGAGAGTTTCCAGTTGGTGTAAAGTATAATCACACACACTCTTAATTAGCAACCAGACCATTCCCTGCGATCAAACCCACTCCAGAAGTTAGAAAAGGTTTACCAGTATTTGGGGGTGGGGACTGTTCTATTAAAATATTATTCAACAGAAAACATTTAATGTTAGTTTCATTCATACGGAGAAGTTGTATGTAAGAAATACAGCACAACTTCTGCAGTCAAGGGAAAAGGTAACTAGAGTAGCTTTGAAATCACTTTTTATCCGAGCAATCCTAAAAGCTTTGGAAGTTTAACAAATAACTTTTGGTGGTGGTGACAACTTAAGCAGTTAGTGCCCCCTCCCACCATGGCTCACTTGTTCTTGCCTCCATCACAGGAGGCAAGAGGATGTAATTTATGAGGATGTTCAGTGAACTGACATAGGAACCGACCTGGCTTAAAAATGTCGATTTTCTCCTTGACTCTCAGGCGGAACAGTTCTTTGCTATAACTCACCGATAAATTGAACTAAAAATGTATGTAAAAGGTTGCTCATGTTTTAAATAGACAAAACACAGAATAGTCAAGCAATTAATTTCCAATTATTTGTTTTATGTTTTTTGACACTGACAATGGAGAGAAGTGGAATTATAAATACTGAAACACAAGTGACAAATACGACTCTCATTCATCTGGAGTATTTTTGCTCTACAAATTTGTCCATAGCAAGCAGTTTGCATTAAGTTAAATGAAATTCACGAAACACCAACAGTACCTCTTAGAAGAACAAGGAGCCTGGGGTAGATAGTCTTGTTTTGATCTTGAAATCAAACAGTGTACCTTTTCAACACACAGTACATAAACTAGCTTATTCTACCATTTACAACAGGAAAAAAGAAGTTAACAAGCTGTCGTCAATTTGCTTCTCAATTGAGCAAACATATTAAAAACTATCAATTGTTCCAAAGAACAAAATACGCTACATACAACAAAAACTTTTAAAGCAGTACCTTTCATAGTAATTCTGTATGAATACTGTTAAAAATATTAACCCTTGTATCTTTCACACTTTCAGTTTCTCAGCTCTGTAAAATTTCAATGTCAAATCCCGCTTGCTTTATTTGCAAGAGCAGCCTCAACCACTCAAAGGAATTACTTGCAGCAATACCAGTAAACAGAGTAAACGAAAAGTATTCTACAGCATTTAAAGAGCGAAGGCCATTAGCCTGGATGATGTGAATTCAGGAATGGCCCTGCACTAACGAAGCAGTAGCACTACTAAAGAGATGTTTCAAACTCGTATAATAGAAGACAGATTTGCACTGGTTGGGATACCTTCCAGGTGGCACCCAAGGGCAAGCAGAACTGATGCCCTAGTGGCACATCCTTTATTGCTGAAGACTTCAAAACAGCTCCTGTAACGAAGGGAGCATAGGCCGTGGCAGTGGAAAATAAAGGAGGTGAAAATCCAAGTGACTTAACGAAGGAATTTAACACACTCAATTTCCTGCTTTCCCCTTTGTAACAAAACCCTCTCTATTTGACTAATACAGTGATTATCTACTTCCATTACACATTCTCTTAAAAGACTGTAGTGCTTTTAGAAAACTGAAGGGGTTTTTTTTGGCATTAATTAATGCCAAACACATTATTTTAAACAGCTCACTTCTGAAAATCCAAACCTTTTCCTTGAAAACTTTTATTTCAAGGCTAAAACTGAGTATTGGAAAATCTAGCTGATTTTAAAAAAATCTATTAAGGAGTAAACAAAATATTCATACATCAATTTTTTTTCCTACGATGATGTAAATTTTGTACTTTAGCTTAATGTAATAAACTACGAACTTTATTTGCTACCCCCTTCCAACACCTCTGCCAGGTAACCCAGTGCTACCACCGAGTCCCCAGCCCTCGCCAGCTGCAGCCATGCCTCGGACCAGCCCCACAGTTACGAAGCATCCAGGCAGGTGTTGCTCAGAAAAGCCTAGAACACCTTTCAATTACGTATGGATTCTTCTTCACACTAGTTATAACAAACACCTATTAACATTATCAGACTTTGATAAAACACAGAAGACTGTCAAATAAAATGAGACAGGAAGGCTACACTATTTTTTACACAAGACATCTGAAGATAGACAAGAACTAAATCTAGGACCACACTTCATTGCCCAGAGTATGTTTAAGATGCTGCAGTATAGTCTATATAAACTTACAATACGTTTATAAACAACTAGCTCCCGCACAAACTCACAACTTTGAAAGTCGGGTTTTATAATAATAAAAGAGATTCTTGTTGGGGTGCAAAAATTATCTAATGGTCAGCAGCAGCACTACTAAACTGTGGATTTATGAGATACAAATGATCCTCGTTCTATTGTAAAGCTCATTAGAATAGGGAGTGGTTTATACTCACAGGAACAATAAGCCCTTGCCAGGTCAATAAATTAGCTTCATCAACCTGGATATTACGGAAGTTTTTCATTCCACATTTGCGGATTTCTTCAAGCTCCTGAAAAGCAAGCAAAGTGTAAGTTAACAACAGTATTAAGGAAAACGCTCATATTTACTTTTCAGAATGCTTAGAGGTCAGCGTGGTCTTCTTCAATGTTAAAGAAGCTCGAGGTTTTAGCAGTGGCAACCCACACAAATAAGACAGAAATTTTAGCACCTGTGAGAAGTAAAATTTCCCAAGACAAGGTATTAAAAACCCTTTTAATATGTCAGGAAAATACAGAAATGCCTTGTTATTAACATCATCACAGACACAATGCAGTAGAAGTATTAAAAAAGTGCCCTTAATGTTTTCGTATCTCAAATGCAAATCGGTGCCTTTGGTAACAGACAACTGATAACTGTGAAACACACAAGTGCGTCTTAAAACTTCTCTAAAAGAAAACAGTCATTTGGAGGAATTATTTCATAGCAGTTTTAAACACAGAGTCACTGAACAGGTCAATTATTTCAACTGAAAACCAACAAATTCATGCATAACCAACTTAAATTGATGCTAACTCAGAAAAATACCAACCTAAGCCAAACTAGCCTTATTTAGAACAGTAACTTGAAGATACAGCTTTATCTCCATTTTGTACCTCAAAGTTAACACTGTATATTAAGATACCTGTCTTTATAGCCATACCACTCTTGAACAAGGTATCTTGCTGCACCAGTCAATCACCAGTCAAACCATTTTTGACCACTTAGTGATCTGGCTATCACCAAAGCAGGTATGTAGGCACTTTTATATTTAAAATTACATATAAGCCCTAGTGTAGAAACTGTTCCCTGGTGTATCTAATAAGAACTAAAAAGAAACACCTTTTCCACTTCCCCCTCCCCACCCCAACAGTTACAGCCCTTTGCTTTTGAATTCAGCAGTTTTATCTTTGAAAAGAATGTAACTGAATCCAAATTCAAAAGTCATCCATAGTGAAACGTAAAACTTTCCCAGTGCTTTCAAAACCGAAGCACACACCCACGTGTCCAGTTAGGTTAGGAAAAATGTTGCTTATACAGCAGCACCGGTGCACTCTGCCAGCACACAGTTCTTCACGGGCTGCTAGCGTATCTGCAGAACTAGACTGTATGTTGTTATGATAAAAACATCAGCTACAAGCAAAAGTACTATACACTGAAAAACAAAAAGAGATCAATTTTCCTGGTACAAGTGTCATACTGTCCATGTTTTTTTTCCTAAAATAACTCTGTTCATCTTAGATCAAACCTTTCTGCATCTGACTGGCAGAGATTTAATGCATGCAGTAATCTCCTGCATAAACTTAGCATCACGATAAAATGCAAACCCAAAGGTAAAACAAGATTTCCAAATGCACGTGAAACAAAAATCACATGACAGCCACACATCAGAAGACAAACATTTACATTCCCACCCACTGCACCTGCAAAAGCCAGAGCATACTCAGAATACAGAAGTTTAACCTTGGAGTCTTGGATATTGAGTTGATGTCCAACACAATGTTCATGACACTAAACCTGACTATTTAGTCTAGACCTATGGATTAACACCTAAATTCCAGTGCTGCCAAATTTATGTAATATAACAGACAGTTTGGGCTTTTTTTAAAAAAAGGGTAAGAGGATTACCCTATTTCCTAAAAAAAAAAAAAGAAAACCTATCAAAACCACGCAAAAGTAATCCCATGAAGCATATCTATAGGGATAAAGAGCAAACCAAAATATTCAAAAGAAAGTAACCTTTTTTATTGCAGCTATAAGAGATCCTTCACCACCAGTGAAACTGCAAACCCACACAGTGCCTTACAGGTGGCTTTGCGCACTTGGTGCACAGCACAGCCGCTCGGGGAGTCTGACCCACACGCCAGACCCACTCCGACAGCAACTCCCTGGGCGTTTTGAGCAGCTTGCTCTCGACAGGCCCCGAACTGCCAAGTCCTGGCAAAGCACTGCTCCACAGGCCGTAAGGATAAATTCCATTCCACACTAGATAGGACGCATCCAACATCAGGAACAAAATATGCTCGTTAACCAGTAGGTCTTTAGCATGAACAAACACGCATCACAAGCGCCTTCACTCTAAAACAAGGAAAGAAAAGTGGTTCAGACAGTTTTCTCGTTACTGTATTAAAAATATACATACAAGAGAAGTCTCCCCCATAATGCCCCAGTGGGAGTGTAGCTCCCATGCAGAAGCTTTTATCGCCGATTCCCATGATAGCGTTACACTGCTTCTGGCCCAGAGGACAACTGCCCAGACAGAAAAAGGGAGGACTATGACTCTAAAATTCAGGTATGTTATCAAGCTAATAAAACACATCAGAATAGCATGGCTTCACATTAGTGGAAAATTAAAAACCTACATTTTATCATTATATTCAGGACAAAAAAATGGATGCTGAATAAAGCAATACAAGAATCCAGCACAGAAATCATTATAAAATTATAAAACTTTGTATGAAAGCAAAGAAAAGTTCAAAACAAATATGCAAATTCCTCCCTATGTTCCCCCAAGTCCAGCACATGAGAGAGGGAATTAAACAGCCCAGAAGACGGTAAAGAACTAGCCAAAAATGACCCAGGACATCTTCCTCTTCAAACTGACACATGAAGCTTTTGCATGAATTCACCATCAAAATCAAAGAAGTGGTAAATTACTGTAGTGTATCAGGACTATATTCTGTGCCTCTGCTGCTGCCTTGGGTCCTGCCGTAGTAACTGACAACTGCAGAAGGGGATAAACCAGGCAATTATTTTCCTCACACACCAGCATGACTACAAAGGTCACTGAGAATCGAGCCTACCTGAGCAGAGGACTTGTCTGAACTACGTGCTTAAGACAGATTCCAATTTACGAGAGAAATTGCTTTTCTTATACCAGAAGCGTTTAAGGTTTCATATGCCACTCCAAATTAACCAATTCCATGTTAGACTTATTTACAAATAGCTTTTTTTTCATACTACTATCCCCACAAATACAATGTAATACTATACTCGCAAGTCAGACTTTTAGGGTTTTTGTGTCTAGCTTCAGGAGTGGTAAAAGATTCAGCATTCATAATTTAAGGGGGAGGGTGGTTTTGTTTTTTTTCTGGCACTTGCCAAACCCCATAATAAAGATGTAACTGTCTCAGAGCTACAGAGGCAGACACGACTACAGTACAAGTGTACTATTACAAAAGTGAATGAGCTACTAAATACTTTCAAACAGCGCAGATTAGAAGTCAATGCTGCATTTAACATGGGCTTGAGCTACTCCAAAGGGACAAAAATTACTTTTTGAGGTAAAAGGATACAGTCCAGATATTTATTTCAAAATAATACTTAAGAGTCTAGGCAGACAGTAAATAGATTAATTCCTTTCCTTGTCCTCCACCCCTTAATTTTGTCAAGTAACATAATTAAAGGAGCACAGGAGGAGTGTAACTAAAGGTCAGAAGACTGCAGTGAGAATTTCCATCAGTCTTCATTCCTCACTGTTATCAACCTTGCACGTGACCTTGCTGCATTGGTTTCCCCATTTGTGAAATAGAAATGTCTTATTTCATGGGGCGCTCTTGAGGTATGATGCATGTAGCCTGGATATGTTCAAAGAAAGTGTTATACACAGCACATGGAATGAAGAAAACATTGTTTGAGAGGTGGTATCTGAACTTAAGTACATACCACCTCTCATATATAATCATTAAGAATTTAAAATTTTTATTTCAATGTTGTCTAATCATTTGTGCTGTTCAAAGCAAAAACTAAATGACTGAAATTAAAATGAAAAGTAGCATCAGCTTAAAAGGTAGTTAAGTCTTTTTAAAGCCCTGCAACTGCAACTGTTTTGCCCATGCATCTTTCAAGTTTTGCGACTTCTCCGAAAAAGCAAGCCAGATAAGAAAATGCAAAGACAAACACTTGTGAAAGTGCAATCCAAGAATACGGGAATAAGTGTAAGAGCTTGTACTGCCTTCAGTAAGTTCTGCATCAAGCCCAAAATGCTATTAAACACACAATGAAAAACAAAAGTCTACTGAAAGAACACTAAGCCATGATTCGCTACTGTTTATAATTTATGTTTACCTGTTTATAAACACATTCTCTAAAAGAGGTGTGACAAAATTAAGCAGGCCTCAAGACACTGATATGGAACTGGCCAGTTTTACTTTCTGAATCTCATACAGTACAGAGAAGTGTTGAAACATCTTAAAGTAAAATATAATTTTGCAAAAAAATATTCCCACAAAACCCAACAAAAGAATAAATAGATTCTAGTTCTTATAAGAATTATTAAGTTTCCTCTACAACATTACAACCCTGTATACTCACGTGTTATTTACTGAGTAATTCTACTTTTTGGCAAGTATTTTCATTTGATTAAAACTCCTTTTGTCAATTCTCAGTTTCAAGAAGGGAAAAATGAATCAGTATTCTCATTCCTGCATGAGGACAATCATACATTGCTCAAAACCACATTTCCCTTGCTACCGAGAACCGGTGTCTGGATCAATTTAAAACTGCTTTTCAAATATCAAAGATGTTTAAAACCCCTTTATCTGGAAGGGCTAGGGTGTTTACAAGACCACATCTTACTGGAGATTGCAGGCCATCTACCGCAGGTACCTGGGTGTGGCCTCGTGTTTGTATTTTATCACAGTGTTCAACAGTTGCATAAATGTTTGACTATGCAATTATGGACGCAGAGTAAAACCAGTAAGATTGAAATAATCGCCTATGTACCTCACTTCATATGTGAAGTGTCATTTACTCTTTAAATCTGTTTTCAATTTTTAATAATGATACTTTTGAACATCTGAAAACCAGGAAAGGAAAGCGCAGCTCCTACAGACACCTTAGCTCGTCCACCTCGCAGGTCAACACACAAGGGAGTAGCCCCACTCAGGGGCCAGGAGAGCCCTCCCAAAAACCACCTGAAAGCGCCGGCTGAAGGTGCGTCTCAGTACCACATGTTACTACACCACCACGGACTGTGACTACCCAGCACCAAAATAGCCTTCCCTTTGCGACTACCCACTACCTCTCCACACAGCACCCAGCCGCTCTCGCATGGAAAATGGCGCGTTTTACATTAGTGGGTGGCAACTGTGAAGAGCACTGAAATCGCTGGCATGTCTCTTGGAGATCTGTGTTCCAAACCATACGTGTTTGGAGATAACCTGCTTTTTATGAGAAAGGGTCATGAAACAAAGCAGCACCCTGAAAAGAGAAGCCTTAGATCCCTTCCTAAATAGAATTACTGCGTATTTGCGCGTTTTTACCCTGAGATGTCGTCCACAACTTATCCCTGACAAAGACTGCCTTATTCCCACCTCTCACATTTCATGAGGAGTCAAGATCTGACAACTGTAGCTCTTTGAAGAGGTGTAATAGTGGCTTGCAGACAAAACTCCACCTCAGATGTCAGCGGAATATGATTCATTACCTATGTTTCCTTCACTTTTTTGCTAACCTAGGTGTGCTCCTGGAAAGGGCACACCTCCACTGATTTTTTGGTAAGTTTTTTGTAAGGGAAAACTGGTATAAAACTCTGCAAAAATAGGCCACAAATAAGGTCTTTGGCCTAGGAAATGTAATTTGCTCAAACAGAGCCTGAGATAAGGAGACAATTTTATTTCTGTTATAACTTGACTTCATGTTTAAAATTGAACTGTACAATGGTGAAGTTTGCAATAATTATTTCACTAGGAGGAGGTTTGCAAATTGAAGACACAAATGGCTTCTACAATCTGAAAAGGACACCCGTTTCCACCTGGAAGGTGGAAACTATACTCATGCTCCCAGTTTTCCACAGGCAGACAAGTATGTTGTTATGAACTTACTACATCCAGTCTCTCTGAGCCACTGTGATTCATCCGAATAGCTATGCTGTATGAGATGGGTTCAGAAAAAATGCAGTAATTCAAAATGTTGGCAAGACCTTAAGGAAATGGGAATTGGTTTATCCTATGTGACCTATAAAAGGTTCAAAGTTTATTCTCATTTACCAAAGACAAACTTGATATTTAGCTCAAAGAAAACACAGTTAATGCTTTTCCTAAATTATTTTAAACGTAATTGAGTGACACACTGAAAAACTCTATTTCCTTCAGTTACAACCACTCATCATTCTACGACCCCAAGAAAGACACGCCACAGCCTGTATTCCAAAACTTCAACAGTGAAAGACTTTTTAAAGCAGATCTGTGGATGTGGAACTTAAACAATGATATTAGGTTGATACACATGAGAGTTTGGACCTTCAAAACATCATGTTGCAGCAATCCAGACTACATCATCTGTACGAGAGCTCTACTTTGTTGCTACTGAGATGAATGGCAAAACTCAAAACCATCTGGGCTGACTTGACTCTCGAAAATGCGCGAAGGCAGCTGCTTATTTAATAGCCTTTACAAATTGTGTGATGCAGCATCTCAGAGCTCTTGAACTGGCATAAAACATGCATGCAACATGCGCAACCCACAACCATCAGGCAATAAAAATGAAAGCAGAAACCTAAGAGGGAAGTTACCAATGTCTCCTTCCTTCCTACGCCACTCCCTCTCTAAAGCAACTGCCACACCATTCTTCTAGAAAAGGAGGAGGTCATGTTGTCAAAAACCATTTGTACGGCATTTTAGTGAAATATTAAAGTACTTACATTTTAGAAGTATAGTGGAACTCGGGGGGGGGGGGGGGGGGAGGGCCTGAAAAGTAAGAGGCACTGCAGCTATTAACAATTCTGCTTGCTTTTCAGATTTTCATGTTATATTTTTAAATTTAAAAAGAAAAATAAGTGGAAATACATTTTTCCCTAACATAGTAGTAGTAATGTGTTTTTGAACAATTAATGGATTTTTTTTTTCAGAACAGGCAGAAAAGCTGCCTTACAAAAAGATAAAATTAAATGGTTGTTTACTACCTGAAACTAAGGAGGACCTTATTTGAGTATAAAGCAACAGACATATTGATTATGACACCAAAGCTGTGACAAAACAGAACAGCTATCAAAAATGAAATTAAAAAATGAATGCCATCTCATCAGGATCCTTAAGGACAATTAAAGGTTTACGCCTACTGATTTAATATATATGAGTGACTCTGCACATAATCTATTTACCATTTAGTTTTTAATCACTCCGTAGCACATCTAAACCATCAAAACTAGCCTGATGAAATCGCTGCTGAGCTATCGGTTTCTTCAGAAATGACTGACTTATAATGATTAATTACGTATCCACACAATTAAGGAAATGCAACTTCAAAAAATGCCATCTACATGCGCTAGTGAAATCCCAGCCCTATTAGGGGTCCATGTCCTTGAAGCCAGCTGCAAATCTGATATTAAAAGACCAACTTTAACAGAATCGCACAAGCATCTGTGAAATCCCAGCGCATGATCACATTGCACCCCACAGGAGCAGGCTGTGGAATAAGCGTACCACATCGCCTGATGGTTCCAGGGTCTTGCCCCTAAGTTTCACAGGAGGAGCCTGTGAAGTTCGCGGACGGGCGTTACAAGCACTGTGCACGCCAATGCTGGAGGGGATCGCCACAGCACTTTACAGATGACCACTATGTACGCACGTCCCAGACAAACCCCACTGCATAGTCTGTATCTTCAGTGGCAATTATATACAACACGTAAAATAAACCGGTGTACTTTGGGGGCAACGGTTATCGTTTTCTTCCTAAGTAGTACCTTATATCTCAAGCGAAACGACGAGAAACACAATCCCAAGCAGTCAAAATAAAGCACACGTGCTCTCGGTTAAAACCCAACCGGGGCCCAGTTTACAAGCATCATCCACGCTTTAAAACAAACGGAGCGAAGACAAAAACATCACCACGTCTGCGGCGGACGGGGAAACGTCTGAACCCGGGTCGGCATCTCGGCGCGATAAACCTCTTACTCACGCAAGGGAGAGGCTCCTCTCGGGCACAGCGAAACCGAAATGAGTCCACCCAGGCGCCTGGGGAAGGCTCCTCACCGGGCGCGGGGAGCGCAGCGCGGACCCGCCCGCAGGGAGGAGGGCGCTTCCCCGCCGCCCG
>VZSF01001201.1:330606-382632 GCA_013398295.1 Chionis minor | reverse complement strand
GGCCCCGAGCAGCGGGGCCCGGCCCGGCCCGGCCCCGAGCCCCCCGCCCAGCCTGCCCCGCCGGGGCCCAGGAGGCTGCAGAAGAGGAGATAACGGCACTGTCAGCATTAATCAGGAGCGTAATTTGCCATGTGCTATTTAGCTCCTTAAAGGAGCTCGAGTGGTAGCTGCCAGCGCTGATCCTGCCCGCTGGCCTCTGGCAGCCATCGTGGGAGCAGCTCGGAGCCGACCCACGGTCATTGCAGCTGCCCTGGGCTCTCCGAGACACAGGGCGGGCAGACACGGCACGGGACATAAGTTACCATACTATATGACATCTAAAAAGCCACCAGACATCTGTGTCCGGGCTCCTGACTCTCCCTAAAACAAGACATTTGTTGAACCAGCGTACTCGGGAATCACTCCAAGACCCGCTCTGCCGATCTATGGCCTTATTTTCCCTTTCTCCCCGCTGCGCCTGTCAGTTATGTCCTCACTTGATCTAACACTTGTTCTATGGAAAAGCTACTCTTCTCACCTGAAAAAGTTCTAACCTCCAAAATAAGCTTTACAGACTCAGACAACCTGAAAAAGAAAATGCTGTTAATACAAGAGGCTTTCAAAAATTCATAAAAATGCAACAAGAGTTGTTAATTATGAAGCACAGGATTCTAATATGCGATCTTAAAATTATTCCCTGAACATCTATTTGATAATCGATATTTTGCATTAACCCAGTGCTTATTGCTCCAAAACTCAACATTTGCTAATGAAGCAAACTATACAGCACCTACAGGAACCAACTTAATACTTACCTAGTTCATATGGGTATTGTTAGTTTGTGAATAATTATATTATGATCTTCAAAGATGTTTAGTATTATGATAACTTTATTCTATTATTTAAAGATTATTGCACCCATTTTACTCAAGGAAAATGGAGTTGGAGGCAGCTGAAAATGAGGGAGGCAGACCGCCCTGGTGAAGTGGCAGAGAGATGCAAGGCCAGCATGGGGGCTGACTGGCTGGAGGAGTTACGCACATGCCAGGCCGGTACACGTTATGTGAAAAGAGAAGCTGCAGAGTTTCTCTGGGGATTTGTGATGTGCTGCTGAAGTGGGATGCTGGTGGTGAAGATTTGAAAATGCTGACATCTGATAAAAGGGCTAGTTCAGATTATATGGTTTTGAAACATAGAAATACCTAAATCTGATACCATGGTAACTTGGAAGAACAGTTCTTACAAGCTGCTTCAGATATTAACTTGATTTCGGTATTTGCCAAAACTCTATTCATACCATCATCTCCTCTTCATTTGACTGTGTAGTTTTCCAGGACCACCCTATGTCTTTGATTATTATCTAACCATGCGCCCCCCCCCCCCAAAAAAAAAAATACAGTTATTCAGGCCCTCACCTATACCTGTATTGAGACACATGGCTGCCATACACAAGAGATAATACTAGAAGCACCACAGAGAGTTCTGAATTTACCATCTGTAATTTTAATCCATGAATTTATGGCTTATAAGAGAGTGTCAGAAGTATCTGGGATAATTATAAAATAATCTGCATTTCCTTTGACAAGAAAAAATACCACCTACACTAAAACTAACAATAGCCCAGCCAGTTCTTAGGAAATTGTTGCTGAGCATAGCTGTCCTCACAAATGGCCTCTTAATGTTGAAATAATTTATTGCAGCAGGGTGTTTGAGAAGTTTACACAGAAGTAGGCGCACTTCACTACCTGCTGCCATTATCCTGGATCCTTTCAGTATCTTGTTTCAGACGGGATCCAGAGCAGATCCTATGATGCCAGCACTGATGCGTATCTTGTTTATGACCAAGGGCCGTGCAACCATACTCACTGCTGGGTCTTGCCTGGGTGCCCATTACTGGCAGTCATGACATGCTGTCATTCCATCTTGAAGCAGCAGCAGCAGCAGGAATTTCCTTTCAGACAGAATTTCATCAATTATACCTCTTACTTCCCTGTTCGCAACAAGGCACAAGCCATTAGTTAGACTGAGTTTTACAGATGGTTCTGTATTTTTAATGGGGTTTTTTTGGTATGGTTTCCAGGTTGTACCCATTATTTTACTTTACAATTAAGAGTGTCCAGAATACAGGTTTTAGTGCTTAGCCTGCAATATCTTCAAGGGACTGGACACTACATTTATGTCTGCCCATTCCCAAAGATAACTTTCTATCAAATTTCCACCATTTTAGGAATATAAATATTCAACTCAAAAAAGAAACTGTGTAAACAGACTTTCTGAACAGGTGACCCATAACACAGCCCAGCCCTTGAAAACTTTAGGAAAAAAATTATCTCCTTGCTTAGTTACTATCATGAAATGGCCATCTGAAAGAAAACAAGACTCATGAAAACTGAAGGGGAGGAGGAAAGAGAATCATTTTGTTGCCACATGAAACCTTGGTACCCCCCATCATGCTTACAAGAGGGACAGATCTATAGATCTCAAGAAGAATACAACAGAATTAGGGAAGGTAAAAAGAAAGGCAGACACAATCATCAAGAGGATGGAACAGTGCCATATTAAGAGAGACTAAAATGGCTGGGGCTTTTCCACCTGCACAGGGGAAGGCTGAGAAAAGATGTGATTTTGTAAGCCTTGATCATAAAGGCAGTGGCTAAGGTGAATACAAAGTTGTTATTTATCAGATCTTACAATGCTAGAGTGAAGGTGTACACAGTGAGACTAATTGGGCATTACTAACAGCCAAAAGACAGTACCTTTTTTCACAGCAGGTAATTAATGTCTGGAACTCCTTACCACAGGCTGTAGTAAAGGCAATAGTCAGCAGGTTCAAAAACAAACTAGTCAAACTGCCTAACAGGTCTATAAACAGATTAAAAAAAAGAGAATAGGCAAGGAATCATCATCTAACATCTCTAACCAATGCCTAGTCATAATTATGGATGCTTAGGAGTATGAGATGAACAGACCATGGGCTTGCATGCTGATCCATAAATAGATTATCATCTACTGCCATGGACAGCAAGAGAGTAGTGAGCTAGATGGACCTGGGTTCTGGTCCAACAGGACACTCTTTACATTCAAGATTCCTTGGATTTGCTGGTTTGCAGAATATGGACAGAATTCAGATTTCAAATTGATTCTAATTCATCCAAAACACATTAAAGGGACCTACCTGTAATCCACAAGGGCAAAGCTCATCTCCAGGAGCAACCAAGATAAAAAAATTATAAAAGATAATTAATGCCTTAAGTCATTATATGTCTCTCCATTGGAATTGTTAAAGCTAAAATGGATTTAAAAAAAAGGACATGCTTAATTTATTTTTTGCTGACAATCCTCCATCCTATATTCCTGTAAAATTGCCAACAAATTAAAGTTTTTATACAGGCTTTCTTGTTCCTTCAGTTTCTTAGATCTCTAGCAATAATTATTTTAAAGCAATTAATTATGTATGATGATTGTTATCTGACATTTCTTCTGTCAGGTAAGTATCCAGTACAAAATTATGAACTCCTCTTCTTCCTCCTGCATTTTGTATGTCACGTACTTTAATAAAGTGATTCTGTCCTATACAGACCCCTTTCCTCTTGAATGCAGTATTTCTTAACTGTTTATGGAAAAACTAAATACATTGAGTCCCCTTTGCCTCCAAGGGGGGGAGGGAAGTGTTCCGTTGATTTCCTTTGTACTAAAAGTAGAGGTACAACAGAATCCAGCTCAGGTTAACACTGCACAAGCCCTAGCAGATTCTCAAGCTTTCTTACTACTACGGATATACCAGCTCGTGACTGATTTTCTTTCATTCTTAACTTTGTGAATTGCTTCTCTTTCCATCTGCAGTCACATAACAACAGACTATTGTAGGAATTTGCTTATGTAGAAGAGTCGCGTGTATCACTGTGTTTTTAGCTGCCTCGTAATGAAACGCAGCGGCGTGAAAGGAAGGGTGCGCCCGCGCCCCAGCCCCGGCCAGCACTGCGCGAACGGGCCAACGCAGAGAGAACGCAGAGAACTGCTCCGCGGCGAGAGCCCAGCTCGAACCTCACCTCACAGCACCCCGCAGCGCCTCAGCGCTACCAAACAATGCGAAAAACACTCTCATAACTGCGCTGACAAAATTCGGTAGAAAAACATTTAAAAATAGCTTTAATAAAATCATTGCCAAAACACACTGTTTCAACAGCAACTGTTTAAGCATGCTGCTGGAAACTGATGTACAGATGGCTAGGGGAATGTACAAAGTATTACGGTAACTATACTATGAACTGCAGGGATGTGAGTTTTCTCTTCATGCTGCAGTAGCTTCTACGAGCCTGAACCAGAGACAGGGGCCCGGGGTGCTAGGAACTCTGAATATCACATTAAAAAAAAGAGACTGTCTCTCACTGAGAAAACCTGAGAAGCCAGTGGTGCATCCCCCTCGGAATAACCCAGGAGGCAGGACAGCTGATAAGCAACATGGGGCATTTCTTGGAAGACCGTTTAATCGCAAGGAAGGGCAGGTGTCTCGGGGCCTCGTCGGAAGGTGGAGGCCGGGCAGGTCCCAGCGCCTGAGGCGGGCGGGAGGGCTGTCCTGACGCCAGGGGTTTCGGTGGTAACAGGCACCCGACCAACAGTTTTACAGATAAATTGTTTATCTCTAAATAACGGCACAGTAACACGTGCTAATCAGTAGTTTAGTTATCTGGATTTAAACAACAACAAATCCAGTAGTTCACCAACACTGGGCCAATGTCCAGGTGCACGGAGACTCCCACCCCGCCGCGCCACCCGGACTCGTCAAGGAGCCACCGCGTCCCCCTGCGCTCCCGCTCGGCCGGGCCCCGTCCCGGTGGGCACGGCGCTGGAAGCGGCCTCGTGGGTGGGCCCCGGCCGGCGGCAGAGCCCCTCTCCGGCTGCGCCCGCCCTGCCCAGCGGGAGCGGGGAGAGAGGAGGAAGAGCCAAAACGGGGAAGCTCACAGGTCGAGATAAAGACAGTTTAATGAGCAATGGGAAGATGAAGGAAAAAAATAAAACCTGGCCAGCAGTCGATTGAGCCTGGGTGTTTCCAGCCGGTGCTACAGAAAGTGCCGCTTTCCACCCTCCTGAGAGCGCGGCAGGCCTGCCGGTGTTTACAGGCGCTCACCCCGGAGGAAGGGAAAAGCAAAGAGTTTCTGCCAGAGCCCGTGGGCGCAGACGTGGTGCTGCGTGTGCGGTTCCCGGCCAGAAGGGACGGCCGCAGCAGCGGCTCTGCGGGCAGGCCAGCAGGGCAGCGAGAGGGCTGGCGGCCGGGCAGCCGCCACAGCCGGCCCCGAGTGCCCAGGCAGTGTCCTTCCGAGCCAGAGCCGCCTGCCAAGGAAGGGAAGCGCTCCGGCAGCGCGGCAGGAGGCGAAGCAGCGCAAGCAGAAAAAGGCTGAACTGCTTCCACTGCCAAGCAACTGGAAGATCCAAGCAACTACAAGGTCCGCTTTCAAGGCGATCGGGTCTTGCCCTCTTTCAGATGAGGACACTGAATGTGACGGAGAAGTCAGAAATGGACTTCCTTAATCCCAGCGTCTCCAAGACAACAACCTGCAAAATTTAGAGTATTCTTAGCTTGACATAGGACCATCGAAAGGGTCATAGCTAATAAGCTCCCTGAAGTAGAGCTTCCTCTAACTATTGGAGAAGAGGGTTTACATCTTTTGAGGCATGGATGAGGATCGTTTCTTGGATGGAGAGCTGACTGATGGCGGAGGAGGACAGGTCTCCTCTGATGTGACAGGAGTGTCAAAGGATTACATGATGACATCCGAGCCTCCAGAGCCAAGTGATCTCCTGCAGAATGCAGATCACGAAAATGAGATTTTGCAGCAGAAGCATTAGCCATGGAGGAAAAAGGGATGGCCCTGACAAAGGAATCTGTGTCATTGTGTTGGCTGATAGACTAGTAGACCCAGATATTCCTCTTAATCACGCAGCAGTATCTTATCTCAGAGCAGAAATCTCACTCTAATCAAACAATTTGCAAGATTATTATTATTGGCTGTGAGCCTCTGCTTGTGCTAGCTGTGTGGGAGGAGGTGCAGAACTATAACATTTATGTAGATACCAAATGTTGTTTATATATCCAGAATGTGAGATTTAGCTCAGAGAGTCAAGCAGTGATTGAAGACTTCGATTTAAAAAAAAAAAAAAAAAAAAAAAATCAGATCTACCAAATTCAAGTTTGAAGCTTAATAGAAAAAGGAAACTCAGATAAAAGGCAGCATACTATCCTAGTAGGGATAGACTTACAAATAGCTCTGAAATGTTTGAAACTTAGGAGCAGCATTTGTATTTCAGAGGTCACTTGGATGCCAGGCAGCAGTTGTTTGTACCTGTGTCCCTTAATGCAAGAGACTGATGTGGCAGAGGTCTACTGGTGAACTTGACAAAGGTTGCAGCCCAACACTCAGCAAGAAGGACAAGTGAAAGCATGGCCTAAAGACATGAAATGGCAAATCAACCAAGAGAAGCATGAGCAAAAGTCAGCAACAATGAGATTTGTTACTCTATTGGCACAACTACCTCATGCTCTACTTGATGTTCAAGCAGAGCCTGTTGCTTATCAGCTGACAATCAGGGACAGTCAATGCTGGAGGATCTTCCAAAGGAATACAACTGCTGTGTAAATCAGTGGACGAAGAGAGACAGAAATTGCATCTCCAACACTGGAAGTGCCTTGGTGGTTTATCTGAGAGTTTAATATTATGGAAGACACTCCTTTCCTCAACCAATAGAAGAAAACCTCACGTAGTTGTTCTCACTAAGTTTCATTTTATCTGGATGAAACTTATAAAATTTGTATTATTTATTGGAAAAAACCTCAAACCCCACAACATTAAACTTTGATTGACTTTGTTAACACACTCTCTTCCCCCATTGGATGTATATATAGTGTATTTAGAAAACCAAAGATGTGCCCCATTTCCTCTTCCAGTTGAATTAAGTAGTTTTTTTTATTGACTTCTAAAATGTAGGATTAATGTACCAATTGTTTTCTGTCTGTAGATCTGAATACCAACATTTGTACCATAAATATGTATGTCTTAGTTGATACTGCACAGCGGAGCAACTGCCAAAAACATTTAATTCATGTCTTAGCAGAACAACTTTGCACACTATAAGGACTGCATATACTCAAGAAAAAGTTTTCTTTAGCACAGATTTTAATTATTCTGCTAGCACTAAGGATCAAATTTTGCAGCAATTTCACCCATATGGGGAAGTCCCCCTATGTCAAATTACATCCAGAGTCAGTCATCTTTTGTGCACTTTATAACAACAGTGGTTTTATTTTTATGTAACTGATTAAATATTTTTCCTTGTATAGATTTGTTTGCTTGAAATGTTACACTGTTCTACTTGGTACCTTTAGGGTTTGATTTTTTCATATATAAATACTTGCCTTATTTCTAATGTGATTGGCTCTGACTATAAATGCTGTAAAGGGTGGCTAGCTGCTAAATTATACATGACATATTTTAAAATAAATGAATATTCAAATATTTAAATATAACCCTTTAAGACGATTATTTGTTTAGACCAGTTGCAACTGGTTTTTAAAGCATTGGTTTTTAAAGCATTGTTGGTTTCTGTACCTATCTGGTTGTTTAAGATACAAATTTGTTTAGGTTCTGGTTTTTGAAAACACAGATGTTGGAGATAATTTGTTGTAAGTAAGCCTTCATCAGAATAAAGCAGTTTCTTGTATTTTTTTCAGCATTTGTTTTGAAACCACTGTTTAGTGAAGGATAAACTCGTAAAAACTTGTTAAAGTTATGCCTTTGCATTGTATTTAGTTCCACAGTTAAGTCATAAATGAATCTGGTGCCAAGGGGGCTTTGCAGTCGTAAGGTGACAGGTCTCGTGTGGGTTCTCCTGATTTCTGGGGAGAAGCTGCTGGGACGGCTGTGGGCCGATTACATTAACACTGCCCCAGGAACTGTTCTGACTTTTGTCCTGCCTGTACGAGTACCTAAAGACTCATCAGTAATTTAGAATATGCTTTCTTAAAAACCTTTTTGTTTTGTAAGCTGTAGCTAGCTTTACAAAGGGGTACAGAGTACAGAAAAATTAATCTTACTGCTGGCATGAGACTTACTTACAGCTAGATGTCTTAGAAGTAGTCCATAACCCCCTGCTCTAATGTAAATGATTGGTTCTGTGATCAGAAGAAACAGTATTTCTTTCTAACATTCAGTCATTTTCTAGACCTCATTAAAGAGGGGGGGAAGGAATTAAAAAAGAAAAAAAAAAAAAAGAAAAGAAACACTTGCTATTAAAGTAGTGCTGCCCACGCAAAACCCAAACAATCTAGTGAGTGACTGACTTCAG
This sequence comes from Chionis minor, assembly GCA_013398295.1. Lineage (NCBI taxonomy): Eukaryota > Metazoa > Chordata > Aves > Charadriiformes > Chionidae > Chionis > Chionis minor. Next base: position 374,313 of record VZSF01001201.1, on the reverse strand, counting down.
AAATGTAGCTAAAACCATGAGATGGCAGCAGAGCCCGTGAAACGAGTACTCGACTGGCAGCCTTACCCCAGGGCTCCAAGTGTCACTTCTGTCCCAAACGGCTCTTCGTGTTGCCCTCAGGGTATTTTAAAAAGGCCTCTCATCAAAACACGCGTTCTTCATCTTTGTGTTACATTACTTGTATTTCTCACAGCTGCAATAATCTGAATAGTAATGGGATCTCTATTTTATTAGAAGTGATTTTTCTTTCTCTTTTATTTTATGTATATCTTTATATCTGCCTCCACTTTGGAAAAAGCTTTTTTTAAAAGCAAGTCCCACTTTTGAGCCAAACTTGACTGTCTAGTGTTCATTCCTCAGGCAAGTTTATTTAGGAATACTTCATTACAGAAATATTATTGTACTTAAAAGGCTCGTTTGGTTTTTGTTCTGTGGTTTTTGTTTGTTTCAGTGCATTATTTTTTTTTAATGCTTGCAATGTTACAAAGAAATATCTAAACTTGAATATAATGGAAGGGACCAGATTACAAGACTCCAGACTCTTAAAAGCAGAAGTGAAGCTCTTCTTACAGCAAATAAACTCTAGGGAGATAACTTCCAATTCTTAAAATACTTTGATACTATAAAAGTATGTTTCATTATGACTGAAAAAACTTTAAATCTCACTGCCCTAATTGAAAAAAGGTGTGTAGAGGTAGTCTTTTACCCTAATGAACTTTAGTAAAGTTAAAATGAACCCAAGCAATATAGAAAGTGTTGAGGGAACTATCAAAAGGCTGTTTCTCTAGTTGTATAGCTGGAAGTTTGGGAACAACAGATATAGGAGTAATCTAGTAGTCTAGAGCTAACGTGGGTCCTGAAGACGGGCTTGGTGAAGTCAGGGGTGAAGAAAATGGGGGACAGTATCAGTGAGAGCTTGGAGGTGTCTTCTGTGTCATTTGTGGGGAAGCCACAAAGACTGTAGGAGGTGACAAGTTTAGCAGGACCCGCTGGGAAGGAGGGAGGGCATCACACAGTTGCTGCAAGTCTGGCTTGGCCATAACCTTCTGCATCATCAGCCACAAATGAGGTCAGACACCAGCTTGCAGCACCTAGTGAGAAGCGAGCTGGGCTCTGTTCTGTTGAGCATTCGCTATGAAGTGGGCTGCCTGCTGTTGTGGAGGGCACATCCTGGCCCTTAGATGGAGTCACACAGAATGGTGCGGAGCCAGGCTGAAACAGGAATACTGTAATAGATGTAACATTGGATTTTCCTGTGGCATCATAAATATCATGAAGTGCAGTTGTCTTGGATATCACCATCCACTCGCGACCTGCAAATTCACTGAAAGATTAGGCAGATGAAGGACAAAGATGATATCATTTAGCAATGGACTTCAAGGGTGTTGAAAGGATAACTGGCAGGTCTTACGTCCCAGGAGGTGTTGTTTTTAATTAAAAAAACCTGAAATTTCTGCAAAATGCACGTAGCCAGACTAGACAAAAGGACTCAAAATACTACAAAAGCAACTGCACATTCACAGGGAGATGGCATTAGATGACTGATTATTATTTTCATGTCTCATTTCTATGTTTAAATAGGCCCATAAACCCCCAACTTTACATTAAAGTTGTATTCAGTCACACTCAGGTTTTAATTTGAACTATTGAGGCATAATATTGAGGGGTAATAGTATGAACGAGAACGCTGAACGTAGTTTTTAATAAATCAGCTTTGAAGAAAGGCATAATCTGTCAGGAGCCACATTTCCTGCATAATATCAGAGAAAATAGTCCAGTCCTAAGCTGAGGCTTTGCCTATACCTGTGCCCCTACTGTTCAGGCTGTGAGCTCGGGCACGGGTGAAATTCAGCCCTTTGAGCACACGGGTGTGCAACACAACTGGTGGATGCGTGGCTCTGCCAGATGCACACAGAGTGGTCCACAGGGGAACCCTGTAAGATGGAGCCGGAACATGCATGCTTGCCGTGCTCCAAGAAATCCTCTTTCAGAGCAAAGATGACACAGGCTGGAGATGCACGGATAGGTGCCCTTCCCAAGCAAGGTTTACAATATTCCTCTGTTCTTAGCTCAGTTACCTCTGTGCACATTCGATGGAGCAGACATATGATGGAGCGACACCACATTAAGCCAAGTCTAGTTTTATTAGATTTCAGTATTTCAAAACCCCTAGTGTTATTCGAACTGATGAAAAGCAGGAGTGTCATCCACTTGAAGGGGTTGTATTTTGCTGTGACCTTTACCCCTGACCTTTCCTGCACAGCACATTTCGTTCTTGTGACCCAAGCACAACTGGTGCTTGCTATTCAAGCTGTCACATCCACGTACAAGCAGACTGTGGGGCTGGCATTTGCAACTTGCTGCTTATTCACAGTCAGGCCTGTGACAAGAAGACAGATCCCAAAAGTAGGATCCAGCCCTTGAAACTGGCACATTTAGAGCATCCTGGCTGACAAAAAGATTAATCTGTATTAGCTGTGCACCTTCTTCATGGTGTTCTAAGGATACATCTTCACCCCTTATTGCTTGTAGGTAAAGATGTGATGGACATCATTTAGCAGGGAAGGTTTATATTGGGATCTTACAATAAATCACTAAAGAAAATCATTCCTTATGTCACTGATTTCCCCCACCATGTGACCAGAAGCACATGCCCAGCCAAAACGCTGGCATCCTCCATTATAGGACGGGTTCACTTCTGGTTACATGGTGGGGACAAATCTCTTCAGCTCATGTCTCCACGAATGCCTGTCTAGTCACAGGCAAACCCATCCTTTCAAGCATTAAGAGGGGAGATTAACATATGACAGTTGAACCACAAGCAGCTTTTTGTCCACACATGGAGAAAGCCATAGAGTGAGCCAGAGGAACTGCTATGCCACCTTGGATCTGGCTCCCAGTCCATGGTTCTTCACACTTGCTTTACTGAAATGATCTCTTCTAAAATAGGTGGAATAACAGTTTCTCATTCAGTTGTTCACTGTCCCTGCTGCATGCCCCAATTCAGCTACCCTTCAGAAAACCAGAGACGGGGCAAGAATATCGCTAGTGCAAGAGATGACTACCAACTTCTGCTGTCACTTCTCATAATTCACGGAAATTAAGTTATTAAGAATTTCAGAATACTCTATATTTTAGGTCACCTTTATTTCTGGTTCTTCATCATTAAATGTTGTTATAGTTTCAGATCATACTAGTAGCTTCATTCAGCAGGCTCCAGCACAGCAGGGTTTTTAACCGATCTGTGAAACATTAGGGCCAAAAAGTTACCCTATTTTTTTACTGACATGAGTCATGCCAAGATAACAGCACATGAAGAAAGTTCTTAATGCTTTGAATAATCAAATCACAAAGTAGGAAATCCATCTGATTTTTAAAAGAAACTCATCACACATTACTGATGATCTCCCAGGTGACAAAAAAACATAGTAAAGATAAAAATATTTTTCCATCAGCATTTACATTGCATTCTATCTTGCAAAAGAGCCCTCCAAATTCTAACAGAAATCACCATTACTTACCTTACCCTTGTAAAGAAAAACAAAGAGCCCAGGGAGAACAGAGCTTCCATAGCTTATGGCTTTTAGAAATTACCTGCCAAGTGTGTAATTTTAAAGTGATTGTCTTCCATTAGGGTTACAATAAACAGCATGGTGGAAAATTCAATCTGATTAGCTTTTCTAATGATCTGCAGGAGGTTGTGGAGGCCAGAGCAGAAGAATCTTAAACATTTCATCACTGATTACAAACCTGCCTCTGAATGAATCAGATAATGAAGTGTGTAGATTTAATGAACCTAATGCTGATCAAAAAATTATCAGTGCTCCTTGTAGATTTTTTGGCAGGCTAAACACATTTTTTCCAAGGCTTCCTAAAGCAGGAAGGTTACAAAAGTATGTGCTCTATCTGTAGTTTTTTATGCATTAATCAGTAGATGTAAACTTTGTAATTTACACAATTATTTAATTTACTCACAATGTGTTCGAGTTCCTGTTGGGTCTTCAGGAGGGCTGTTGTTATCACAGATGCAATTTAATTGGGACAGCAGCAATTAAAAAGATGAGCTAAACCCTGAGAACTTTTAACTACAACTGCCCTGGAACAAATGGAGCTCTTACTTTGGAAATGAGAGCAGAACAGGTTTTAGATGTTGCCAATGCACTATGTGCAAGCCCAAATTCCTAAACCCAAACTATCCTTTTGGGTAGAACTACTAGCATTCAAAGTGCACGTGCACTGACTTCCTGGTGGCCGCTCTGCATTCTTCCTTCCTCCAGGCACTTCTTTTCCTTCCACATTTCATTCACGTTGCTAGAGTTTAATTATATACTTCCGTTTTGCAACAGGAAAACTGGCCATAGCACCCCAGGCAGCTGTATCTAGCTGGGCAAGAGAACAGAACAAATAAGTGCTGTTGGTGCACAACGCTATGTTTAAGTTTCACCAACTCCGGTGCTTCCTGTGAGCGTAACACCTTTGCTCTGGTGGATCAGCGCGATACCTATTTCTTGTGATACACAGAGCTCCAGCTGGGTTTGAGGCACAGGCAGAAACGGTTTCACTTGGTGTTTCTGCTGAGTTTTGGAATACTCTGCTCTTGGGATTTCCTTCCATTTTGTGCTTAGTCACCAACTTAATACTCACTGAAAGATCAAAGCCATTATCATTAAAATCTAATATACTGCTCTTGGCTACTGCCAGAATCAGGGTATAGACTAGATAGACCTTTGCTCTGATCCAGTATGGCAGGTCTTATGTTCTTATTATGACTTAAAATTTACTTTCCCCAAAGGGATGTGCTTGTAGAAGTCCATCTGTCAAGTGATTCATGAGAAGAGGACATAAAAGTGAACTGAATATAACTAACTGAATACATTAAAAAAATTAAACAAGTATTCCTGGCAAATGAATACTTGAAAGATCTTAAATAAAAGCACCAAGAACTTGAATTTGTCACCTCTCTAGTGTCTGTTTTGCATTTTAAATGGTTGCACCTTTGATGAAACATTTTTTTAACATTATGTATTGCCCTTTTTGTATAAAAACATATGTGGCTTTTGCTTTCTATCTCAGTTGTTTTGGATTAAAGAAGAAGAGGCAATTACAGCAATATCAAAGAAAGAGACAGAAGCAATCGCATGGATCAAATTATTATCTCATTGAAACCCAGGGGCCTGTTACTTGCAAGTTCAGTCAGACCAGCATCCTCTGAGCTTGGAACAGTGGCAAATTTGTTTTAATCCTCGTGTATTACTCATCTGTGCCCAATATGATTTACCCTGAAATGTTAAGGTTTTGGTATTTGTCTGAATGGCTTTGGATAAAGATAGCTCTGGCAATCAAAGATACTCTGAATAACAATGCTAAACTTCATCTGTAAAGTAAATTTTGTAAGAAATTTAATTTTTACTTCAACTACCGACTTAAAATGTTCACAGTCATTGTGAAAGTAAAGCTGATTGATAGATTACTTTTTGAAAGTACTTTCTGTGACAATGTTTGTTACTGAGGACTGGGAATAAGCTCAATTTTATCGCAATAACCATTTTATACATTATTCCCGACATCAGTGTGTACGCCTTCAAGTGGTGGCATGCATGTCTTTAAGATTCTGATAGGGCATAATTGGAATAGATCAGACAAGCCAATAGATATGTGACTGCATCTAGAGCTGGAATGGCATAACACTGACAGTCATATAAAATAATTTCATTTTTCTGCCAACTGCAGACAAAGCATTGCTCACCGTGGTTTTGAGGGTGACACATGTGTCTAAAATGTCTTTTTCTAAGCACAATTTTGAACATCAACTGTCTCATTGCTTTGGAGTTTTCATGACAGGCTTCATTTATAATGTTAGAAAACAGTATGCTGGAGCATCAGCAAGCTTTTCAAAACCGCAAAAAGGATAGGAATTCTGCTGGATGCCATCTTAAGTGAAATGGAAAGATGACGACATAAAGATGAAAACTGTGAAGTGCTTCACATCCGGCCCTGGCCCTCTGCTGGTGACGCTCAGCTTTTCTGGATATCAAGACCTACACATGTAAACTGAAAATAATGCAGAGAACCAAATCAATAAACCTGAGTGCTAAAAAGTACAAAACAGTTTAACTGTGTTGTTCATGGCAAATTCACAGTAAAAGAGAAACTAACCCGAAGCATTTCTCACTAGAATTCGGATGCTTTGAAATTGTTTCTTGCTGTGCTGTGGACAGGCTAGAGAGTTGGGCAGAGAAGAACCTAATGAAGTTCAACAGGGTCCTACGCCGATGGAGGAATAACCCCACGCAGCAGTACAGGTTAGGGGATGCCCTGCTGGAAAGCAGCTCTGAGGAGAAGGATGAGCAGAAGGACCTGGGAGTCCCGGTGCACAAGTTGACTGTGAGCCAGCCATGTGCCCTTGTGGCCAAGAAGGCCAATGGTCTCCTGGGGTGCCTTAAAAAAAGCGTGGCCAGCAGGTGGAGGGAGGTCATCCTCCCCCTCTACTCTGCCCCGCTGAGGCCAGTGTGGTGTACTGTGTCCAGTGCTGGGCTCCCCAGTTCAAGAAAGACGAGGAACTACTGGAGAGAGTCCAGCGGAAGGCTATGAAGGTGATGATCAAGGGGCTGGAGCACCTCTCATAAGGAGAGGCTGAGAGACCTGGGTCTGCTTAGCCTGGAGAAGAGAAGACTGAGAGGGGATCTCGTCAATGCTTATAAACATCTAAAGGGTGGGTGTCAAGAGGATGGGGCCAGCCTCTTTTCAGTGGTGTCCAGTGACAGGACAAGGGGCAATGGGCACAAACTGGAACACAGGAAATTCCGTCTGAGCATGAGGAAACACTTCTTTACTCTGAGTGTGCTGGAGCACTGGAGCGGGCTGCCCAGAGAGGCTGTGGAGCCTTCTTCTCTGGAGAGCTTCAAAACTTCCCTGGATGCGTTCCTGTCCAACCTGCTCTAGGTGAACCTGCTCTGGCAGGGGGTTGGACTAGATGATCTCCAGAGGTCCCTGCCAACCCCTAACATTCTGTTATTCTGTGATTCTGTGTGCTGACTTAACTATTCTCCCCCACATCTCTTTATAGGAATTCTATAATTACGTGAAACAGCTTTAAATCCCCCTATAATTAATTGGTTATTTCTCAATAAAAAATACTTAAATAAAGATTTGCAGTGGATGACAACTACTTTCAGAACCTTTGAATTTCTGAAGTAATTTTAGTATTGAAACTATGACTAGCATTTATATTTGCTTTGTCTGATGCCATTTGTTCTCATTCTAGATCACTTGGGGATAACTGATTAACCTGTTTCTAGTTGTTTTGGGCTAGTCCAGGCAGGCTGAGGCCACTTTTCGGAAGCCCATTAATAAGCCCCCAAGACTTTGTCAGTTTCAGTAGGGAAAGGTACATACAGAAATAGGAGATCGTGCTTATCTTCTGCAAATCACAGTAAAGACCATGTCTAAATTCAGGCTCAAGGTGGCGGTTTGGGTTTGTTTATTTGGTTTTGCTTTTTCTCTTCTTTTTTGACCAGAAAAGCAATGGCAGCCATATGTATTAAAATCTTAGTCTCACCAAGCTTTTCCTTTAATTTTAGGGGGGCTGTATTTGGTCATGAAACTTTAGTCTTCCCAACAGTATGATTTAAATAACTATTTTAGTACTAAATAACCAGCAAATATTCTGCAGACCTCTGCTGATTCTTCCACATATCGCATCCTGCGAATCACAGTACTTCTGTCTGGGCATTTTTCAAAGACCTCTAAAAATGTCGGGCTGGATGGATCCTCAAGATATCAGTGACCTGAGCTCTCCATAAGCTATGATGAGTGTTGATTCCTGAGACACAAGAAGGCATTTTTCATATCCCACCTACTTGTACAAACAGACAGAGAAAGAGTGTGGGGGAAACAGTATAATAAAAATAATAGTTAGTTCAGACCTGGAAAATGACTGTTTGGTTTAGTCTGAAAATTTTCCCTCTCTGGGATTCCACATCCTCCCCGATAACCTGTTCCACTGCTCAGTGTGCTATCCACACACTCAGCAATGAAACCCTACTATTTAACCTAATACCCCTTGATGTAAATTAGCCAACTGTCTCTTATTCTGTGTTAGCGAACCTAAGGAGTGACTGACTGGCATTTTAAAATACAAAATAAAACCACCATTTATGTTTTCGGAGACTTGTAGTTTCCCTCATTACTTTTCTAAACTTAATGAAGACAGTTTCAACCTCGCCTCACAGGTCATGTTTCCTAAATCTCTTAGCACTTTAGCACTCTCTCTCTTTCTCTCCCCTGCCACCTCTCTCCCCAGTTTTGCTCTTTCCAAACTGCAGAGTCCGGAACTAGATCCAGCAATCTGGCTCAGGTCTCACAAGTGCTAAACTGAGCAGAGCAATCACCGTCTATTTCCATATGTGCGTTTTGCAGACACATTCAGTCTGCGAGAAATGACAATCCTTCATGCCATCCAGCTACTTATCCACTACATTCCTGTGCACTTATCTCATGGAGAACTGAAGTATTGCCACAAGTAACATAGAGGAAAAATAATTCTTGATTTTAAAGTTAATTAAATAGCTGAGAGTTAACAAATGTCCATGTGTCCCAACCCCAAGGAGGCTCAGCATCACTCCAGCTGTGTGCTATGGTAAGTGTAAGAAGGCAGTCCAGAGAAGTCTGTTTACTAGAGCATTATGATGGGTCAGAGAGAGTTCTTGGCAGGCCACATAAGCTCATGGGTCAGATGTTATGCAGTCCTGTTTTATGCCTCATCTTTTACGTAAGAAATTCTTGGGAAGTTCTTCAATAACAAAACTTCTGTTGTTCTTCTACATATTGTCCAATGTCTGAAAATCTACAGACTGAAAATCTAGGTGCATGCTTTTGTTTGCAGATGCTTGAATTCACGCATTTGCTATTGAAACTTACTGCCAGTAATTCCAATCCATTTAATGGATCTAACATTTCCATGTGGCTCCCAAACTCCTGCACCTCAAGGTCCTTCAGAGCGCGCAGTTAAAATTGGATGGGAAGTCTGTAAGTGATGCAGAAGATACTGCATTTATTTGTAAGGGTAAATGCATACTAATGCATCAATGCATATTCTTTATGAAGCTGAGAATGCAGGCAAGTCTATAAAGTTGTTTTGCTTTGTAATTTTCTCCATTTTTGCAGAACTCTGTAAAAAGCAACATTGTAAATAGTGGTTGCTGATAGGATAAAACCCTATTTCCAAAGATTTAAACTGTGCAGGAGCAAGAATAACTTTCAGGTTAGTAATGGATTTTAATTAAATATTTTTAAAATAGCCATATGCTTTTAAAGTTGTGAAAACTTTTTTTTTTTTTATTTGCAAGAACATGTGAGGTTTGCATTTTCAAGCACAGAGCAGGTGTATTAGGCTAGAACAAAGCAACACAAAGCCAACCCAGCAGTCCTTGCTGAGTTCATACTTGGTCAAAGCTTCCATTGATTTCTGAATGAGTGCAAACTGGGCAACGACTTCAGGACTTGCTTTACAGTTGGGGCTTCATCCGGAGGCTTCAAACACAAACACACTTGTTAAGGTTATTATAGGATGAGTCTTCCAGTATGAATTCCCTTCATTAAGGGCCCAACAGTGTCCCTAATAAAATCAGTGGAAATTTTCCTACTGTCTTCAGAGAAAGCATTTTGTGGCATTCAATGGACATCACAAGCAAAAGCTAATGCTGTACAAATGGGTTAGGACTTGGGTGAAAATTTAAACGGAGTGGGAATGGAATGGAATGGAATGGAATGGAATGGAATGGAATAGAATAGAATAGAATAGAATAGAATAGAATAGAATAGAATAGAATAGAATAGAATAGAAAGAAATAGATTAGAAAAGAAGAAACAGAGATGCTCTTTGGACAATGTAAGAGCAGTTTATAATAATAATAAATGCATGGAGAGGGCCAAATTCATCGCTGTCATCAGCTGCTCTGACTCTTGATTTAAATGAATTTCTGTCCTTTTACTCCAACCTGACCAGATCTCCTGGCCAAATACTTTTGAAACCTTACGGAACATCTAGTCACACAACTGAAGACTTGCTAGATTAACGGCTTCTACAAATTTGAGTGACCCAACTGCCACATGTTCGCTAATCACTCAGGCCTGGTGGCACCCTGGACCTGCGGCTACTTTTTCAGTCGTGCAGAACTGTGAAGGCTGCAAGTCAAACCCACTTTAGCTGAGCAAAGTGACTCGCATACCATTTTTTGAATATATAGCTCTATAAATCTCAGTATGGCCTTCTGAACTGTATATTACTGTAGAACTGTGGGAAACCCCTTTTGGGAGAGAAGTGGCACAGCTGATATTTATCACTACAAAGTCTATTGCAACACACTGTCTCTTTCCTTTGAAATAAAAGCTTTTGAATTACAGATGATCAAATGTATTCACACCCCAAGTGAAACCAGAATATTTCTGGCTTTTTGCCAGTACTGGCTTGGGTGTGAAATATTTGACATTTTGCATTAATTTTTTACAGTAATAAAAGCACTTTCTCAGCTAAAATCTCCTTTGCCATTCAGCAAGTGCCACTGGGCTTGCAGCTAGTTTAGACACATACGAGTAAATCTATAGGTCCCATGACTGGAGAGAACAGCAGCCTGGGCATTCTGCTGCACAACTGCCACCATGGTACAATCATTGACCACATCTAGAATTTGACAGATTCGCAACAAGCAGTACTTTGGGATATATTTTAATAAAGGTAATTACATTAATCTTTGCACGTGACCAGTGAAACAAAGCTGCTATGCGGTCTGTGTGCAATGTGGCTGAGTTAGCACGGATACCAGCATCTTACCTCAGCATTTCCAAAATCTCTGCAACCTGAATGTTGCATTAACTTATTTTCCTCTTTCATGTATTGACATTTGTTTCCTTTGGGGAAGGAGGCACAAGATTTTAACAAACTGAGAAAGAAGATGTTAACCTTGTAAGAGGGATCAGTCACAGAGTGAGTTCTGAGTTCATCTCCAGCACGCATGATCATTTCAGTATTGCTGCTAACAGGGGTGAGTATTCCTCTCTCCAGGAAACCAGGAGTTACCCCATTAAGCCCCACTCTGGTGCAGTCAGGGGAACAGAGGCTGGTGAATCTGTGAGGAGCGCAGGGCAGCAGCGGACGGATTTCAGACCGTTAACCCAGCTGCCCAGCTCCTGATGAGAGGCACTGAGAGAACAGATCGCACCGGCTCTGGAGGACCTCCGAGACATTCGCTTTCTCTTTTCTTCCTGAGAAAGCAGAGCTGTCAATCCTACTTTAAATGTCTCAACCAAACTGTCTTAGCTGTAATTAAATAGAAATAGAGAGGAAGAAAAATTTCTCTTCCTGATACAACAGTTGCTTCTAGCATTCGATTCATCTCCAAGCAGAGATCTGTCTCTTGGAACTTCATGGGAAAGAAAGGATGCTGCCACTTGTGCGTCTTCATTTTTTAAAGAGAACATTTCTAGGTATGAGGTTTAGACTCTTGCTTCTGGCTCATTTGAAGACAGCCACCCTGGGCCTGATTTACAAAGGCATCAAGGCCCTTCATGATGCAGACAGGAATCCAAGACCCTTGAGTCGTTTAAGCCTCGAAAGCCATGATCTGAACAGGAGTTTTGTGCTTAAACTGCTTAGAAATTTTTTTAATCCCTTCTGGACTTCTATCCTCTTCCCAGAGGTACTTAAATGCCATTGTGAATCAGGAGGTTTCAATCTTTAAATGCTCTCTTTCTTGAAAGGAGTAGCCAGCTGGGGTTTTCCTCTTCACACAGGAAAAATTGCATCATGTAACCCAGTCTTATAACGTCTCCAAATTATGGGAGCTTCCCTTATGGTCAGTGGTTGGAAGCTACCTAAGTTCCACCTAATTGTGTTTTACAAATGTATTTCTACCAAAAAAAAAAAAAAAAAGGGGTGGTGGTGGGTGGGTGAGGGGGGAATCCCTGTGCCTTAAAAGTGTGTAATTATACGTGAAGGGATCTACACAGGCATCTGCTGTCCAGCAGACTTTCCTGCTCATTCATGATGTTATGGGTTGGGATACATGACCTAGTGGGCAGGAAATTGGGCACACACACACAAGTTTCCCTCTTCCTGCCTCACACAGAAACGGGATAAAGAAAACTTGGGAGCAAGGAGAATGAGAGACAGACCAGTCACAGTTCCAGCTCTCCATCACAGTTTCTACCAGCTGCCACCTTCAGCCGTGGATGTTTCGCGTGGGGCGAGGGTGCTATGGCAGAGCTGTGGCCCGTGCGAACACCCCTGCACACGCAACACGCAAATGAGAACAAAAGGCACTGTGAAGTTCATATATGCGCCACGCTGCCTGAAATGCTGAAAGCCACTTTTAGGAGACAATTTACAGAAAAATAAAAAAGTTTACAAACTGGTTTACAAGACAGTTAAATGATTCTTGAGGGGGGGTCTTTATAATTGAATTATAGGAACAAAAGAAATCTGAGGAGCAGGCAGAGGCCTTAAGGCCCAACATGCTTGACCTCATTTGGTTTAATTGCACTGCTGGCTCTCTCACTATAACCTTCACTTGGAGAACAGTCTCTGGAAATCATTTAAACTCCTTGCTTCAGTTGCCTTTGTTAGTGACTTAGTCAATAATTTTATTACCTCTTTGGTAAGATAGCTCTGAGTGCCCCAGTCTTTAATTAAAAGCCTCTTAGGTTTGAATCTTTTAGCAATATGAACATATATATCCAAGATCTTTATCAGAACCTTCTATAAATTTTATAACTTCCTCCTAGTTATCTGGAAGATGCTGTTTCCCATTGTGAATAAACCCAGCTCCCTTTGCTTTGTCCGTCTGTCGGAGCATGGCGCAGCGCTGACGGCAGGCTGGGCTCCGCAGACGTCTCCAGCAGCAGCGTGGTGCCAGCGGGAGGGTGGCCAGGGCTGCAGACGTCGCTCACAGCGAGACTGAAGAAGTGGCTGCAATCAGGGCTGGGGCCAACAGAGGTACTGCAGCACCGCTGAGTCAGGAGTTAGTCCTACCTCTGCCACCCTTCATGCTATAGCCTGGGGCCAACGGAGCACAAAACCCGCCTTCCCGTGTGCCTCTAGCAGTTATAGCGACCTCCATGCCACAGTCTCTGAGACTTTTCCCTCTCTTTGTACATAATGTCAAATTTTGAGCGAGCCCTTTCTGGAAGCCTTAGTTTGCGACTGACTTTTTTTATCTCTGCCCTCCATTAACTTCTTTATTTTTAATATTTAGGTTATTTCTTCTTAAAAACAGGACCTGTTTTGCAGGAGGGTTTCTGTTCAGCCAGTGATCTCCCAAAATCACAAATTCAGTGCAACATTTTCAACTCCCAGTGATTTGAAATGAACACTTGCAAAGCTGGAAACAGCCATTACCCCTCTGAAGGTGGCTGCGGTGTTCAGTTTTCTGGGAGCCGAGCAAGGGGTAATAATGAAACGGGCACCATTAAAACCCTAAAACTCCCAGTAACCTGATTCCATCGGGGCTCCGTCCTGCTATGACTGCGTTACTCTCCCTGGGGAGGATGGCCTCCTTGGGAGCGCATTTTGGAAACGTTTGGGTCTGATCCTGGCCTGTCTCGTGCTCTGAATCCCCGTGCAAAGTGGATCCGCTGTGCTCCCTAAGCAGATTTGTTCACCCCTAACTCTAAGGACAGAGTTAGGCAGTGTTAAGTCGGTCCGTCCTGGTGGTCTCCAGGAAGGCTGCCAGGGAAGCTTAACGTGCATGAGAATATACTAGGCAGCAGCACTTCTTTCACCTGTTCAGAGTGCTTCCAGCCTCCTCCCAGCACAATATCCCCCGGGCAGACCCGCAGCGGGGCTCATGCAGGCTGCAGCACGACAGCAGGCTGCGGTGTCCCCTCACTGCCTGCAGGGAACAGGAAACCTCAGCCGCTCCCTCCCAGGTTCTCCAGGGCAGGAGGACGGCTCCTCGGACCTCTGTCCCCACAGCAAATTTGAGAACAATCTGCTTCCTAACATCAGAAGCTTAGCCAGCTCTCCCATAAACACCTGGGCGTTAGTGCCAGCTGTAACACTGTCCTCCAGCTCCTGGCTAGGGCACAACATTTCTGCCTCAGTTTACCTCTTTGCAAAATCAGGGTAATTGTTCTGGACACCCCAAGGGGGAGGGGGTTCAAAGAAATTAATAAGCTCTTTGTAAAGTGCTTTGACTATGAATATTGCTATGGATGGTAAGTGCTAACTACCAATTATTAAGTGGGAATCAGATTTCAGGAGCTTTATAACAGGGAAAGGTTAAGCACATGTAATAGCAGAAGACATGTAATGAAGCTTAGTACTGCCCTGTAGCACCGGCTATGGAAAGCTAATATCCACAGTAAAAATTCCAGCTCTGTGGCCTATGCAGCGTATTTTGCTCTGCTGCTATAATGATGACACTTAGAATTAGACCGACATAACCTAGAGAGCTCTGGGGACTCATCATCTCTGAGATTTCACTTAATTATTGGCAAACTCTGTCATTTAGTATCCCAAGCAGGCTGCACTATGTATAACCAACACATCTAATTTGATTTCATCTTGAATTGCTCCTATGAGTGGTCTTGAATGGAACCGCATCTGGTATCTTGGCAACGTCTCTTCTTCTCTTGGAGAGCGCTGTCCTTGAATCTATAAAATGGATCTCTTACGGCGGGGGGTGTGTGTGCGTGTGCATGTATGCACGTGTTGGGGGGGATAAACCCTCTGAGAGCACACAAAGGGAAGCTTTGCTTACATGCATGTTTGATGTATTTAGGGTTTTAATATTTTTTTCCAGATAAATTATATCCATGAATCTCTGTGTAAATCTTTTTTGACCTAGGGCAGTGGATTTAAGAAGCACTCAGGCTACTTCATCCTTAATGGGAGCTTTTAAGAAGGAATTGGTTACTGGTCTGTACAGACAAAACATTATTGCTTTCCCCTTTTTGCAATATACAGTTAGAGGGGAGATCAAATGTATATTTCAAGGATAAAAAAAGTCATTATAGAAGTATAGTCAGAAACTGATTTTTCTGCATAACCTTATGAGGTTCAGACTTTTGGCATGTGGGATATAAAGATCACTCAGCTTCCCATTAACTCAGGATTTCTCCATCCAGCCTGCTTTTCCCCCTGGCAGCTGATATGTGGAGAAGAAAACTCATCCCAACTTCCATGTACAGCACAGAAATGGGGGACAATTCACAAACCATTACCTTCTTCAGGGCTGTGGATCTTGTACTTTACATGGGGATAAGGCCAGATAAATGGATGAGTAGTTTCCACAATGAAGATGTGCCTTCTGCTGCTCTGACGAGGAAACATAGGGGAAAATGTGCAAATAGAGCATATACATTCATGTGTGACATTATTTCAGTAACTTCTCTCAGCTTCTATTAGTCCTTGATAAAATGTAATTTTCTGAATTATAGGAACTTCACCTGACACTTAAAACTTGTCTTCCCCTTTTGCTATAACAGACTTAAATCACTGGAGTTATTCCAGATACTGCAGTGTCCTATTTGCCAATAAGACTCAGTCCTGCAAAGCTGAAAGCACAAGGACTTTTTTCTCTTTGTTTCCAGACGTGGAGTATCTCATCACATTTGTAGTATAAAAGCTATAAAGAATCCTCTCCCTTTGCGTCATAAATGGAACATACTAGAGAGTCACATTTGGAAGAAGTATGGCTCTTTCAGCGATGATAACTAGAGAGGTACATCAGGGAAGCTCAGGATAAAAAAGAAGTAACAACTCAGGTTTACTTTTATGCTCTGTAACTCAGAGCATAAAATCTGACACTTTTTTTCAGTCTTCTCTTGGTCATTCCCAGACTACCAAATTGAAATTTTGGTGGGACTAAAATATAGATTAGAATCCTGAACATTAACCATTACTTGGTAACTTGATTGACTACTTGCTTACTTGACAAATGGATATGCATAGAACTTTTTTTTTTTTTTTTTCAGAGGAGGATCCAGTCTTTCTCTATTCAAAAGAAAGCCGTAGTTATTTCTTGCTTTAAAGACAGATCTTTTACCAGAATCTAAGATGGCACAAACTGCCTACGTGCAACAGATACTGTCTATTTACTGCTTTACCTTCCTCAGTTCTCATAAGGAGAGTGAAATGACAGTAACGCATGCATTTGTGAATACACTATGTTTGAGTGGTCAAAGAACATTCATCAGCTCTAATAAAATGCTCAGTGCTTCCCGGATATACAGGATATGAATCAGTTAATGTGAAGAAGATGACCACATAGCATCATCATTATGAAGCTGTATTAGCATTCTGCTGCCTGTGGAACAGCTGTGGTGGTGTGTTACTCTGCACATTTCAACAGACTGAGCCAAAGAGAGGTAGATGAATGCAATCCTCTGCTCAGGCACACAGCAGCTAATTATGAAAAGGTGTGATCTTTGATTGGTACTTTCTTCTGTAATTATATGCCTCACTTAGGACTTCTTTCCGACTGTTCCTCCCAACAGCAGTGTGATTTCAAGTACAGAGCGATAATTGGTATTGTTATTCGCACTGCAGTTTTGGTCAGATGGAGGAACTTTGTATGACCTTCCAAATAAATGGAGAAAAAAAATGCTAACATTGTGATATTTTGGGTGATTAATAAGGAAAGCAATGTTTGGAAACAGGATGGAGGTGGTAGTGTTGCTGGGAGATCTCTAAGTAACCCCACTGAAGTTCGGCTCCTGCAGCCTGAGAGAGCTGTATGTGATGCTCTGGTTCACACATTGATTCCACTACATTTCAGCAGAGTTGGACTAACTAGCAAAGAAAATGTTTATAAGCATCTATGAAAATAAGTGATGTCAGGATAAAACTAATTGGAACAAAGTGACTTATGCCTGTTTTAATGTATAAGTAGATCTGGCTTTAATTACTTTGAACACTTTTGCTCAATATGGGCCTTTCCCCAATTTAAAGAATAAACCAGTTTTTGGTTACTTTTAGATTCAAACCATTGTGCTGGCACTGTGCAATGGAACAGGATTTTTAAAAAATTCCAGGGCAGTCCTTTGATTTAAAAAAATTGATGACTGCCAGACTAGGCAATCTCTCAAGGTTTCTGCCAGCCTTAAGGTCCTATGACTTCTCATCGGTCTGAAAATATCTCTGCTCTCATTCCTATCCGTGGAGTTGTGCTGTCTCCACTTTACACAAAGGAGAGGTGCTGACGTAGCTCACCAAGAATCCAAAAAGGGACCAGTGATCAAGTCAGAAATCAGACCTTGTTTTCCACTGTATAACCGAAGAGCATGGCCTCCAGTGGAACTGCCTGGCTGTCAGATCTACCCCACAGAGCTACAATCTCTACAGATCTAGTGCCTGATCCTTCCAATTAAATGTCAAATCCACAAGCAATTGTTTTCATGAATTTCTCTAACATTTCTTCACCCTCCTTCCTCCTTCCCATCTCTTTTTTCCGTCTCTTCAAATACCCACACCACCACCTGCATGCCTTCCCGGGCCCCCTTTGCTGCTCTGTTCTCCAGGTCAGTGTTCCCATCACTTCCTTCCCAACGGCTTTGGGGGTCACAGGAGGAGTGAACACATGCGTGGAGGTGGGGAGAACAACTGGAGACAGGTTTGACTTATGGGAAGAGAGAATGGACTGAAGAAAGGGACCCAGGCTGTGCTTTATCATAAACTGGAGTATAAACTGAAGTTTGTGAAAAGTCTCATGGGAGAATTTAACACAGAATTACTAGAAAATGCCAAGACTGTTTCAGACTCCCTCCTCCCTGCCGTCAGCAGGTACAAGGTGCCAGGGCATACGACACACTCACAGCCACGAGACTGCAGAATTCCCCTCCTTATTTTAATCAAACCTGCAATGACCCCTCAGTATTTGGCTTCCAAAGAAAAGGAGGGCTACGTAGTCACGCTGTCTGTCTGTTCCTTGACCTAGTAATGTTTGAACTGAACGGCCAGTTTCAAGGCAAACTGGTTCAAAGCTATTAAGTTTCCACATGTTTCATGAAAGTGAGTGTCTGGACAGAACATAAAAGCTTTTGCCATAAAAAGTCCCTATGTCTCATAACAGAGATCTGGAAGAGGATGTGTGGTTGCCCATCCTGCTCTGAGTTAGACTCAAATGTATCTACATTTTCCTCAGTGAATGATTTTTCAGTCTGAATCTGTTCTTGAAAACCTCTAGCAAGGGGATGCCTCAGCGGCCCCTGGCAAACCCGGAGCTGCCACCTACGCCGTTGCCTTCCCCTGGCACTGCTGCCGCACCAGCCTGGTGTGGAGGAGAGTGTTAGAGAAACGTGAATAAAGAAGCTCAAAAGGAAATAGAAAAAGGAAAATACTTCTGAGTAACAATGCTAGGTATCAGCTCCGTATCCTGAGATAACTGCTTCAAAACACAGCAGCTGTCTATAGAGGCAGGCCCTTTCAAAATTTAAAGGACTATTTGGAAGAAACCAGTCCCAATAGTCCCATAAGCACAGATCGAAACACAGGAGTGCTGGTCGTTGCCAATTTGTTGCTGACAATGCTTTGTGTCACTACCCTCATTTAGGAACATGAGATGGAAAACACAGTCCTAATACCTACTTATCTCCAGTGGCCTCTGCTCCTTGTGTCATTTCATTTTTGGTATAAATCTACTCTACATGCCGTATCCTTTTGTGAGAAGCAGGGACCTGGGGCTAAATGTATATAAATATCACCGAGACGCATCCCGCAGCCTTGAATCTGAGCGAGGACGTATTACTCCATTTTGAAGCGCCGTGCGATAAGCACGCGCAGCCAACCGCCCTCTCCGCGCGCAGCCCTGCGAGGAGCACAGCGGGGCTCCGTCCCGCGCCGCGGGGCCCCCACGCACTCGCAGCGCAGAGGACTGAGGCTCCGCAGCAGCTCAGCGTGGTACCAATGCGGACCACAGCTCCCGGCCACGGGCCAGCCCCAGCTCCGCTTGGGAGCCCAGCAGAGGGAAGGCACTCCTCAGCAAGGGCCAGGAGAAACGTTCTGGGTCCTGGGGCAGGGCCGGCGGGGATCCCGCTCCGCCGGTCTGTGGTTCAAAGACTGGCCTGCTCCCTTTCCACCCATGCAGGGGCGTTCAGTGAGAGAGGAAACCCTGACAGAAAATGAGCTTTCTGGGGAAAAGGTAGATATTCACTGGCAAGTTGCTCCCCCAGTGTTTGGTTTGCCAGGAGAAAAAGTGGTAGTTTGCCACATCCTCCAGCTCATGGCCGTGGCCCCAGCTACGTTATTTCTCCCAGGTTTGCTGGCAGTGCCTGAGAGACAGGGATTGTACTTCGGTATTATTGGAAAGAAAGAATATAAGGAAGGGTGAAAAATCTTGCTTTAATGGGATGGGAGAAGGCAAATGAGGAATCTGCAGTCTTTGCTTTCCTTTACATTTCTGTGCAAACTGGAAACTAACTGGTTGGTCTTCCCCTCTCTCTGCCATCCCCCTGGCCCAGCTCATACTGTTCTGTCACCCATACCACAACAGCGCAAAGGAGGTTTAAAAATCCATCAGCGCTCAGAGAAAGCATTGAGCAGTGCTGCGCAGTCACTCTCCGCCTGGACTGCACTGTCCCTCATCAATAGCTCGTGCACTTCCATTACAAGCTCCACGGGCCACAGCTGCCCCTCAATAATGAGGAAGTACTAAGGGGATTTACTTCTGGCTTTCCCATTTCAGAGCTGTCCTTTTCTCTGCTTTCAACATTGCATTTTATTTACTCTACCATGAATACTCTGTCCCCGGACCTTCCACCTTTCCAGGAAAGTTACTTCAGGATTTTGCCAAACCTGCAGGGGTAAGGCAGAAGCTGATCAGGGAGGAAGACAGGAATTGCACCTTCTTCCCAGCACCCCTGGCTCTGAATTGTGCCACCTCACAATAAATCTTCCTGCTGCTTGCCAATGAGCTCACTGCCTCCCCACATGCGAACATCGCAACAAAGATGTAAGAATTTGTTAAACATTTTGGGAAATAGGCTGCCATTTAGAAGTTAATCCCAAAGATGCGGGGAGGGTCGGAGCTGGCAGAAGGGTGTGGGGAAGCGGGTGGCAGACTCGCACTTCCTGCTGAGCCCAGCCGGAGTGACACGGGGCGCTGGCTCCACGTGCAGGACTGTGCTGCGGGATGGGGCTGCAGGCACAATCTCCATTCCACCTTGATGATTTTATGCCTGCAAGAAGAAGAGCTGAAAAACTTGCCTTCCCCTCACCCGCAAGAGAGAAGTGATAGGTATGAAACAAACCCCAGCTGACTCTGAGGAAATAAAGGCACTAAAAAATCAGCTCCACATATGTTCCTTTGGCTTCAGATTTCAGTTAGAACCACCTCCTTCTGTCGATAAGTTTGTTTCTTGTTTAAGTGACAGCAGTGTCTATTGGGCCAGTAGCTCACGCTGAGGCTCAGCCTCGCTGCACAAATGCTTGTCCACCTATTGCTGGGTGGTTTATGTTCTCAGTTTTTGAATTCTTGCAGGTGACTCAAGGAAATAAATCTGATTTAGTGACTTTTACAAAAATGATTGCTTGTAAGAGACGCAGACGGATTGCAAACAAAGGGCTGGTTCCTGCTCCTGTTGAAGGCATGGAGTTCAGGCACCAGCGTTCATTCCTGACTGCTTTAGGTTTTCAGGGACAAAGAACGAAGTAAGAGCCAGCTGTAAGGCCAAAAACGAGCACTGACTTGCTATCAGACCCTTGTGATTACCTCTGAGGGGAGAAATGCAGCTTGTAAAAAAAATAAGAGGATAACTGCACCTTTTCCTTTATGAAAATGAGCAAATTCCAGAGTGTTTCTTCTTCTGCCTGCTATGTGATTGCTTCAGCTTCATTTCATGTGCTGTCTCACGCAATAGCCGCTGGGCATTCTCAGGGAAAAAAATTTAGCTGCCTCACCTTCTATGCCCAACTCCTGCCTTCCTGCAAGAAAATTGTTTGCTGCTTTCCTAACAAACCAGCTTCAGTTGTCACTGTAGTTAAGGTTATGTCAACACTTCTATTATAAACTCCTCTTGTCAGGAATTTACAAGTTGGCTGTAAAAATTCCCTTTGCACTTAATTCTGACATAGATGAAAAAGCCCCAGGACCATATAAAAAAAAAAATAAATCAACATTTACAGATTAGATTTTAACAATTTCCAAGAAACGAAAATGTCAATGTTCATGCAGACACAGTACCATCAGACAAAGACCTAAGCCAATGGCTCCAGTCAGTGTATGAATCCTCTGCTGAAATAAGTCACCTTGGAGCGCCCTGCACTCCAGTGCTGCGAACATGGAAACATCACTCTCAGTGCTACCACAGGAATAAGAACAAAAGTTCCCTGAAAAAAACCTCATCTACTTATACTGCAATAATTAAAATGCAAGCCATTCTTTTTATTGAGGGATGCATCCTGTTTCTCGTACCAAGAAGCTGAGCTTAATATATGAAGGTTTCAGAAGAGCTGAGGAATGATTATTTTTATCTGTCTAAAATATTTATCTCACCTTCATCCTCATCTGATCCCTTCATTATCACCAGCACATTTAGCTTTTCTGGCACATTACTGTCGTTTATTTTCATTTCAGAAACAGAACAGTGATACAGAGAGAGGTTAAATTATTTGCCCAAGGTTGCAGAGGACAAACCTCTGCTCTGGGAAAGGCGCTCACGCCCATGCCTGGATCCACCCTAGCAGATTCTCCATCCTCTCACGGCTTGCTGAGGACTAACAGCAATTTACTGTCCTTCGTACAGCTCTGAGCCTGCAGTTTCTTCTGTCTTCCCTGGACTACTGCATGGCGGGATTTAGTGGTCACTAGCTTCAGCCTCCCCCTCCACGTCCACCCTGGCTTTTTATGGGTTTGAGAGGAGCCTGGAAAGGTCTGGATTTTGGTCTGGGGAAGTCTAGAGAGCTCATGCGTGGGCTCCCCAAATCCTCTGTGTACTGGAAGTTTTCCAGCTTACAGACTGAAACAGAGACAGGCCAGGATTTGCTGTGTAAGCAGAGGTGTGTGCTTTTGTATTTCATCCAGTCCCATATTGAAACTGAGGTGTACTAAGCTAAACTCTGTATGTCTTGATGGAAAAAAAGGGAAGGCCTGGAGAAGGAAAATTAAGATACAGAACAGCTAGAAGTGTTGTCAAGACAGTCTTTAGTTCACTTCCAAATGCTACAGGAAATCAACAACTGAAAGAAATTATAAATAATCTAGTCAGAACTAGTGCAGCTTCAATAAAACCACATTTTAAAAAATACGATTCCAGCTCTGTAAACTCTTCCACATATTTAATGCACGCGAATATCTACACCCATACCTATGACTTACCTTTGCAAAGTTCAGCATTGTAAGGCACATATTAAACAAAGACTCAGATCTCTTTTACCTTTCTTTAACTGTACTAGTACAAGCACAAGGAACGGCGCTTGCTCAAGTGACAGCTAAGGAAGACAAGCAGTAACCCTGTGACAACCCAGATCCAGTTTTGAGCACTCAGTAGTGTAAGTCTGCAAAGAAAAGCACAGAATCCTGTGTAACAGAATCAGGCCCAAGAAGTGCAAAAGGAATTCACAAAGCGAGATTTTCTGTAATATGGTCCATTGGCTTTTGATAATAAAAACCACATTGTAAATGGACAAGAAATTAATCTTTAAAAGGCAGCTGTAGCCCATGTGTATTAACTATTTTTTCAAAGACATTTCCTCGGGATTTTTGTTACCTTCTTTAATACATGTTTCCAGCCAGCAGAGATGTTATGCACTGTGGGTGAAATATAATATGCATTTTAAAAACATTTATAAATATGCATACACCCTATGGATTCACATGGCACTGTAGGAGCTGTGTTCTGGTCTGCCTTGAAATGAAGGCAGTCTTTAAAAAATAATTACAAATATACTAAGGTGTACATTCCACACAATGCATGGGGATTTAGCCACATAAATTTCATTAGCACTAATGAGAGGTGTGCAGCTAAAGCCCTGCATATCAAGACATCATGCATAAAGAAAAGCCTGTCTAATTATGTATTTACTTATTAAACCAGAAGAGCTCTGAAGGGCATGCATGTTTATCTATTTTTATTTATTCCTCTTCGAAAGAATTTAAGTGCACACATGCATGCTCGCACAGGCACATGTGCATCAATATTCTGTACAATACAGAATTTCTAAATTTTTATATACTAATATATTGAAAAATCAATTAAAATTATTTTTCAGCTATTATTATTTTATGCAACAGGCAAGATTAAAATGTTCCTTGAGGTCAAAAACCAGAAGCATGCAAATAATTTGACTATGTGGAATGGCACTCTTGCGCTAGAATAAACAGGTATGATACCTCGGTGGTATATTTCAGTGGAGTTGAGATTGTGACGTGCCGTACTCAAAGCCGAGAAATTCCCAGGTCACCTGCCTTGTTTCCTCAGCTCTCACTTTCATCTTTATAAAACTTCCTTTCCTTTCTCAACAGCAGGGCATATAGAGGGCACGCAGTCTGTCTTTAGGGAAAGCCTTGGTTTTAGTGCATGCATGTGCGTCAGAAACGACATATTTTTCATTAGTTTTGTTAATTTCTGGACATGACAGAATGCATTTTATGCAATTGTTTATTTTCTTCTCTAGCTTACACGTGGATTCCTTTGCTGTACAGCTACAACACGCGTTTGCTGCCAAGTTCAGGGTCCAAAGACGTTACTCCAATGTATCCTTGGAACACTTCGGTGCCATCTACTGCATCATTGTGTTCGGGGCCAAGCTAGGGCCAGCGGGGTAAAGGCAATTTATAACCCACATAGTGACATCAGTCTAACCTAGCAACCTCCCTAGCAACACTGCCAAAGCATCACAATGTGGCCCCTACAGCTCCGATGATATGAAGATAGTGGCATTGTTAGGGTGGGAGGTTGCCACTTTGGCCTAGCAACAAATAACAGCCTGACCTTGGGATCTATTGAAAGCTGAGAAGCCAAGCAGAACAGAGGGAGAACCACCAAATGAAAACCCACGGGTTCCTGCCTGTCTCTTTTATGTAACCTAAACAAATTCTTCGGAGAAAAATATGGCAATGCTTCCAGACGCGCTGCATGCATATATATTCAGCATTGCTTTTCCACATGGCTGGTTAAGAGCTGTACAGCTTTTACGCTGTTGTTTGGAAGTCATAAAATCTGGGTGCAGAGAAAGGACACATATAGAAATCACTACAGCCAGTTCAGAGTGGTGACAAACAGTCACATGTTGCTGTCACAGCGCATGATACGTGAGGACGCACACCCCCAGGTATCGCACGTGGTAATCCTGGAGCTGCAGAGACGCTGAGATTTGGGCTCACGCAACAATCCCATCCGTAGCTGGCTTATAGGCAGCATTTTGTCTCTGAAAATAATGAAATGGATATAAATCACATTCCCCTCTCCCTTCTCTTTCTTCTTGTTACCCGTTCAAATGAGCCTCCTATAAATGCCATTGTGCCAGTTTTCCACCTGCATCTGCCGACACAGGGTGACATTCTCTCTTCCATATACACATCAAATGCGGGGCATCCTCCAAAGACACTCTGGAGCTACGAGTCGGATCTGACCTGCTTGGTATTTCCAGTTTCTAACAATGATCCCATACTCCTGGTGTTTGTAACTGAATACCACTTACAGCATCTTGACAGCGATTCACAGGCAACCGAGAGGGACGAATGGGAAGTACGGGAGACGTGAGCGATGCATTTGTTTCTGTACAGGTGCCCCGAATCAGTGCGTGGTGCTGGAGGTCACCTGATGCTGAGCTTCCAGCCACCATTCCATCTTAAGAAAATCTATTACAGTATTAGCCCAGCAGTTCCTACGTGAACCATAGCCCTTCTAATTTCAAAGCTATCCTGGACAGTGACCACTTCTAAGACCGGCCCGTGGGGATAATTCACCTCCCCCTCCCCGTTTGCTGGCTTTAAGCTATCAGCTGACCAGGGCAGAAAAGCTCAAATTGCAGGTGCTTTCACCCTCTTTAGCGTTCAAGATAAACAGATGCCTTTGCTTTGCAGCAACAAAATTTTGAATACGTGTTTTAAAAAATGTAATTTCTTTTGTTAAATGAAACGTTTGCACATGCATGTCATTCTGAATGTGGGTGGGTGTGTATACAGACACATTTACATATAATTACATATATTTAAAAGGGGATTTTCTAGGTTTTTAATGCCTTTCATTTTCTGCCTTGTTTCCCCCTAGTATAACACTTGGTATCACTTTCAGTTTCTAACTTCTCTTGAGAGAGTAGCCACAAGCCACAAATAGTCGATTGTCTATTTGCAGCAGACTTTAACAAAGGGACTGATAGAGCTGAACTGGAAATGGTATGTCTATACTGCAGTCACTGCTACAGTAACCACAACCGTAATTTTGGTAACACAAAGTCAGGGGCAATTTATCTTATAAAACCTTATTGCAAGTTTCATCACAGAATATAGCATCTGTCCATCAGTTTCATTTCTATTTTCAGCCAAGACCACAACAGATTCAAAGACATTGTATGAAGTGTGTGAAAGTTTGCTCCTTTGCATGTTTCTAAAATTACAAGCTTTAAGTGCATTGAAAAATAGTGAGGATTGGGAGAAACCTCTTGTGTGTTAGTGCCACTTCATCCATTCCATACTTTTTCAAACTGAAGCTGGGTAGCTGCATTGTTTTAATACCACCCTTGTTGGAGACGTGTCTGAATGATGCAGCAGAAGGGAACTGAAGCAGTACACCCGCCTCCCTGCGATGCACATCTGCTGGGATTCCCACACACACGAAGAAAAATGAAATTTCAGCTCTCCAAAGGGCTTCCCAGCCACTTTGCTCTGTCTCCTTCCATTGCCATCCCTGCAGCACAGTCTCCTCAGAGGTTAACTTCCAGACTATGAAAAAATGGGAGAAGAACGGGAATGTGGAATGTGGAATTCTTGCAAACTGACCATATGACTTTCTCCATGTATTTCCCACTAAGCTTCTTGGCAAACAGTGATAATCTGCCTCTAGCCCTAATGCAGGCCACAGCTTTCCCCTCAGGGAACTGTAAGTGAGCCCTCTCCCCCCCATTTCTATCTCATTTCCTCCCCCCGTTGAACCACTCCTCCTGAAGGAGAGAAGGGAGTGAGGTGTGGAAGGTCCTCCCTCGCAGGGCTGCCACAGAATGAATGGTCACTCCTGGCTCTGTGTCTTTTCCTTGGCACCATATTTTGCCAATCTGTGGAACATAATGTGTGAAATACACTTGCAAAATTAGATGAGAAGCAACTCATTTCATCCTCCTTCCTCATCACTCAGCACCTCTAAAGCTCCAGCCTGGGGTCTCGCCAGCCCCTGTCGCAGCATTCGAAGACTCCAGCTCCAGCCCTGCCTGTTCTCTGCCCTCCTACTGCAAATTCAGCCCAGAGCAAGAGCCTGGTGGCTCCCCGAGTTACCCCGGGGACATGAACAGGATCCAACACCAAGAAAATTACTCGATTTCTCTGCTTACAAAATTCAGTGTAGTTCATCATTTTCCCAATTCTGAAACTCAGTAACTGAGGCAAATACCAGAATCAGTCTCAGCTATTTAGATGAGACAAGACTCTTCCACGAGTATTTCAAGAACCAGGCAATGCTTTTAGATGACGGAGGTTAGGACTGCATTGCATGTATTTCTGTATGTGTGTGAATTTAACATTTTTAATAGCCATGATTTTTAAAAATTAAGTCAGTGTTTAAAAATAAATATACCTTATTAAATACTTAAAATGCCTTCTCTTTCCTAGAGAGTTCACGCATGATTAGCATTGAAGCTGGGCCACTGCAAGCAAAAGAAATGATGGATTCCGATCGGCAGACCCCAGTCTGAGCATTGCTGAGCTGGTGGGACTAGGGGAGATGATAGCACATTTAGGATATTTGGATTTTGTTCCCCCAGGTAAAGGGACGATGGCAGATGCAGAATCTGGGATCCAGTTTAGGTAGAGCTCATCTGTATTCGATGTAGATTTAGGTGTCCCTTTGGTGTAAATCAGGGTAAACCTCATACACGGGCGCTTGGGAAAACACACGCGCACCCCAACACCTTCATCCTTGCACAGGAGGAAAAAGAAGCGGCCCCGTGTCTGCGCCAGGATGTGGCTGTGCATGAGGGGCTGCAGCGCCTGCGGTGACTGCCAAGGTCAGCCCCAGCTGCCACCCGCACCGCGGGCTGTGGGGGGAGGGATCGCTGTGCTCTGCAGCGAAGCCACAAGGTGTCAGGGGACTGCTGTGCTCCTGCTCCTGCTGCTGCTACCGCTGCTGCTGCTGCTGCTCTGCTACTGCTGCGCTGCTGCTGCTGCACTGCTGCTGCTCTGCTACTGCTGCTGCTGCTGCTGCGCTGCTGCTGCTGCTCTGCTACTGCTGCGCTGCTGCTGCTGCTCTGCTACTGCTGCTGCTGCTGCTGCTGCTGCTCTGCTACTGCTGCTGCTGCTGCTGCTCTGCTACTGCTGCTCTGCTACTGCTGCTGCTGCTGCTGCTGCTCTGCTACTGCTGCGCTGCTGCTGCTGCACTGCTGCAGCGGTGCTGCTGCTACCGCTGCTGTTGCTGCTGCTCTGCTGCTACTGCTTTGCAGCTCTCTCAGCGCTGGGACCTGGGAGCAGCCTGGAAGCTTCTGCCATCATTTTTCAGGCTAGCTCGCTTCACCCCTGTGCTGTCCTGCCTCCTTCCTGTTCCCCTCTGTCTCTTGATGAGATGGTGTGAGCAAGAAAAAGAAGAATTCTCTCCCTTTTGATAGCTTTTCCCAAGTCCTATTTTACAGCTTGCTAACTCTCTTGCTGCATATCTACATGCAACTTCCTCTATTATCTCTCACTTTATCTGGTTAATTGTGTTTGTATCCTCCACAGGATCCTTGACAGCTACAGCATACTACGAGGTCACTGGTTCACCTCCTTGTTTTCAGATACGCGCCTTACTGTCCTCCCAGTGCAAAACTGAAAACTAGTCATATGTGAGAAAACAGCAGTTTGCAAGAACACTCATGATAAAAGGGTAAACAAGATCTTACACAGACCCATGCCCGGGCTTGCATTCAAACACATTGTGCTATATCTTTAATATAAAGGGATGTTTATGAGATGCAATTCATTCTCGTTGCACGCACTCTCTAGTGAATGCTGTAATTGCCAACACTGTGTGCTGTGCACAAATCCTGCAGGAACCTGCTGGTGGAATAAATCCTCCTCCCACACTTAAAGTACACCCCTGTGCTAGTTTTTGCATGTCAAGCAGCCAGAGCACAGCTGTGCATGTTTCTGAAGCAACAATGGCTGTTCCACGTGGTACAGTTCCAGCAGGTGGTATTTGGGGTGTACACGATTGCTGGGAAATTGGAATTTAAAATACTTTTTCAGATCCAGTCTGGTCTGCAGCCGATATCTATCTGATGGATTGATGGAGCCCTGTCCAAGTGGCTCCCATTTTGTTGCTCCTGTCATATCAAAACCAAAATGGTGTCCCAAGGAAACCTGCTGCATCCCTCTCCCTCTCACACCGACACACCACCACTTACTTGCCTATACTTGCAGAATTAAACTTTTCTATGGAGAAGTAATTTTTTCCAAGTGCAAAACTGATGTAAACAGACGATATGTGTGGCCAAGATCTGCACAGTGTATGAACCAAACTGGGGATTTTGGGGCCTTTACTCAGTTCTTTACTTCATTGTTATTTTCATACCCTTGTTTTTGGCTGTAGGCCATCTCTTGTCTGAATCGGTAACTGATCCCTCTCTGCATGCAGGTGTAAACGGAAACACAAGCCACTGACCTGCAGGGAAGAGTCAGTCCCTTATTTTTCCGCACTAGAAACTGTATTTACCTGTATGGAAAATGCTGCAAAACCTCAATTGCTTTACACAGTTTCAGTTTTAAGATACTTTCTAGTCCATGTTATGTCCGATTTCCCAGATGGTTACACCACTTCACACTGGTCTATCTCAGTGCGACCCATGAACCTCCGTTACGTGACAGCACTGCTGGTGCCATGAAAGGATGCTTGAGGGCCACTGAGTGCCTGCAGACTCTGCTGTGAAGCCACATGTGCTGCGTCTTGCCATCTTTCATGAAATCTGTTTTTCTGCTCAGGAGTCTGTGCAGCGAGAGATTGACTGTTCCTTCAACATTACATGGCCTGTGTCATACAACAGCTCTTTGGGTTACTTTTTCGAGGTATTGTGAAACGAGCATTTAGAAAACACTGCAGTTGTCTGCTACTGTTATTAAAATGTGAAAAATAATTTTCTGAGTCTCTTGGCTAGCAGCTCTGATCCAGCAGGTACTCCATGCTGTTCACAATCTTATCTTGCTTCTGCATCCAGGTCCCTGAGCTTCTGGATACTGGACAGATGCAATGAAGCCTCTCTTTTGATGTCTGCCCACCGAAGTCTTGGGTGTCATGCTAAGATCTAAGAAAATCAGAAGACACTAGAGAAAAATTAAGAGTATTAACATCATTAGGGTGATAGCTAATTTGCCAGAGCAGCATCAAGAAATACAACACACAGACCAGCCTGTCTTGCTCCAGTTTCCAGATGAGCCACTGCCGTGGAAGTTGAGGTGGTGTACAGAAATGGATGTGAGACACCTTGCATGGAAAGCACGGGTACTGGCATACACTGAACCCCACAACGTTCAGTTCAGTAGTGACTGGAAATTTTCATTCCACAGATTTTGAGTTGCTGTGTGAAATGACATGAAAACCACCAAGTTTATGTTCACATAAAAAAAATACAAGCGCAGATGGTACCTTGTCTTTCTGGCAGCGTCAGCAGGTTGAACAAGGATTAAGCAGGTAAGAAGGGTGAAACACAGGCTCCGTGGCTGCCACTCGTAGAGCTCCACTGCTAGAATTTATTTCAACAGCATTTTGATTCTTTCTGAACACAGAAACTGAACTGAACTGTCCCCTACACGCTCGCCCTCTGTGTCAGGCCTGAAGCTCATTAGCAGAGCAGCCCGGGACGCGTGCATGGTCGCTCTGCATTTGGCACCTTGCAACTGGAAAATCTCTGTTTTCAGCTCTGTCAACCTAGCAACCAGCTAGCGAGTCAGTTATGAAAATGAGTTCTTTTGGAAATACAGTGTGGGGATGAGAGAAGGCAGGAAATTAATGACTGATGAGCAATGAATGCAAGTGGGGAAGGAGGATGTTTACAGGTATGATCCTATAACCCTGTAAACCAAGGTCTCTGTTCATCGTGCTACTGTAACTATGAATTCTGGGTTGAGCACCGCCGTGTAAGAAGGAGTACAAGCTCTGCAGGACAAGGTGGCAAATTCTGAGCTTTTGTGCAATGGCTTTTAGACTCCTTTTGATACCATAATCAAATAACCTTATTTTTATGAGAGCATAGTGCATGCAGATTGTTTTTCTTGTGTTATTCTCTACTACTGCAAATAAAAGGAACACAAAGGGAAGCAAGAATCACAGCCCTCTATTTTAGGGATGGTGCACAGTTGCTTACTATACAGCTTGACCGTTTTGTCACAGCCGCTTCGTTTGTATGATCTGCTTTGTAGCCCATGGCTCATAACAAAAAAATGGATGGCATTGGCTTCATCATTGTGACCCCAGATTGGTGAGGAAAATGCTAATATATTTGGCATTTTAGAGTAAGCATACATCAGGAAGTTATGGCACTTTAATTTTATCTTAACAGTGTATTTCCCAGAACTATACGGAGAAAAGCTGCGAGATACCAACTGACACTCTCTTGTATTTTAAAAAGAATTGTAAGAAAGTAAAAATAATGCTAACAAGAGTCGCTAGGTACATGAAGCATAATCTAATGTGAATTTGTTTTCTGCTACAAATGAGGTATTTTATTCTGTAAATACTGACCCCCAGTTGTGAACATCTACAGTTTATGTTCTGGGATACATTTTAGCTTCTTCCAACAAAAACTGCTAGGAGTTTGGTAAATGTATAGTTTTTTTACAGAGCCAAGGAAGAAAGAGTAAGCCTTAATAATCCTGACAATAAATTAATCTATTTCAACCAACACCTTCCTTCAGTTGGGCCAAGACCTCAGCATATTGTGCCGCACGTCTCAGGCACTGCAGCACCTTGTTGTCAGGATTGTCTTTTACTTGCAGAGCTCTTGAAAAAAGGATTCCAGCTTAAAGCAAAATGTCTGGTGACTAGCAACTACATGGTGATGGTACCTTGCCTGAACCGAAAACTGAGAGCTGACTACTTGCAAGGCTGCAAGGAGGTAAAAAATGACATTAATTTCAGTTAAATTTATTTCTACATCCAGGATAAGACAGGGAAAAGAGGCAGCAGATTTGGACAGCTGAATGAAACTTCCCTATAAATATTTGCATTCAATAAAAATATTCTTATTACCCAGTAATATCTTGCTGTCATACATGGCACTAAACATTTGAATAAGTGAATTTTCACACTGGGTAGAATGATGTGGCATTTTCTTCCTTTCTGGGAAAGTTTTTTAGCAAAACCAGCAGACTCAGGCTAAGTACTGGCATGATGGATCTTTTCAGAAATAAATGTTAAAAGAACCTGTGTTCTCTAAGTCCAACCCTTTCATAGGGAAACAAGGACAGCAATGTATGAGGACCACTGCACGGTGTAGTGTGGTTTTGTGCCTCACATTGGCGGAGAAAACAAGTTGACAGCAGCACAATTTGTAAACCAATTACTGCTTCTGGAATTGATAGTCTTGCGCTGCTAACTGGAGGTCTAACAGAATCAGGTGTTTGACTGCAGCACTGGCCAAACAAGAAAAGACAGCAAATTAAGTGCTATCCTGAACAGCAAAGAAAATATTACATTTCTTGCTCTAAATTAGCAACACTGAAGATTTTATTTAGACTTCAAAGGCTTACATAGAGACCAAAGCAGTATGTTGCTCTGTGGTCAGCTTACACTTAAAAAGGTAACAATGCTGGATTGAAAAGAAAACAAAAAGTCACAGAATTTGCTCTTGCATGGAAAAGACCACAAAGTCTGGGAGCATTTGCCACTGCGCCATGTGACCGACCTTCCCCTGCCTGTGGATGGTGGATTATCGTCAAAGCTATTTGGACACACGCACATGACCTCACAAAAATGTGCACTGGCAAAAATATGCTTTTTCTCAAGCCAAAAAGCAAACAAAATTTTTCATAAAAGAGACCTAAGCCTTGCTCTTGTGCTAATGATTGGATTAGGCAATGACTAATTAGATGAGGTCATCACTTTCTATGTCATATATGTACAGTATTTATGCAGAATTTGCTCATTCTAATTAACAGAGTAGAAATAGTTTCTTGACAAACTTCATTTTCCTGAAACTAAGAGCCTTGAATTTGTTTCACTTTTGATCTTTCTTCGGCGGCTATGTTTGCTTTACATTAAAATAACTTCTAACATTCCCATTAAGGATAATCCCTCCAGCAGCCACAGTATGACATTTCTATATTAATCTTTTAAGCATTTTAGAAAATCAAGGTTTCATGTTTTAATAATCACAGTGTTTTTCTCTGAGGAGTTGTTAAAATTTATGGGGCCTTTCTATCCCATTTGACTTCTACATCTTTAGAGTTTGGTGCTAATGGCCCATTCAGCCTGCTTACTCTTTGACTCCTTTTTTATTTCTTTTTCATCTTCTTACAAAAGAAAAATTGCTTCCGTGCCTTACGCTGTTGCAGATGCTATTCAAGTGGTAAGCCATTTCAATCCAACTAGCTGAAAAAACCCTCCAGTTTACCCTCATCTCAGAATCACTTGGGGGTCTTCACTGTAGACATGTGCATAGAAATCCTTTAATTCTTAATTAAGAACAAAATATAGCCACTTGTTTAAAGCAGTAAAAGCAGCACCAATAATATACATATATGCATTTTTAACAGGTTATCAGCCCATCTTAAAAAAAACACTTTTTCTGCTTCAATAGTTTATCCCATTCTTGCTTTTTTAGCAGCAAAAGTAACAGATTCACTATTTATGCTTATTATATATATAAGAGAGATATATATATATGTATATAAGATGGCCATAGAAGTGGCTCTCTAGTGCCCCTGGAAGCATTCCGGTCCCATACCATTCATACTTTGTTCTATGAAGAGCCAGGAAAGCCATTGCAACTAATAAAAACCCAGCCACAGCAACAAAAAAGCAAACGCCTCACTCTATCACCGAGACCTCTCTCACTGCTCCTGGTTTCACTTTCTGAGAACCAACAAATCTCATCCCTTTTGGACAAGGTATTTCCTAAGTGGAGAGAAAACAATATGCCCGCTTTAAGTCAAGATTGTGTCTGTTGATTTCTGTTGCTGAAATCCCCGCAGAAGAGGGGAT
Organism: Chionis minor; assembly: GCA_013398295.1. Lineage (NCBI taxonomy): Eukaryota > Metazoa > Chordata > Aves > Charadriiformes > Chionidae > Chionis > Chionis minor. The sequence goes on along the minus strand of VZSF01001201.1, from coordinate 341,001 downwards.
GCAGCGTTAGGCAAGTCTCAAAGCATTTGTGGTTACAGAGAACAAACCAAATACTCTCTGTTCCAATTCAAGTGGAAGACAGTGGGATCAATCTCTTGTGAGAAGCTTCACTCAAGAAATAGGTTGACATGATTCGCACAAACAGCGTCACTGCCAGAAATGGGGCCTTACCCCTTACTGAAGCCACCACAAGTCAAGTCTCACCTGACTGCCCTGTAGAGACTCAAGGGCATCAAAAGGCTTTGCAGTGTCTTATATAGCAACAAGAAGCTGTTTCTTGGTAGTCTGCTGTGGCCCTGCAAAGAGACTGGGACAGGGAAGATAAAGAACAGAGCAGTCAGCAACGCTTCGGAATAAGTTTGGTAATGAAGGAGACAGGAGTTTCAGGGGCTGGGAACACTCACCAAGGAAACTGCAGTAACTATACAGGAGTGGGAAAATGTAGTTTCTATTGCGTATCCAGGACTGTAATCAAAGAGATGAGTGCCAAGAAGATCTGCAGCATCCAGAAATTGTCAGGGTTGTCTTGCCACAGCTTCCTCAGTGATCTTAGGATAAGACAATTGTTTCATAACAGATGGAATGATAGCTAGAATGCACATTTAAGAATAGACAAGGAAGAAGCAACCTTTTTTTGCACCAGAGAAACCCTGTGCCCTATTTAAAAATAAAGTAGGCAAGGGCACGGTGGCAACTCAGTCACCACCGCCAGAGTCAGCACTGCCTCAGTGCCCCCAGCAGCCAGCAGGCAGAAGGGTCTTCCACCAGTACAGCCTCTGCGATTTACGGCGTGCACATAAAGCCTGAGTAACGCGAGTGCCTCCTGCATGATTTATAGAGGCGTGGGTTGCTCATCTAAGCAGAGGAGTGGGATGCAGAAATGCTTGTGCTCTAACCAGTTTCTGACATGGACTCCTGCAGCCCAAGGCACGTCATCTTGTTTCTCAGCCTCTGGGCAAGTTTTCAATTCCTAAAGCAAATCCCGAGCATTTTTAGATGTGCCGTTACGGGTTCCAGGAGAACGGGGAGATCTTGCAGAAGTGCCCAGCTCTTCCACTCCAGCTCCGATTCCTCTGTGTATCCAGCTCCTATCGTTCAGACCCTAAGAGCGAGTACTGCCAAGGTGCTTGGTGTGAAGAAGGCGCAATAATTTTATTCAGAAGCCATCCTTTGTCTCCTGCCTCTGGGAGAGCAAATGCAGCATATCTGTTGCGCTGGAGAAAAAGGGCAGCAATGATGTTCATCTGTTTCGCAACCACATACTTCTGGTCCTTCACTACGCCAGAATTTTCCTTTGGCCCTTGCTTGCCTGAGCACTTGGAAGAAAGATTTGCCTCTTTGCTTCTCTATTTGTACAATTATGTATGTAAAATTTACTGTTCTGTATCTTTCTCTAGTGTTTGTAAAGCCACTGAAAAATGTAGTGTCCTAAATGCTGCATTTTTGTGACAAGCTAAAGATATTTCTCAGTAAATATTGTTGATTATATATATTGTTTTGCTCTCTACATCAAGTTCTATCTTTAGTGGACACTTTGGATAAGTAGATTATGACCTGGCAACATGTCACAGCTTGCCAATGTTACACCAAGCAATGGGGCTAGCATCACAATTTAGAACATTGAATTTGTCATCAGAAATTAAGCAAAGATTGAAAATATTTTGCTCTGATGCTGCCCAGAGCCATGCCATGGACCTCCTTAGCCTGTGAACGCTATGTGTGTGGTACCGGGTGCCCACTGTGGTGTCTTTGATGTTCAGTAATATTCGTAGTTCCCTGTCCCTGCACCATCCTGTCACCCATCACTGTTTAGAGCAGGCTAAAAGCTGCCGTAAATGATACTGTGGCCCAGGGGCAAAATAAGAGCAACAGGAACCAGCATCTGGGTTTCTAGTATGTTGCTTTTTACATGCATTGTCCTTAAGCTAAAATGGTGTGAGAACATTGCCAGATATGTTGTGCCTCCGGAGAAACAAAAGGAAAAAAAGAATGCAAGTATTAAACAGAGGAAGGAGAGGCAGAGGGTCTGCATTCCCATGGATAACTGCTAAACTGGTACTACGTGTAGAAATCTGCAAGAAAGCACCACTCAGCCCTCAGCGCTGATGCAGAAAACAAGGAAACTAAATTGCCCCAAACATTCATAACCAGTTTTCTGTCTGCTCCTGAAAAAAAACCCAATCTCTTGTTCTTTGTCGTCTGAACTATAGTCACCTTGCATTACACGGTATGAAATGACTGGACAGGCTTCCCATTGTCATTGGCATTCATCACAGAAGATGAATATGAACCGACCAATGGTGTTTATAACCCTGTTTAACAACGTCAGGCACTGGGCTGGACTCTGCTCTCCTTTCCACCCATATCACGACAGTGGCTCCAGTGTAGTTATTTTGGGCTTACTGCAGCACCAGTGAAGCCAGACTCAAACAGAAAAGCACTTTTAGGACAGAAAAAAACATCAACACTTTTGAAAAATATAAAGAATGAAAGTATCAGAACTCAGTGAATTTCTTTGCTTTGCAGCTCAGGTACACAAAACCCCCATTTTCCACAAAACCAGCATAGGTATGCTAGAGTAAGGGAGGCTGGATTTTGAGGCAGAGCCCCGATAGTACAAAGCAAAACATGTTTCACACCCATATATTTCCACTAGCACTTGAAAAATCACAGTAAATACAGTCCATGTTGGTACCAAACAGGAAAATATCTCTCTGGTGGTACAGAAACTTTTATCTTTGCTCACCAGTGCCCTCCTGGCACTGGAACGTATTTATTTTTTAGCATTCAGTGACCTTTGATACCAGTAACGACAGAGGGCTGCCAAGCTGCCCATGGGCTCTTCCATGCCAGTCTTTATCTGCTTTGCACACTGGGCAGTTTGAAAGTGACCTCTGCTTGTTTGTGGAGCAGTAGGTCGGGTAGGTAGCAAACCCTACAGGGACTCTGCTCCGAGTCTGTGAGTGCACGTCTGTGACACTGGTTCTGAGGCCACTAACACTCAGCTAATACACACCTATGTATGTGTGCATGTAAGCAAGAGAACTGCAGTTTCTTTCTCTTAAACAGTATACAAAGTGGTATTTGCATGGCCATTGGCTTGAAAGGGCAGTCTTCAGCTGGGCTACAACATACCCTAATATTCTGCTGTCCATTTTGTATGAAAAGGGGCCTCTTTATTGTCCTTGTATCTTGTGTTTATCTTTGCTACCACATTAATTAAAAACACCGCTGTGACCTGATCAAACCTGTCGTACTCCCTGGGTTTGTACTTCAGCCTGGGTAGTATCAGCTTTGGGAAGTTTGCGTAGCCCAGTTGCTCTACAACAGCTCCATTTTTTTCAGCGAAGTTCCCAGCTGGAGAGGCGTGTGTCACCCTGAGCTGGCTGTCCCAGCAATGACAGTGCGTGGCTCCTGTTCACCTAGATGTAACTCAGAGAAAATGCCAAGTTGGGGAGGGAGGAAAAGGTGGCTTTTCACTTTTTTGGTGACCTCCACCAACTAAATCAGGCTAAAATTACCTATGCCCTTTGCTTAAGTGCCACTGCTTGAGAAGCAATCCCATTGCATGTGGTAAACATGTAAGCTTAAAAGCATTCACCTAAAACCATTCCTTCTGCTGTCCCCTGGTCACCAACTGGCAACAAAGCTCCACATTGACACTAATCTGGCAACCTGTAGAGTTTGCCCTCTATTACATTCTGCTTCTATAAGCACAGCTATTATTGGAACTGCTTATCTGACCATATTGCATGCTTTACCTCCATCTGACAATAATTCATTCTTTCAGCTTGCAAGATTAATTACTTATGCATACGTACACACCACCACTCAAAGTACATATACACAAAAAAGGCAAAAAGATTTTATGTACAGTTGAATTTTGTGGGCTTTTCCCCATTATTTTTATCTAATGTGAGGAAAAGAAGAGATGTTTAGGTCTCCTGTAACTTGAAAATCAACACCACAAATACTCAGAAATGTAGCACATTAACAAATACTGGTTGGCTCTGTGCATTATTACAGACAATACAAAATATAGCTCAGTATCTCTATGCTACCCAATAAGCAATAGAAGCAAAACTTCACTTAAATACATATTGATGGATGGATGGATGGATGGATGGATGGATGGATGGATGGATGGATCTGTGTGTGTGTGTGTGCATGTGTGTACACACATATATATGTACTCACATGCAAACACAAAAAAATAAAAGCAGGACCAAAAAAACCCAGTCAAAGTATACACACGCTGTTGATGATTAACACTTTCCTGTCTGTAACGTTAGAAACATAAGACTGGAAGAGATCCTGACACCTCAGAAATTCCCAGCCACTACCAACAACATATTGTACATCTCTCATACCCATGAATCAGCATTTTTCTGTAAAGTAGCTGTAGTTTTCAGCTCTCTGCTCTTGTTGGAAAGCTAGTGTCTGTTATGGTTACCCTGCACATCCTGATAGACCAATACCTGTCCTAATACCTGTGATGAGATCCTACACAACAGCAGACATAATGGTCCAGCAGCGCCTTGTGCAGTATCAGCAGTGCCTTCCTATCGGAACTGAAGAACCTTGTCTAGGATCACATTTGTCATTTCTACTACTGCCTCATGTTCTGATGGTTCACAGTCATCCACTGACAAACTAATGCATCCATTGTTTTGGTTTGTTTCTTTTTTTGTTTCTTTTTTTTAGTCAGTTTTCTTGCTTCAAGAGAATTTATTTTTCCTCATCCTTCTGCATAGGGTTCTGTATAGTTAAGACAGACAGACACACCCACAGAACAGTTCGTCTTATCCTAAATTAAGAATCTGAAAGAGACGGGATAGACATCCATTCCAGAGTTATCTTCCTGTTTTCACTGGCTGCAGAAGAAGCCCTGATGATCAGCTTAAAGAAAATGTGTAATTTTTGATGGGTAATGGTGAAGTGCATCCCAAATGTTTGTTGGTTGTGTATGGACTTGAATCCCACTTCCATTGCTCATTGCTTTCACTGTCTTCCAGCTCACCAGCCATGATACTCTGATCCTGTTAATGACAGTGTCTCTTGATTGTTTCATCAGAAAATTTCTTTAGCATACTCCAGCTTAAATGACAATAGATGATTATAGTGAATATTAAACAAGTTCAGTCTTGAGTCACTAGTAATCTCTCTATCCCAACAGTAATCTATTGGCACCTCTCCTTCAGACAATTCCTTATGCATTTTACTATTCTTGTACTAATCCCCATCTTCTCCATCTTAATTAATAACTTCCCATGTGGCATCATATCAAATGCTTGACTAAATCCATATAGATTAGATCTACTACATTTCCCCTTGCTTAGAAAATCAGTTATCTCAGCAAAGAAATAGCTCAGGGTACTCATCAAAATCAGTGTTGTGGTTGCATTTTATCCAGTTTATCTTCTTTTTTGCTCTTTTTTTTAAATTATATTTTCTTTCAAAACTCTCTGAGAGCCTGAAATAGTCTCAAAGTCAATGAGCTCAGTGGCTACTTACATAACTTTTTAAAAATTTTGAAAATAAAAGTATTATATCTACAATTTTCAAATCATGCAAGAACAACCTCCAATTCAACAATTTATTTCAAATCCTTGCTATCAATCTGGTTCTTGTTCCTAGTAGCACCAGTTCTCTTCTTGTTCCCTGTTTATTTAGATAGCTGAAGTAATGTTTCCTTTTTATTTTAATTTCCTTCTGACATCTATTTCAGAGTTATTTTCAACAAATCTCGCTTTATTCTTAACACACATAGGTAGTGGTTTTGTTCATCAGTTGCTTTCCTTACTTTTTATAGCCCTCCCATAGCCCAGTGAAATTATGCCATTGCACAGACTATATTAACTAACAAGGCAGACATAGTTAAATACAGATGTTTCGTACACAGGTACAGAGTGAACATATTAGCAATGAAATTCACAGGCCAACAGAAATCAAAGATCTCGTTATAATGGAAGCAATGTTTTTATCTGATTAGAGTTGCAAAACCCCTTGCATCAGCCCTGCATGTGCCAGAATGCCTAGCAAAAAGCTTCAGCTTGAAGCAATAAAAATATTGTATGTTTCTTCTCTTCCAAGGAAATTAAAACTTTCTATCACTAAGAATACAACGGCAGCAGAAGTGTACAAAATAGTATCTCCTACAAGCACTGAACTACTAGCCTAAGTTTTCAAACTCTTACCTTCTGTTGGTTTCGTGTTTGCTTTTTTTAATTGGGTTTCTAACCCCATGGTTTTCAACAGAACCCTTACGATGCAAAGCAATGCAGAGCTGAGTGAACCTGTGACCAGCTGCAGCATAAAACTAGCTCTGAACCGGCAACCTTTGTGGCTATTTTTGATACTAAGGATTCAAATTATATTTAGTTTCTGATTCTCCTTGATTACACATGAGTTTCCTAAAAGACTGTATTCTCCTTTTCAGCTACAGAAAAAACTATTTGTAGAATTTGTTCACTGACAAGTTTTGAATTAGTAAAAATAGGAACACATATGAGAAATTAAGGTATCATTACACAAAGGTCAAAATGTAATGTTCTCTGTATCCATCCACCAACTGCAGCCAAAAGACCATAGATAGCAGCTGGGGAACCAACTAATCCAACTAATTATAAAGGAGCTTTACCAAGGATAGTATATTCATACATTGAGTATTTGCAGCTAAGAGAGAAAAGATTTTCAAAACCCATCTTAGCATAAAGTTGCAGTCTCCTCCGTGGACACTTCCGAGTCTGTTGGAAAAGACCTTCCAGACGCGTATGAATGACTGCAGAGGGGTAGTTATATTGAGGGGACAGTAAGATAACTTTTTAATTTAATGAGCTCTCACCAGCTGTTCTGTTACCGCCCCAACACAGTTTTCCTGGGTCACTGCAGTGCCTCAGAGGACGCCTGTTTCAGCTCCGATTTGATGTTCTGGTCCTCAGCACTTTCAGTGGCACTGTCAGGAATACCCCACTGGAGAGGCGATGACTGCAAACCTCTGCTAAGAATCTGTCTTTATTTTTAGGGCTAAATCCTCATTTATTCTTGAGGAGCAGGCTGGTTAGCCCTCGCTTCCACTTTGCTTTCACACATAGACCCTGCGCTGGCATTCTCTGCCCCATGTGTTTTGCTTAGTTCCTTGAATTATAGGGCTTTTGCTTTTCACTTCAACTTTTCCGCCCAGCTTTACCCATCAGTTTACTACTGTAAACAACTGTTTTGCCTGCTAGATGGCACTGGACATCCACTAGCGCTGCGACTGAAGGCAGGTGGCACTGAAGAGCTGTGAGGGCACATGGCCACCCTTTGGTCGTTATTCTATTTACTTTCTGCAATGGCATTTTCTTTGCTCAGATTACTTCATTCCTCACCCACAGCACTGGTTTGCCACTATAACAATTCAACCCATGTCCTCTTCCTGCTTTATGATGAGTACAACCTTACTGTTAGCACCGCTACAAAGGACTGGAGCTGCTTCTGAACCCATCAATTTGTTGAAAACGACTAAAAACAAACCGAAGCCCTGAAATTCTTATGGGTTTCAGCCACTGACTTAATTTGAGTCTAAGCATTTTGCAAACAATAACTTAGCTTGGGAGGATACAATTAATTAAACTTTTCTGCCTGAAAGCAGCATTACAGAGGTATTTGTGAACAGATACTAAGGGCTAATATACAAGGATGGTATGAAACCTGCTTGTTGTTTGGATTGTGTTCTGAATTCTTTACATACTGTTAGGACAAAAATCTGTTTGTCATAGCTACCTTGGATGCATTGTATTCAACATACTCATCAGCACAACGAGGAGGAAGTTGAAGCTTTCACATGTGTCTGCAGAGCACCCAGCGCAATCCACTGCTGCTGTCCCAACTGTGCTCTTTTGAAAATAAATGTTAAAAACCTCACAGTCAAACAAAACCAGAAAACAAACTTAATCACAAGTATCTGGCTGGAAATAGAAGAGCCTCTTTCTTCAAAGCATCCTTCAGACTATGCTCATTGTGCCACAGCATTTCTCGCCAGCCTGCCACCATTACCCTTCTAGTCCCGTCTTTCACCTGAGAATCCTGTGCTCTGCACCTCTGCAAACCTCGGTGCGTTTGCTTTTCTTATACATGGACACATGTTTCACCTAGTGACAGACGTGCCCACACTGGGTGTGATTTCTTGGAACTTGAGGGTGTACCCTCTGTTTGCATGGCAAGTTCCCTGGCTGTGGTTGCTTGGAGACATTATAGGTATCTTGGTATCTGCCTTGCATGCCTGTAGATGTTTTCCAGGGAGGTGTGGTCATACTTCTACTTGGCTCATCAGATTCTCCACAGATGTCCATGGTTCCAGTGACAGCGCCAAGTCTAGCTTTCTCATTAGTTCTTTTTCAACCATATAATTATCATGTATATATGAAGTTGAATGCAGTGTTACATCCTACCATGTCATTTCTAGGTGCCAGACACCTAATTTCTATCTTTTTTTGTCTCCTCTCCACTGAGAATGTGTGTGTCTCCATTTCCTTAGGGATGCTCAGAACCGATTGTCCCTAAACCTGGAGAAGATTCAAACAGAAGTAAAGCTTTTTGCAGACTAAATCTTGCGGTGGCCTTTTAGGATGTTTCTCCCCTTCTTCTCAACCTTCTTCACTCTCAAAAGTTATCCCCTGCTGAGCAAAGTCGGCTGACAGACTGAAACGCTCCTGCGTCAAGCCATTCCTGTGCAAAGCCTGGCACCTTTGTTCAAAGGTCTGATGAAAGCGGGTTTGAACTCAGATGTTGGTCTGTGAACTGGCAGGGGCGCAGACTGTTCTGCTGACTGTTTCTGGGGCAGTAAGCTTCAGCGGAAGGAAGGAAGGAAGATTGAGGGCAGATGGTGGCATTGTTGAGGTCTCGAGATGCCACACAGAGATTCACAAAAGCAGGTCTTTCTAAATCCAAATGTCTAAACCTCCCTGAAATAACTCCAGGATGCATTTTCCCCCTGTTTAGATAACATAGCACAAGGACTTCTGTGTATTTGCCTACCAATTCCTCTGGCACAGCGTGAAGCAAATGGCTACCTACACCTCCCTGGCTATTTGCAGGGCCACTTAGCTTTAAAATACAGCTAAAAGCAGCACCACCAATCTTAAATTAACTTTCCTGGTGGGGGAAGAGTCTTGAATTGATCCTTATCTACTTCACTGGATCTTGTGCTGACAGTCAGGTTTGCTGTTCTCACCACTCTTAAAGTGTTCTGCTCTTTATTGGGTGTACTGTGAACAAACCACCAGTCCAGACCTTTCTGATACGGCTGTTGTGATTTGTCTTATCTTTATTTGCTCCTCAAGCCACTTTGGTAGGGCTGAAGAAACCATCTCCTGCAAAAACTTTGAACTCTGGATGAGCAACTAGAAAACATCTTTATTATCAGGGAAGGAGAGCTGAGGCTGCAGCTGGGCTCCAGCTGAAGTTCATGCAAACTGCAGGGACCTGCACAGCAGCTGAGAGAGTTGCTGGCGTTGAGGCTATTAGGGAATTCTTAGAGATGTGTTAAATGGTAGGCTCAGCTTCACTAACGAATCACCTTGCTCAGGCAACAGAGAGTTTTGGTTATGGGTGGCTTTGAGGGCGTAGAAGAAAAGAAAATGTCATCTCACGCTTGCAGCTAATACAGCAATTCCCACATGGGATAGTGCATAATCACAATAAAAATGTTTATATGCATTGCTCCTGTTATTACCGATTAATTAGGTACTGAAGAGAGAAAGTGCTACAAAGGTGTAATTCCGATCTCTGCACAGTTGTACTTTGTGGCAATGGTCAGCAAAACTAAGATGATATCAGTTCACTAAACATTTTACAAAATGATAGCTTGAGCTTGCAGACTGTGCACATGCTTAGTGTAAGCATCTGAATAGCCCCTGCTTGCTCGGTGTGATTACTGATGTGCTTAAAGTTAAGCACGCATGAAAGTCTTTGCAGGACCAGGGATGCAAGACACAAATAACTTTTCCCCTCGATACACTTCCAATAGCTAAATAACAAAAAAAAACCCCAAACCTTCAGATTTCTACAGAGGCCATGTCTTCATCTGTCTTGGATGGTGAAAAATGCTCTGTCAGTCTTTAAAAATAAGACAGGAGTGATAAAGAGCTAATATGCAAATGGCGTTACAGGTGAGGATGCTTTCTTAATTTGTATATAAAGCTCATTTCAGATTCCAATACATGGATGGGCAAACGACAATCGGTATGACTTCCCTTAACGTGCACTTGAGACCTCATCAGTGATGGGAGAAATCATCTTAACAAACGCTTTTTTCTTGCTCGAGGCCGGGGAGGCGGCAGCATCCCGGCCGGGGGGGTGGCCGCGGGCAGCGGCCGGGCTCCCGGCTGGGTCTCGGGGGGCGGGGAGGGGGGG
>VZSF01001201.1:254854-328859 GCA_013398295.1 Chionis minor | reverse complement strand
GCCAGCCACGCTCCGCCCGGGCGCTCCCCGCGCTCCCGGCCGGGCGGACGCGGGCGCCCACGCGGGGCTTCGGCGCTGGAAACTTTCCGCGGCGGAACGCGCAGCCCCGGAGCGGTCGGTGCCCGCCGGCGGGGGGGGGCGGGCGCCCTCCCACCAAACGGCCCCCGGGCCGGAGCCGCGCTCCAGCGGGCGGGTCCCGAAATGCCCCGGGTGTCACTCGGCTGCCAGAGCAAACCCGAGAGTGGCCAGAAACCGGCTGGGAAGAGCATCAGAATTACGTCCTGCTAATAAACTGTCCTTCGACCAAAACTGGTTTAAATTTATTGCGGAATGCTGTTTATACTTGAATGGCTCCCATGTTTTCCCACAAATTAAAGAGGAAAACAATATGCAATAGTCACTTTCGTTGGAAAATGTCAGAATGATGAGCAGATGTTTGCTGTGCTTGATAAATACAGTGTATAAACAACTAGTATTTCAAGATGACTTATTACTACTTTTTATGACTTAGAACTATAGTATACACTACAGCAGCTCTGCAGCGAAAGCTGTAAATGACTCCTTAGGATTTCACAGCAAATCTACATGGAGAAAATGACATATAGAAGGAAAATTGTCTTATTTCCACAACTGCAAGTGGCCTCCTTCTCGCTCCTTTTCACTAGCAATCTAATCCTAAACGCGTTAGGAACAATTATTTGTGGACCTGACATTCTAGGTTTAATTATTTAAATCAGTTTAACTTTTGGTGCTTGACCCATTAGGTCAAATCTGTGTGCCCTTTGTTATATTTATTTTAAATTAAAAAAAAAAAAAAAAAGGAGGGGAGGAGGGTCTTCAAACTTGCCACCTGCTACTGACATATCATTTTAGCTCCGGAGGAGATCGGCATTAAGAATAAGCAACCTCTTACATTTGTTACTTTCCATTCTAACATGGGTAAGGAAACCCCGCATATGTGCCATCTTCTTTTGTGGCTAAAATCCGTTGCTTAATCACAGCAGACTTGTGTGGCTGCACGGGTGGAAGCAGGAGGATCGGGAGAATCCACGGATATAGCAGTTTTTTCTTATGTCATGCTTCCTAATCTTCGTGAAATGCAGATGAGATGCATATACATTAAAGGGATGATTTTTCAGTGTTTGGGGGGAAAAGCTTCTTCCAAGGATCTGGGTGAGCTCTGAACCTTTAATGCATAAAGAAATAGCTCACGTTAGTATTCACATATGTTGCTGGGCGGAATGACTTATGGATGTGTAGATAGTAATAAGTATCGCAAGATGCTTGAAGCACTTGCTATCATGTGATACGCCGTAGTGTTAGTGCTGAATTGTTTGGCAGAAGCCAATGTGTGACAAGGGGTGGGAGGAGAGAAGAGAGAAGGTTAGAAGCCTTATTCCAGGAGGGTACATGTTCAATTTATTTTGATTAGTCGTTTAAAACAACTAGAACACAACCTAATGTTAATCAGTTTGGCTGTGTAATGGATTGACACTCCCTACAACAGCCACCGCATCCCAGAATTGGTGGTCACGGCATGAAATCTGAAGTTGTGAACAGCAAATCTTGCAATGGGAGTTCTCATTTTCTAGCATCTTTACAGTCCATAGTAATGAAGAACTGTCAAACATACAGTGCATGTTGTGCATTCCCTTGACCTTGCATAGAAAATGGTACGTAGCTGTTCTTTGAGCTCCTGCTGCTTTCTTTGATGATAGATATAGGGAAATAGGATAATGTTTGAAAACCAAGGTGTTTGTGCCTTCATATCAGAACTCCTGTTTGTGCTGACTGCAGCGTTTAACCCTCTCATCCAGCCTAGTGAGCATATCATAGCTTGACAGGCAGAAGATATCGTTATACTGATGAGGTTGTCATCTTTTGTTTACAGAAAACCAAGTTTCCCATCCCCTAACCAAATCTGACTGATAAAGTGTACAAACAAAACTGCAGTTTCTGACAACATCTGGGGAAAAATGTTGCCAGAAGTGGCATTTCAGTGCAGCAACAAATATGGTCTTGGAATGGGAGAAGGCAGAATCACGTTTGGGACATAGCCATTATATTGGCTGTATTGTGACAGGCAAAGCTCAATGGGAAGGGGAACCATTTCAGCATCAGAGGATAAGCCTACCCGGCTGGGCTTGAAGAAAAATTAACAGCGCTCAGCTGTGGGATTGCAACAACAGAGTGTCGACCCAATGATAAGCAAGAGAGTGCCTTTTAAAAAATAAAGATGACTTCCCCTTCGGTTTGGTGTGGATTGAACACCAGTGATTAAGCCACTAGGGCTGCTGAAATTGGCTTTTATCTTGCTGTAGTATTGGGAGCAAGGACAATGTATTGCAATAGAGAGTTCAGTCTGCTGTGCTGTGGCTCGTTGGCACAGCAGCTGCATTGGTTTGTTTAGGGTTTTTTTTAATCAGCTGTGACATTGTGCTTACTCCTCTCAAAAGCAGCCGAAACAACGTAAAAAAAAAAAAGTGTTCCTGAGAGTTGTATTTTCTTGTTCAGTTAGCATCTCCAGGTTCCAACAGGACGCTAATTTTAAGCTGGGTTTCTTTCCTTGAAGTGTACACGTAGTACAAGCTAGCTGTCCAAACTTGCAAGTTACTCACGCTTCTTGTTTGTAATTCCTGGAAAGAAAATTCACCCTCTAGTGCTGGCTCTCACAAAACAAGGAAGAAATGAAACAGTGAGGTCAGTGCTGAATTTTAAGCTGATATAAAAGGGATTGTAAGGCATAGCTGTACCTGCTGTAAGTGACAGGTGGGAGAAATTTTGTTCTTTTTCATCTCTGTTTGGATGACGGCCCAGTGCTGGCCACAAACTGCAATCCAGGATTAATCCACACATAGTGTTTTCTTTCTATATATCAGATTTCTCATTTTGTTAATAAGCACAGCCTAACATGCACTTCAAGTCAGCTGTTCTGGAGTGGAAGCAACAGGGTTTTGCATTATTGACGTGACGGCTCTCATACTTTCCTAGAGCCCATGTTGTTTGACCAGAGCAGGAGGAGGGTGGTTTGTAATCACAAATCCTAAAGAGGCATTGTAGTTACTGATTTTTACCTAATGGCAAGGGGTGGTGAATCTAGTTTATCCAGGATTACGTGTGTACTGTATCACATTTTCTGATGTGCATGCTGCAGATTTGAAAGAGCTGAGGAGTGATCTTTTAAACTGAAAACCTCCAGCAGGCGTTCGGAAAGGGACCTACTGTGGGAAACTTCCTTCAGCGCTGGCTCTCTTGCTAATGTAAAAAAGGCAAAACTGCTCAGCTCTCCTCCAGAAAGTGTCAGAAGTGACACTTCGACACGCACTGACAGCTAAGCTGGGAGAGGAAGGGTCCTAGTCTGCTGGCACTAAGAAGAGTTTAGAGAAGTGCAAGTAGTTTCCTGCTCAGAACTGTCATCAGGGGCTGCTGTCCCAGTAAAAATGGACCTGAAAACAGGGGCATACATCTTGCTTCTGTTGCTAAATGTTCTGAGATCTCTGCAGGAGCAGGGAACAACTCCCTCTTGTTCTTCCAGCTTTAGTTACTGGATGGAGAAACTTGCCAGTGTCGTCCTGGCCCAGGTTCTGGATGGGAGGCGGAAGGCATTCCCGTCAGCGTGCTGCGGAGGCACTTGCTGTCCTTCAGCCTCGTCAGGCAAGGAAGAGGGGGTGGCTTTCGGTAACGCATCGGTGTGCCCCATCCGCTCCCTTCCCCCACCGAGCCAAACACTGTGCAAGGTGAAATCCTCTTCAAATCAGTATTTGGCTGTGAGTTTTCAGAGAGGTGTGCGCACGGACTGGCTGGGGAAGGGGCCTCACACGGTAACTGGCCTTGCTCTGCTTCTCATGCTGGGCCAGTCCCACTCACTCCTGGACTGGCTTGAGTTGACCGTGGAGTACGGTAGATGCTTTCCCCCAAATGTATGCTCGTTTCCCGTTGTATAAAGAACCATTCAGTGCCTGGATTCAGTTTTCCAGGAGTCGCATGAAGACACTGCCATGCAGGACTCCACTTACTGCATTTCCATCTCCTATCAAGATGCCACCAGCCAGTTTGACAGTTTGGAAATCTTTTCTCTTGTCCAATAAAGAACAGAATGAGTAATTTGCATTGCCAATTTTAACTCAGAATTGAAATCAGCCAACAAGAAACCTTATTTTAAACCTTGCTTGTTTGTCTATATGGTAGTTACTCTCTGGTGGAAAGACTGGCTCTCAGTGGTTTGTACCTATTAGAACATGTTCATGTGCAACTAAAAATAATTTTAAAGTAAATTTGGTATTATTTTCTGTTAAGCAGGAGGACAGAGTTTAGCACATTCAAACTATGATTTAGCATGCAAATCAGAAACAAGATTAATTTACTATGTCACTGTTTCTGAGAAGTATATCAAGCAACTTCTTATATAGCATTAAATCCAATGAAATGCTAAACCTGAGTATTTTGAAGTGTTAAATAAAAATATTTGGAAAATATTTTCTTATCAAAACGCTTTCTGATGACCACCTGAGGTCCCTTCCTATGTGACTTACTCTATGATTCTTATTCTAAGTGCAAAGCAAAGGAAATGTTCTTTGTGCAAAAGAGAATATTTTCTAGTTACGCCACTCTTTTATTAGTTTAGAACTAGTAGATACTGGTCTTTAACACCTAGTGTGGGGAAGTAAGCTTTCCTGCCCTTCTGCCTCTCTCCAAATCTCAATTGCTTTCTCCAGTCTGAAAGAACTAGTTACTGAACTAAAACTGAAAAAAACATCCTCTCTGTCCCTTTACAAGAGGCTCCTGATGCAAAAGGTTAGTTAACTAACTGCCCAGGATTGGATGAAACAATAAAGTGGTGGCTTTCTCTGTTTAGGGACTGACTTTCCTCAAAACTTCACTAGCAAACACACACAACTGAAGACTGATTGTTTTTAAACAAGACCTATTTTAAAAAAGGTTTGAAATTATACCAGTGTATAGTGAGACCTGAATTTGTGCTGGCTTTATTTAATGTTGTTTCCCCTACCCCTGGAAGGGTGAGGTGCTTTGTTATTCCTAGTTTCTATTTACCCTTATATAGTATTCAGAATGGTCCTCATGTGGAACTTGTTGCACATCTTGAGTCCTTGAAAAAGGCTCTTTGTTCATTTTCTAGGCAGTTCAAATGCTCTTTGAAAATGTGGTATCAGTGACATGATTATGCCCAGTCTTCAGAGAAAATTGTGGATGTCCTTCTAGGCAGGAAAAATATCTACCAAAATTGTAGATGGTAGGGAAGCCACTAAAAAAATAAACGTGTGTGCACATCTATGAAGTGTACATGGCCAGAGAACTGTAGTATCAAAATGCTCAATAAAAGGAATTTTGGCACAAGAGTGAGAGTTGTCTTGTAATTCTTCAGATGTCAGCACACTGAGCACACTAAGCATGTTTTAAAAGTAACGTAATTTTCAACTCAAAAAGTTTTACCCAGAAAACTCGGTTGTAAGTACTTGCTGTTACGAATTGGTGCAGTGGTTGAGTGTATGCACGCATTTAATTCTGGGTGAGTTTGTGGTCTAGAGAACTCTGGGTTCAGTTTCTATTGCTGATGTACATTTTCCATGATATGGTCATGAAAGAAGTTTAGCAACTTCAGTTTTCTTCATCTTTAAAGTAAGGAGAATACAGTGTCCTTAGTTCATCTTGTATATTTATCTTATAAATGCTCATCATATTTAAACGTTTGCACAATGGGACCCTGACCTTAGCAGGGGCCTGTAAATGTTGTCATCATACGCATAACTCTAATAAAGCTTCAAAATGGTAAAGTTGACAAAGGGCTAACGCTATAGTATTATGCAAAACCCATGGTGGGGGAGGAAGAATAGAAAAGATTGCTCTCCAGTCCTTCAGAAATGTTACATTTCTTTATGTCCTGTAATTGCTGGAGATGACTCGAAATTATTCACGCAAAACTTAGTCTCCACTGTACTTTATCATTTCAAAATTGTAATGAAAATTGAAACATGCCAGCTATAAAAATTGTTCACTTTTTGCTACAGCATTGAGAATATTAACAAGACTATATTCCCCTGCAGTGAACACTGGGTTTTTTTGGAAGGTCTATTTTGCACTGCCAGTCTCTTCCTGGGAATAATAAATGCCTTTAAATAATCCCTTTCAGGATGCGCAGAGCAGTGGCTTGTATTTTTTTCTCTTTCCTCCCTGGGTTTCATGGTGCAGTGCCAGCATACCGCGTGACACAACAGTCTTGGAAATTCTTGGAAAAGCACTTCCGTTTGCTCTAGGTAAAAACTGTGTTGGCAGCAAAACTGACTCTGCTGTTTACAAGCTGGCAGCATTCTTAACTGAACTCCAAGAAAAGTAGTTTAATATACGTGGTTCTGCATCCCCATCCAAGTTACAGAGGTGTTTGAGACTGTTGGTCTGTTATTATGGGTAGTACCTCTGGAGGAGGAATGACTTGTGTATTTCCCCAAGCGTGGACCTCTTTTTAGTAGTTGTAGTCAGCTGTCTTATCCCGCTCGCACTAGGTCTCCCGGTTCCAGGTTGCTACTTGGAAGTGATGGGTTTACTTGCTGTAGTGATTTTCCTGAGCTCCTGAGTGAGGGGAAAAAGTGACCTGAGTGCAGAGAGAGGACTGTAAGCCATTATCTTAAAGACAATCTCTATTTTGGTGGCTAAAACAAATAGATGAGTATGGGAATTTGTTTGCCACCAATTTGTTGTTTGATTCTGGAAAAATCTTTTAATCTGTCTGTACCTCTCTATCTCTACCTGTGTAAGGGCATGATATTTTGAAGGTGGGCTGAATTTCCATTAGCATTTAATGAACAGTGAAGAACAGCAGTAGCTGCTACTGTCTAATACTTCACTCTGCTAATGGTGCAAAAAGATTTCAAACTGAATGCTGTACTAATAATTCAGTGTCTTGTAGGGGGAATCAAATGCAGAGAAGACTAGCACATTTGATAGTGTCATTAGTATTGAAAATCACACTGTTATTTAAAAGCTGCATGGAGGTGTAACTGACAACAGAGGACAGTAGGTGAAGGAAAATATATTTTAAGGGTCCTGCAGGAACAGTGATCATTGAAGTATGGAACTAAAATATTTGTGTATCCAGAAAAGAGATCCTTTCTACCCAAGGATCTCAAAGTGCTTTCATAATTAGTAACCTGTGACTTACAGCTGTGTCTCTGGCGTCTTCACGTAACCTTTTTTGAGATGTTTTTATGACTTTCTGAAAGCTGCACAAGGGTTCTTCCCTGACAGAACAGAAGCCACGGCCATAGCCAGACAAACCAGCTTCAACTCGCCGTAGATGCAAACAACTGATTGAGCACCCCAGTTTCTCTCTTTCATTTGTAATAAATACAAATCTCCCTCTCTCTTCCAAATTTTGAGAGGTTCATATGAAATGGGACCTGGGCTACATGACGCCAGCTGTACCATTTCAAAAGTCTTATCAGTAGTTTTCTACCTAATACCTAGAGCATCTAATACCATATGCCAGAGGCTTGGGATGTTCCCCATCCACAAACTGGTTGGACAAGAAAGGGGCAAAGGAGTCCAGGTGAGTCCAAGCAATTTTCCATGTGCATCTACTCTACCATTATTCAGAATATTTGCCTATTTGTGCTTGCTTCCTCTGCAGTTACACATGGACCCATGCTACCTCTGTGTTTGTCTAAAACAGTTTGGGTTGTACCCTGACCAAAAAGCAAAAAAAAACCCCAAAGCACAGGCATACACACCCCCAACCCTCCCCCCAGCCCCCCGCTAAGCCTTCATGGAGCAGAAGCAAAGCGCATCCCCTTTTGAGGCAGAGGGGAAGCTGCTTCATTACAATGGCTTTGACCATCAGAACTGGTGAGTGGGAGGGTGCCTGACAGCGTGAGCTCTGCAGATTGACTGGCTGGGGTCACGTTTGTGTAAGTGAGAAGGTAGCAGCTGTCCTTTGTGGCATGCAGGATGCAGCATTTCAGGGAACTTGCAGACTTTTTTTCCATAAGAACTGCTCCGTGCTGCACCATGTTGCTGTCTCACCCCTCCCTCTTCTGTGCCTTGGGAGGGGGGACGGGGCTGGGAATCCTTGCACTGGCACAGGGAAAGCAAGTCCACCTCTGCTCAACTTACACATTACTGGAGACTCATCAGTTAGGTTTGTTGCTTTAGTTCTGTTTTCAGTTCCCAGCTTTTTGAGTTTTCAGGGAAAAAAGGATGGCAGCATCTCGACTGAAGTCGGTGTAATGCCAGGCTGTGGGATTTCCATAATTCAGTGCTTGAAAATAAAGAAGTGGAGAGATAGTATGAACATGGTGGTTTTGCAATAAAAGAAAAAAATGAACAGTGCAAACTGGCTGTTGGTTAGATCACAGTCTTCAGAGGAAACTGTCTCTAATAGATGTCATTGTAAGGGTAATGCTGCACTTGGCACCAAAAATTAGATTTAATGCCATAAATGGAGATAAAGCACATTGCAGCTGACAATGTACTTCCAGAGCATGTCCCTGGCTAAAGAGCTTGCAATGCAAGGAACAAATAGGTGCAGTACAGATAACTGACGTGGGGAGGGGGGGTCAGATTCTGCAAATGCTTACTCAGGCACTTTGCTTGGACTCAGTGTGACTGCTGGAGTAAGAGCTTTCACAATCCAGCCTGAGGAGTGGGGCTGGAGCTTTATAGCTGTTGGGTAAAACAGAATTGCTTGGCAGTTTTATTTATTTTTCAAGTGCCTGGTGAGGCAGGCTTTAAGTAAAAGCATACTTCCGACCCTGACTTGTATGCCTGTTTATTTGCTGTAACCACCTGTAACCTAGAATTGCAAAACTGTGGATACATGAGTGATGCTTTCGTAAAGTTTCCCTAGCAAAAATTCAACTGGATTTTAAAAGCACATGCTTCTTTCAAAACGCTTAGCTGTAAAGTTCAGTCCTGCCAGCCTGGTGGGCTCAGAACACTTTGGAAAAGGTCAGAGGGCCACATCGAATACTATGGGTCCGATTTCCCGCACTGATTCATTGCTTGAACTCTTTGAAGGGAGCGGAGCACCTGCAAATCCCCTTCTGGGGATTCCCTTAAAATGTGGGGAAGCCTCCAACAGGTGTGTGGAGCTGGCATGGCCTTGGCCCAAGGTGGGGAGAGGTGTGGCTGCGACACGTCTGAACCTGCACTTGGGTTGGAGCATGGAA
Source organism: Chionis minor (assembly GCA_013398295.1). Classification (NCBI taxonomy): domain Eukaryota; kingdom Metazoa; phylum Chordata; class Aves; order Charadriiformes; family Chionidae; genus Chionis; species Chionis minor. Next base: position 319,680 of record VZSF01001201.1, on the reverse strand, counting down.
TCAAAGAGGCTCTCAGGGGTAGCTGTTCCCAGCTCCTCTCATTCCTCTGAACTTGGGGAAGGGATGCTAACCTTGGCCAGGCGGAGTTCCGTAAGCCATTCTGCGCTCCCCTGCAGCCTGTTGGGAAGCCTGTTGGGAAGCAGGCGGTGGGCAGGGGAGTTGCAGCTGCTTCTCCGTCGCTCTGAGAGGCAGCAGCTTGGCTGCTGGGGCAGATGCTGACTAATTGTATCAGGAAAAGTGGGAGGTGACAGAGCTGATTCAGATCCCTGGTTTAAAAATCCTGAGCCTGGCTGAGTGAATGCCTGATTAATGTATTTTCTTCCCAGATTCATTTGCTTTGAGGTCACAGTTCAGAGGCTCGAGAGAAAACAGGCAAGACATTACAAATCTCATGGGATGTGTGTGCCACACGCTCACTGCCTGGGTGCTCCCCATGTGAAAGGCTTTGACAAAGCGAAGTCCCAGGTAGACTGTGGTGCTGCTGTGTCAGAGAAGGCTCTGGCTGGGATGTCAGCTTGGGTAGGGGCTTCAGTCTTTCCTTTTCTTAGGAGGCAGTTTGTTGGCTGACATTAAAAAGTTATTCCCTCTGATGGGTCATTGGATCTTCTTCATAAGACCTTTCTGGCTTATTTTAAAAACTTAATGTTTAAGGGATAAACAAAGCATTTCTTTTGCTTTCATTGAAAAGAGTGTTAGTACTTCATCTGAGTCGGAAAGAAAAGCATGATTATTCATATGAAGTTAGCCTCTACAGTGAGTGACTGAACAAAAAAAGTCCAACTGGAAGAGTACATCAGTTCTACTGAGGGCAACAGACTTTTTAATTCTGTTCATCCCCAGAAGTCTTAGAGAAAAAGACATTTTCTCCCTCATGCTTCTTGTCAGAGGATTTGGCAGAAAGAAATCTACCTCCTTCCCAATCTAGTTTTTAGAATGTGTTTGCTCTTTAAGAACAAGTCAGCACAGTAATCCTGTTTCATGTTAACCACTGTGAAATATGGTGTTAACTTTTAGCCCTATAGTGGCAGGAAATGGGATTTAAGATTTTTTTCCTTAAGTATAGAAGAGTTTATTTGCAGGATTAAAAAAAAAAAAAAAAAGATCCTTACAATCCTCTCTCTGAGTCTATTTCCATAGACTAACCTTTCAATTAATCTCACTTGTCTATTATGCAATTTGGTGTATGATTTTAACCATCATAGTCTTTAAATGCAAGTTGATACTTCAGGTCCCTGTGCTGGCTTCAAGTCTTAGTTCATAGGGTCTGCTTATTTTGATTTATGCTTTGGTTATCTAACCTGTTGAATTCTTTGCTTCCTCCAGAATCCTCAGTTGTGCACGTACTTGCTTTTTCCAACCATTTCTGCATGTTTGCTGTATCACTGTAATCTCTTCATTCTCTGGGCTGTACCTGTTCCTATCTGTTTTCTCTGTCTCCTTCCACACAAATTTTGCACCATGTTTTGGGCTGTCCTTCATAAATGCAATGGTAATTTCTTCGCTCTAAGCTACTCAGGAACTTCAGAGAGTCACCAAGAAGGGTTACATCCATGCAAGTGTTGGTGTAGCATCTGCTCGTGCATGAAGACTCTTTAAAATAAGATCCGTGTTTCAAAATTCTCTGCAGACATCCTTCCTATAATAATACTTGAAGGCCACTTGGCACAAATCTTATCTCAGTAAATAAGAAAGTATCATTGCAGATGCTTTTAGGGGAATGAAGAACATCTACCGTGACTTGCAGTGGCTTGCAGGAAAATCTTCTGCCTGTTCTACTGACAATGGCGTTCCGCTTCCCTTAGTATACTTTTTAATGTTCGATTAATTCTTCTGGAGCAGAAGAGTCATATGATAAAGTTCTAAGGAATACTCCAAAAGAGACAAACTTGAATGTGTTGCTGCTTTGTCTTGCTAGATACCAGTGGTTAGATTGAAGACCCTGGTTGTACAATTCCCACTTGTTCTTAACCTCAAACCTCCAGCCTATGTCAAAATCTTGCTTTCCAGAACTGCATTCCCTTACGTCTAGGGAAATCTTGTGACTGATGGAAGGTTTGATATCAAATGCTTTCAAATCCTATTGAAATCAGCAGGTTGAGGGTCCTCATTGCTAAGATCAGGCCCAGCAGCTAAGATGCAATTTGTAGTTCGGATCCCTCCTGCAGTTGGGTCACAGAGCCTTGGAGAGAAGCAGTAGATAGTCTCATCTCCTGCCATGGACAGTCTTGAGCCTTTTTGTTAAGTTGATCATTATTTATTATACACACACATATGCGTTCTTTCTCTAATTTAAATATATGTGAATAATAGCAGACATGAGTGTTCCTGTGTGGAATAACTGAACTCAGTTTTACTTGGCGTTCTGTTACAACAGGAAGAAATGGGGTTTGGTACTTAGCGCTGAATAGCGGAGAACAACTCACCAAATTTTCCATTGCAAAAATGCAATGTCTGAATTTCTTAAACAGTGTGTGTCTATAATAGGCCCAGAGACACAACAGCACACGTGGAGCACATGAAGGGGAAGACACAAGACATGAATTTTTCTGCAGGTTTTAACAAAGCCAGAATCTTCTGTGCCCTCTCTGCTCTGCCACACAGAACCAAAGCCCCAGGGGGGTTGTTTCTAAAGTCATCTGAGAGCTGCCAGCACAAAATGAAAGCCCCACGGGTTTCTCCAGTCATTGAAGGGGCATCCACAGCCTATAAATGTGAAAACGCAACTGAGCTGCACTTTGAAAGTAAGAGGACAGTGGCCTGGCACAGTCACTGGGGAGTCACTGAACAGTCAAGACTGACACGATGTGGAACTCAAGACCTTGTGCTTAAACAAGTAATTTGTTTAACCAGTATGTGACTTACTGCATGCTGGTGGCTGTTGGGCCCCACATGCTGGATGTTCCTCTACCACCTTCCCCGTGTCTTTGCATAAGTCACCTCCCCTTTGGGACAGGAAGGAGGCTTGATGTGGCACAAAGTCATGTTTCATTTCAGACCTGGGCACGTGGGACGCCTGGCTCTAACAAGTAACATGAGGTTTTCTCTGCTGTCTTTTGAGAAGGACCACCTGGAGGCAAGGGTCTGCATGGCCCGTGTTAGGAGCAGCTTAAGTCTGCTCCCTTTTTTGGCTCCATCATGCAGATACACAAGCCTTGGAAGTGAGTGATGTTTTTGCTTTCCCTGGAGGCCCCAGCGTGCAGCTGGCCCGGAGCGAGCAGCGCAGAAGGCGCTGTAGGAGGACGCTGGAGGCAGCGTGGGCAACGCAGCCCCTGGCTGGCTGCACCCCAGCGGGCAGAGCTGCTGCACGGCCGCCCTCACAGGCCGTTGCGCCTGGTGTGTGGGAGTTACGTGGCACCTTGTGGATGTAGTTTCCCATTGATTTTTGGTGGAATTGATTTATAGAGCTATTTAATAGAATTGATTCTTTTTACAACTTTTTTCCCCCCTCTTAAAGACCAATTGCTTTTCTTGAGTGATGGCTACAAGTTTGTGTTTATGTATTAATATGCTCACGCACCCGCAGTCCCAACTGTGTTCTTTCTACTTGCGCTGCAAAAGAAAGCCTCAATCTCAAATGCCATCTTAAATTTTAATATTATATTTGATGTATGACCTGGAGTAAATTAAACATGCTAGAACTTGCAAGATGAAATCCTAGTGGTGGGTATAACCACAAGGCAGTGTTCTATTAAGCCAAGGACTGTTGAGAATGTCTGTTGTGGTTGTGTCTGGGTTACGAGTGGCTCCCTTTGGTTTAGTGTAGGTGGATATTTTTATTCTGCCTGACTCATGAACAAGGGGATGAAAATTCAGAATTTACCTATGAGAAGTGTAAGAGACTGCTGAGTTTTCCTTTACAAGCCCATAGGTAGGAACCACATTTTTATCCTAAACCAAATATTTTTATTGTACTTAATGTCTTTCGTTGATTGTCACTCCAAAATGGCTTGCCTTAAGAAAATACAATATTCTGTACCTGCATGAATATTATGAGAAACTGTGAATATCACAATTCTCTGTTACTGTTTTGCACTCTGCAAGTCAGTTCTGTCAGTAAATTTAACTTGCAAATTTGTGTTGTGGTTTTAGGCTTCTTTCTTTTTTCCTTCCTTTCTGTCTGTCGTCTTTCAAGAAGAACCAAAATAAATTTGGGCAGGATCCTAGCTCTGAGTGGGACTCCTCAGCAGATATTATGCCACCCAAATTTCCAGATCAGAGAGACTTAAATATGTGTGCTGAGGGCTTAGGATCCAGCTAAAAACTGCCTGTCAGGATACAACGAAATAAATAATCTCCGAAATGGCCAGCACTCAAGTCATACAAGGTATTAATAATCCAGAAGTACCTCCTTGAATGGCAATGTGAAACAAACAGGACATCAACCATCACAGTTGTTCTGTGTGATCCCTGTGTGAGATTTAACGAAGCAATTTGGCAGCTGTCTGTAGTACTACTACATACTAGAGCTTCCAAGTGGTGGTCTGGTGTCGCCCTAAGCATAGTGCATTTGGGTAATCTAGTTATCACCAGAGAAGTGAGAGAGTCAGCACTAGTCAACATCCTATTTGAATAGAAAAGCTCTCAACTTCATGACTGCTTATCAAAACTTCCACCCTTGGCCAGCCCTAATCTGTAGCCATCTAAAAACTGTTGGGAATCCTGTTGGGGCCCCCTACTGTGCATTTAACTTATACTGTGAGTTTAACAGGATGGCCAAGAATAATATCATTAGTATGCTGAATGTGCAACTGCTGAAGAAGTGGTTGTACATGTGAACAAAGCTTAGCAGGAAAACTGTAGATGATACGTGCATGATGCAGAGCAGATAATAGCAGTTTATCTGGTTGTCTTATATCTACAACTATAAATCCCACATACCATTAATTTTGGAAAAGGACTCCAGATGTAAGCAAATTGCTCTGACCCAGATTTTAAACTGGTAAAAGAACTTGAATTCACATGCAAGACAATATGCGCCTGCTTGCAAAACATGGTATTTAAATGTGGCTTGCTTAGAGAGGCTTACAACAACAATCAACCTTCACCATGTGTCCCAGAAGACAGTGAAGACTTTATTCAACATCTTAGTAATCCTAAATGGCAGACTTTGAGAGTGAAAACTGTGTCATTAATTTGTAGCAGCTGAATTATACTGTAGTTTTACAGAGGTGTTTTATATACCACAGCCACACTGCAAACTAGATTTTGTTTGCTTGGAATTATACTAGTGATTTGTAGTCTGTCTCTGACAGATGTGTATGTGTCTCTCTCTAACCATCACATGCCCTAAGCAATTATGCGGAGTTAACAAAACCTAGAGAAGGCAACTGCTCTTATCTGTCTTGCCCCATGCCAAGTCTTTGCCTTCCAGTCTCTGCTGGGAAATACTAGAAATTCCAGGCATTCTTTGGAAGGGAGAGGGTTAAGTTTAAAGAAAAGGGCATCTTGTCTTTCACCACTACTAGGGTGGAAAGATTTTAACTATGCCTGCTCCCTGGAGGTGCTTCCTTATGGGTGTGATGATATGGCCTTGGCATGTCCTTGCGGGATAGGTTGGACATTAGGGATCTGTACTGCGAAGGTTCTTCGTATCATATGGACAGATTCTGGCATCATGATTTTCAGGACATCAGAAAAAACATTTACATGAGAATACGAGATTTCATAGTTGATGTTATGTAAATTGGTCTATAGCAAAGTCTTTATATACAATCTTTGTTTGGCTTAGGGACTGCAGAGCCCTAAGGCTGTCACTGTATGCTTGTACAAGCACAGTCTCTTCCCTGAAGAATGTCACAGTCTAAACAGACAGTATAGGAAAAAGGAGAGAAAGGAAGCAGAGACACGAAGAGATGCATTATTCAGCCAAGGTGGTGTGACAGATGAAGAGAACTAGGAGGAGAACCTAAATTCCTTCAGTTCCTGTTTACTTTGCTACCAGAACAGACTACTGTTATTATAGCACTCTTTTTTGCATCCTTACTCTTCCAACTAAATTAACTTTCCTTGCCTCAAGGACTGACACAGTTCCTTTACAGTCTTCTGGTGTATTTCAGCTATTCCAGAGAACTGGAACAACAAGCACACAAACAAGTTGCTGCACACTGACTGATTGTTGCTTACTCTCTGCATGTGAAGCTTTAGCTCATGGCAGTGAAGGGTAACCAGATAAAACAGCTTTGTGTCCAGGACAAAGCCAGACATACGAGTAGAAGTTACTTCTGGTCTTGCTAGTTCGGGAGATGCCTGCCTTCTGTTTCGGTCTCTGGGTTCCTGATGCCGTGCCGAACGTGCGTAAAGCTAGGCAGTCCTAGTGCCACATCCGTCTGCCCTAGCTCCAGTTTGGGCACGCGTGTTCATCTTACCTGGACCGTGTCTGAGCTGTAGCCAGCTCTCCCATTAACTCATAACGGTGTAAGTTGTTCTTGAGTGTATAACTTAAAAAAGCAACATCTAAGTCTGACCAGACTAAGTCTGACCTCTGGTCATCTACTCTCAGAACACAGAATGGACTCCACTTTTATGAGTCTCCTTGAGACAAAGTGGCAGTAAGAGGAAATACATGCAACTTCTTACTGCCCTGTACTCTGCCCTGGCTCTGTAAGATGGTTTTGTCAGAAAGCTCCTGTGGTTGCCCGCTCTAATCTTGCTAGTGACTTAAATTCCTTGCCAGACTCCTGCCTTACGAAGCATTTGAGGGACTGCATTTCTGTAGTGCTTGGACTTGGAAAGCTACGAGATAGGAACGAATATTCCTGCTCCAGAAGCTGGTAAACAGGACCAAACAGTTCCTTACTCTTTGTGTGTTGCCTTGGTAAATTTAAAGACTTCTGTGTATTAAATGATGCGATAGCAAATTCCTTACAAATAATAAAATGCCTGTAATCAGATAATGGTTGCTCTGGTGCTAGTGGTAACGTGGCATCGAATATCTCTTGGTTTGGCTTCCACAGTTCAGGGGTGAGGGGAACTGGAATGGTGTTTACTGAGCCAATAAACTTCTCACTAAACATAATTCATGTGCTCTAGCTGGCTAATAACCAGGACTTCAATGCTTTAACAGTTGGCCCCATACATTTTAAAACAAAGCTTTATTTGAAGTGAAAACTTTAAGAAAAATAAACTTTAGGATTTAGTGGCCTCTAATATTATCCGCCTCCATGAGATATCTCATAACTAGAGAGTACACTTTTAAATACTTCTATTGCAGTCTTTTTGACCAATGCTAAAAGACTGCTCCAGAGACTGCATCAGCATCACTTTTTGTTTGTTGCTTTCAAACTTCCAGGAATCAATACGCTTCTTTTAAAATTCAGCTGTGAAGGGATTTTTTTTTCCCCCCTATTTATGTTTAAAAGGAGTTTCTGATGAACATTTGGGTGCTCTAGGCAGTCAGCATTTCTTCAGCTATAAGAATAAGGTGAAGAGCTGAAACAAGGCTTACTCTCTTTAAGATGGCATTTTAAAAAACTATTTCCATAACCTTTCTTACAGTCCTAGTTTTTCTCTGGAGAGGAGAGATCTTCATCTGAACAGGTTTACTTAAACACTTGCTAGATCATGTAGCAGGATTTCCCTTCCTCTCCTCATGAATAAAGACCTGTGCTTCTGCAGGTTCACCCAAGAAGCGCTCCTCCTCGGAGCACTACAGAACTTAATATTTGGATTGGTTTCAGATCCACATCATTTCCCTGCGTGTAGAATAGTATTCTTGTATTTTATGTTTGTTTAGTGTCTCATAAATTAAATTTAAATTCTTAAAGAATCTCTAGCAATTCTCAGAAGGGTGTGGATGAATAGCGGTTTTGCTCTCTGGTGCATGTGTAATTTGTACCAGGAGCAAAGCAGTTCATTTTCAAGGACTGGGAATCAGTTAATTTAGATTTCTGCCAATGGTTTTACCTTCTCTGGGACACCTTGCCACTTTGTGCTTCAGCTTCTTCCTTGGAAGGATGAAGAAACAACGCCTGCCTGCCTCCTGTCAGATGCTTTGAAGTCTGTAGATGAAAGATACCGTATTAATGCAAACTACTTGCCAGTTAATGTCAGCAAGTCATTTTGCTTGTACCTTGATGGAAAAAGCTTTATTGTAGGCTTACAATGAATGGATCTGCATATACACCAGTAGTTCTTTCCCTTTTACTTAAGTCTTTTGGAGAATCACATTGACTACCTCTCAGAAAGACAGAGGGAAGTTAAATAACAAGCAATAAAAGATTGTCAGAGGAAGTTTCTTGTCATGTGATTCTTTAAAGATAATACTTAGTAATATTTTGAAAAGTAAAGAAAATAAAAACTATGCACCCAGTCACAAGATGTTCCAGCTAAATCCTACCTCATTCTCTGTCTTTCAGGGATTATTTTCCGATGCAGAGCTAAGCCTAGTTCCATCAATGCATGGAGAAGTTCTATTATTATACACTGATTTGATAAGGTAATATAATTAGTGTCTTGATCCATTGATGTCTACTGTACAAAAACAACATTAGGTTATTAAATCAATTCTCCTATTTTTTACAGTAATAAGTTAAACCAGCATTATTTAGATACCACTTGTCTATACTTAGAGAAGTAATTCAGCTGCATCTGTGTCTGCTTGTCCACGTTCTTCTGCTGCTTTTAAAAACCAGCACAAATTCACTAGGTAGGTGTAGGCTTTGGATTTCCTGGCTTTTAGTGTTTGGTGTGGCAGGGTCTTCCCTGTCAGTTAGTTGTGTCTTGTCTGTGTGACTCTGCCTCCCCTGCAGCAGATGGGCAGTAAGGAAATAAGGGCTGCAGTAGATAAATGCAGCAGCAGCAGCAGCAGCTGCTTTCAAGAAGGGTCTCCATGAAGCAGGTCATAAGTGAGACAGTGTCTGGGCAGCTAATCTGGATGGGTATCTACTGGCAATTTCTGCTGACACACAGATTAGGAGACTTGGAATTGAAGGCTGAACTGGCACAGAGCCAAAGTCAACAGAGAGAATTTTTAGGTAGAAGAATTCTTTTGGCTCCAGAAAAGAAAGAGGCCTTACCAAATGCCTGTTTCAAGTATAAAAGTTATCCCAAGCCCCTGTTTCATAGGCTGATACAGGTATTTACTATTCTGCTCAAGTGCGTTGACTTACTGAAAGGTTGCAGAGAATTGGTTTTGTAGGTAGCCTTTGATGCTTTTTGGGTTTTCTTAGCTCTGGAGGCTCAGATCCTGTAGGACAATGACTGATTTAGCCTGATGCTGAGGGACCATTTTGTCTAGTGAGATCTGGTTGTTTTTTTTTTTTAAATACTGCATTTTGTATTAACTTGGGCTGCAGACCACAATTCTGCTCTGTCCCCTGGTTTTGTAACACATTTACTGGCATGGGAACATCTCGCTTCTTGCATGCATGAGGACTTCCAGGGTGAGAGCCCTGCTTAGCTTTGTTCCCAGATTCTGCAGTGGAACACAGGACTCCCTGGGAAGGCACAGGGCCAAGCTGTGCTGCTGTGTGCCACCGGCATGGCTGCTGGCATGACTGTGCAGGGCCAGATGTAGAGGGAAGGCTATTTAACGGGCTGTGTGTTATTGGAACTTGCCATCTAACATTCCTGGCTTTCCCCAGTGTGTTCTCCCCCTTCCAGGGTGGAATGCATTAATTGCCATACCAGAAAGAAGCCATGATCTGTCTGTCTAGTCTGGCATCCTTTCTCCAAGAGAGGCAAACACCAGATGCTTGAGGGAAAGGTACAAGAACTCCTAAAACAAACAACTATGGAATAACTTGCCCATAGAGGGAGTTAGTGGTTGGCTTATGCCCTAAGGCAAGAGAGTTTGTAGCCTTTAGAGTAGTGTTTGGTGTAGCTGGGTATTTTCCATCATATACAATATACTTGCACTTAGGCCATTCCTGCTGACTCTGCCTCTTTCAGTTGTGGACCAAAGAACCCCACAGGTCAGCTGCACCACTGCATGCTGTTTGAGTGGTCCCCAGTCTCGAACTTTTGGAGGGATGGGGACAGCAAGGTGTGATATTGCTCCGTAGTGTGTCACTGATATCGTTGACTGTAGACCAGCGATCACTCTGGGCAGCTGTAATTCACATCTGTTTATTTTGTTTGCTAGTTTTGATTGTCTGATGGCTTTTCTCAACTGCTTGTTGTCAGCAGCCCCTGTCCCCTGTGCTAAAGGCATAAACTGTGTTTGTGTGGTTTTTTTCTGTAGTGCTCCATTCTACGCACCTCTATCCTCTGCTCTCAGTTCCTTCTACCTCTACCTGTACAGGAGTCTTTCTATGCTGCACGTGGCTTCGTGCTGTGTCTCATGTCTCACCTGTGTGTTAGGCCTGATGAATATACTCTATGTGCCTGGTCTTCCAGTAGATCTTCCTGGAGAGGACCCTGAAAGACTGTGTTCCAGGTGATATTACCAAATGACAGAATTTAATCTGTTCGGTAAAGCGCGACCTGAGCTCTTCCCTACTCCTCCCTTCTAAACACAAGAGCAGGAGGGTTGGCTCCATTGGTGCTCAGTCAAGGCCACCAGTAATGCACCACTGAAACTCTACTGCAAGTCAAAGTAAGAACTACTATCTACTTCCCTCCCTCCTGGTGTTCTCCAGTGGCTAAATCTTTCATCACAAGCTGCATCTATGAACAGCATGTCCCGCTGCATAGGAACAGCGCTGGCGGCTGCTGTGAAATAGCCTCCAGCAACTGAAAGCACGAGGGAGATAGGCCTGGCTAGAAGTGGGAAAGACCTCAAGCGGTATCTTCATTCTCTGGTGCTGATGCAGAAGTCAGTGTTATGCAGGACCAGTGGTCACCTGGGGGACGAGGAAGAGGAGAGTGCTTTTTAAATTATGTATTGCTAATTCTTTCCTAACCAGCCAGCCTGGGATTTCCTTGCATTCTGAGGCAATGCTTTCATCTGTCTCCTCTTCAACATTCTTGACTTGCTTGGGAAGTTGGTTTTCCTTCTTGTGGAAGATTGCAATGGAGCCAGAGTGTTGTTTACTTAATATCTATAACAAAAACTCTTTATCCTTTTTTTCCTTCCTCTCCTACTCAAAAAGGGGTGGCATGGAAAGTAGCATGTATTCCATGGGGACAGATCTTTTGGGTTCAGTCTATTCAGTAACCACAGTTACCAGAGCGCTCTCACTTCAAGCAGGTGGTCAGTCTCCCTCGTGCTAGCTGGACTTCCACAGTCGATGGTGCTGATTTGACACAAGCTCTCCCAGCAGTCACAGGTAAACTGAAGCAGAGAGGTTAAGTCTCCTTTCTTAAACAGCAGCTAGAATTTTACCATTACTTGCAATTTCTTCTCTGTGAAATTATTTTTGCTGAGCCCTTTTGATGAAAAAATGTTGTGTCCGTACAGCTAGCTGAGTTGTAGTGTTGTATGGCCCTTGATGAAGCTTTAAGAGGTCTGCACTGCTTAGGCAAGCTGGAAACATAACCAGTTGCTTATGAACAGCAAAATAATCTCACTTCTAAAACTTGAGAACTATCCTCTCTGGTAGGTGGTCAGATTAGTAGCTCATGGAAATGGTGGAGGCCACATCGAGATCCAGGTCCATAAGCAGACTGTTGCACAGATGTGGCTGGGATCTGCTGTCTGGCTTTTCTGTATGTGAAATAATGCCATGAATGCTTCCTATGTGCTCTTGTCTTTTCCATTTTTTATGATACCAATGTCTTTTTCCTTCTGATATTTTCATCCTTAAACAACACATATGCTCCGGTAGGTTGAAACAAAAGACAAAAGCAGAGCCAGAGGTAAGGGATTTTTTTTAGTGCAGCTTGAGATTTGTAGGCATGGATACTTAGAAAAATTGAATTTCTAAATTTAGTTATCTTAAGTAGGGGGGAAATTAACATTCTTTAGCGTAGAAGTGTGGAGATTTTCTATGCCACATTCAGCTCCAGCATAGCATGTAACTTTGTTTGTTCAACCCACTAATCCCTGCATGGGCACTCAGAATTAAAATGCTCTTCATTCAGTAAAATGAGATAAACCAAATTAAAGTCTCTTTTAATACTGAGTGAGTGTGTCTGTACGGAAATATAATGTGGTTTTGGTAATTCACTTTAAATTCACAACTTTAGTTAATCTGAATTACGTTTCCCAAGTCCTGTGTGTAAGGACCTCTTCATTTAGAAAAAGCTGCTCTTGTGGAAAGAGCAATGGACTCAGCCCCATCCTGAGGCATTTTGGCATGCAGACGGCTTTTTCAGAGAGAGTTTCTGGGCATTAGCAAATTGTCTACCACATCCTTTTCTTCTCCTCCCTTCTCTGTGCCACCTTCTAATATTGAGGTTTCTGAGCCATTACTCGTGAGTACTTGCTTTGTCTTTATTTGCTGTGCAGCTGAGGAAACAGTATTTCAGCAACTTACATAATTTCAGAACAAGGAATGTCAAACTTTTCCTAAATCCAGCCTTGAACATACCCTTTCATTTGAAAGGCCTGTCCAGTGGACATTCACTGCCCAGGCCAGATACGGAGCAGGAAGCAGAATGTGGGATCCCTCTACAATCGCAAAGTTTTATGCAATGAAACCTGACTTGTGCTGCATTTAGATGGGAAAGCCAAAGCACTAGCACAACTATCTTTTTGGCTCAGAACTTGAGCTCACAGATTTGCTTCTGGAAGTACATGCTTTTCTGCTTGGAAATTACCTTGTGGTCATGTTACACTTTTCTTATGAAAGGAGAAACTGGTCACATGGGTCAAATATAACCATTTAGGACACAGACAGCTTAATTAAATTTGCTGCTTGGCACATGCAAGAAGTGCTGGACCATGTGAACTTTGACTGCAAGTTTCACCCAGTTCTGTCTATTTCCGACTCTTGCCCTAATAGGAAATTGTTCATAGAATAGCTGTGTTGTCTTACGGGCTGCTGGTTTTGCCAAAAGATCAGCTGGGGAGGTTCAGTTGGCATCCTCTAAAATTTTTCAGTTGGAATTTCCACTACGTTTATCATGTATGTTATGAATAATGGGTAGGAGATAAGTGAGCGAAAATTATTTTCTTTCACTCCAACTTTGAGTTGGAGTACAGAGGCAGACAAACACAGGGGAGGTGGCTTTCTATGGATCAGTTGATGAATTCATGTTTCTTCCACCTGGCAAAGTCACGCCTGACATGCTGAAGTCTCCAGAAGTCCTGAAATCATCATGCACTGTGCATGTGTACTATAAATAAACTTTTAAAAACATAATTTAAAAACACCTCTGGCAAAGCACATGCTTAACTGAAACTCACCTGGTGAAGGCTGACTCAGGGGTGTAGGAAGGAGATGGGGAAAGAGCAAGTGGGAGGAAATAAATGCAACATGCTCTCAGAGACAATTTTCAGGCTGTCCAAGCTCTTGGCATGTCAGCTTTGGAAGATCCCTAGGGACTTTCTCGATATTTGCCCTTGGCATGCATTCGTGTGCATGAACTGAGAATTCAAGTATTGACAAAGCTGCACGAGCAGGTTTAGTCAACCTACTAGAAAAGGATCAGATGTTTTGGAATGATGGTTGATTATACAGTTCTAGGAATCTAAATGGCTCCTGCTGACAGTCTCCAATCAATTAGACAGAGTAATTTCAACAAGTCCTCTTAATCAATTTTCATGTGTTCAAGCTGCAATTTAGATAGCTGCATCCCTTTATTTTAAATGGACACTACTTTTGATCTGCACAGAACTAGAGGCTGTTTGGAGAGATGGAGCTCTCTTAGGGTAAGTTCCCCTGATAGTATCTGTTTAGGTACACAACCTGCACTGCTGCTGTCTCAAAGCAGGGCTGGCTTACTTGCTTGTTTTTTTAAAGATGTATGAAAACATGATGCATCTTCGAGCAGGAAAAATGAATTTTCTATACCAAGTCCTCTTTAGATTGGCCACTAAGGAGTTAAACACATTGACCAGTTCTGAGGAAGCCTGTTCAGAGGAAGGCATTGACTGGAATAAGGTTTTGCTGCAGACACATGCTGATATGCTTGCAGCAAAGATTGCAGGCTTATCAGTAAAGATAAACATGCAAGGGCTTCCAAAACGGTGTGTCTCTGCCACTTATTTGGGATCCTTTTTCAGAGACCAAGAGAAATTAAGAGTTCTTCTCCAAGACAGATGCTACTTTTTGGGCAGCCAGCAAACTTTGTAGAAACAGAAAACATGTATTACGGTGTGTTTTGGAACAGATACAGGAGATTCTAGTTTACCTGATTCAAAATAGTACTTGAGACCTTGCAGTACTACGTGGGGTTGGCTCTTTGCAGTCAATCATCAGTCTTTTGCTGTGTCCGAATGCTGGACAATGCTGGGTTCTGTTGTCCTCACTTAGCTACTTGCCATAGCTAGTTTCTGCATGTGGCATTCTGCTGCCATGCAATCTCCAGGCTTTACTACCCATTTGTTTGCCATTTCCCACAAATATTTTGAATGCTATTTTATTTTAAACCTGGTGCTGAGAGGAGGGGAATGGAGATAAGGTTTCTTTAAAAGAATGGAATAAAAATGCACAGGATCAGCTATGGAATTTCTGGGCACAGAACAGACTTCTTGAGTTGCCTGCAAACACAATCACAATGATAACATTAGGTATAATTATGGTGTAGCCTTATAAATAATACATTTTTCCTTATTTCCCTCTCTTCCTGCTTGTATCACCAAACACTGTAAAGCAGGAGATGCAGAAATCAAGCACCTGGCATCTTGAGGTCAGATTTCAAAAGTCTGCATTGCAAAATGCAGAAATTATTCCAGATGGGTGAGGACTGGCACTTTTTTTCTGTCCAGGAAAGTCTGTGCCATTCTGAAATCTCAGCCTGGGTTCCTCTGTTCTGCCACCGAGTCTGATTGACACCTACATGTGTGTGGCCCTTTCATACAGGAGTGGACTTAAGTTTGAAAATCCGGACATTTTTGGACTGTGACAACAGTTGGTATGGTGTTTCAATCTGTATTTTATTTTTTTAAAAACATACAGATTATTTTAAAGGGGAGCGTAGCAACTTATTGCAAAAATCAGAGAGGAGAACAGTTTATAAAAACAATTTAAAAATTTCTCTCAGTGGAGTAAGTCTTTGAATGTGGAAAGAGGGACTTGTACAATTTCAAAAAATTCTCTTAAACTTGCAATGTGATAGATAAAGCTCATTCTGAGAATGTGAAAATGTGGGCTCCATGTGCTAAAGCTATTTGAAAAGAGGTGTGAGTGAAGGGGCTGAGGTTGGTGTGAACGTCAGACTTCCTGCCTTCTGCACTTTCTGTGGCGCAGCTGTAGCACGTTCAGAGTGTGGCACTTCTTTTAAAAGGGACTCTGAACTAACGCAGCCTTTCAGAAAAAGACTGGCTGCAGCCAGAAATTCTGGCCCATCACAGGATGACAAGAGGAAGAGCTTTGTTACTAGCTTGTGTTTGATCTTAGCTACTTTTTTTTCTGCTCTCAGTAGCATGCTAATGATACCTGTGGGAGGTGAAAAACGGGTGAATTCCTGCTAGGGCGCGGACAAGTTCGCAGTTTAGTTCTTGTCCTCTTCTTCCCCTCTGGTAAAAATTTTGGGGGCTGTCCCAGATACATAAAAAGGAACTTTTTCCTAGAATAATTTTCTGTCTTACATCTGCTCAAGACTCTGAATCAGAAAGGCAGTAAGCAGTTGACTCAGTTTGTTTTGTCTCTCTCTCCTCCTTTCTTATGTTTAAAGTTATGAGTATTTATGGGAAATGACTGGCTTGAAAGTCTAGGACAAGTCTGAGCTGCCCATAAGCTATTCCTTTGCTACAGTTCAGTTTTGCCTTGTTTATTTTGAAGCTTAAAGCTGAAATGCCAAGTGCATCCTGAATTCCCATTCTGTTTCAAATGCTAGAGTTGCCAGTTTCACATTTCTTACATGTGATTCTCTGCTTATTACTCCACTCTCGGTATCAGTGAATCTAGCAAGGGTGGGTGAGCTGCACCCAGGGTCAGAAGAACAGGGTGATGGTGGAACAGAAGGGTGCCAAACCTGGAGGCAAATACGGCCCAGTTTCTGCTGCTGCCCAGGGAGAGGGTCTGCAGGTCTGCGATAAGGAACGGAAAGAGACCAAAAGGGATGGGTGGGCCCCCAAGGGTGGTGATCTGGATGCCAAAATACCTCGCTTCAGCTTTGCAAGAAGCAGTGTGCAAGTGCTTCAGAGGGAGGGCTAGCTGTGGTTTGTGGTTTAGGGAGTTGACACAAATAGTCTCTGGACCCGTTTTTATGGGCCTGCAAAGCAGTGTTGTGCCCGGGGAACGGGAGCCTGTCCTTGGTGTAATCCTGTCTTGCTTAGCAGGTTGGAGGCTGTGCGCGGAGCAAGCAGTCATGGCTGTCTGTCAGAAAGGCTCCTAGCTGAAGGAGTAGGGTTTGGCATACTACATAGTTCATGCTATGTTAGATTAGGATGGACATGTCTGTAATTAAACACTTTGGTTTGAGTTTCTGTTTTTAAACTACTGTTGTAAACCAGCAGTACGTACTGTGGCAGGCTATCTGTGACAACGTTTCTGTGCCCAAGAACTGCATGGGCTAGGCTATTTCTCCTTTCTTTCAATATGTGAACCGTGTAACTTTTTTGTGGACAGAAAATACAGAACAGCATGTTGACCTTCGTTGCTGATCAAACTTCAGTTGCACCTAGATATAACGGGTAGCAGGTCTTACCTGGATTTACTTTCTCTCAATGCATGTAGCTGGTCACGTGGAGGGGAAGTGAAATACTTCAAGAATATATATAGCACAAATGCCTGGATAGAATAAGAAGAAACAAAGCGTGTCAGAGGGGAAAATGCACAGCAAATCTTTCAAATTCAACAAGAAAACATTTCCATAGTTCAAATATTTCATTCTGCATGAAGGGCTGATGCTGAACCTGATGAAAGTCATCCAGATGGAGAGAGATTGCTCCCCAGTACTAACGTACCAGCATGCCTATTGACCTGCACTATGCTCCTTGTACCTGGCAAAGCACTGGTTACGCTAATCTCCCAGTCTGCTTCCCTTCCAATTGAGAGTTCTTCTACAGGGATGACCAGAGGGAATATTAGTGATACTACAAAGAAGCCTGTTTGCTTAAGAGGGAATACGTACATCTTTTAACAATCTGGTTGTGTACCTCCTTTGTGGGAGGATCCCATACCTTATACAGAGAGGGACAAGTGCTAATTAGTTTAATTCTGGGAACAGGAGGTGATATGACCTTTTCCAAAGTGATTCTTTTGGGCTAGAGTTTACAGAGAGGTTATTTGCTAGGACTGATGCCCGGGTTTGCTATAAAAACATTATTCATATTGAGGTGTGGCCGGGGGAGGAAATTAACCTCCTATCCCTCTGGTTTGAGTTCATGGTTCCTTGACTAAAAATTGTTGGCACTGTGGCCAGATTTATGTTATTTAGTATCAAAACACAGTTATGTTTTCTGTCTTATCTTTTATCACTGAACACAGCAAGTAGATCCAAGTTATTAGACCATTGTTCTGGCCACCACTTACCGCATGTTGTGAACATCCTGTCTTTTATTGGCACCCCAGGAAGAAACTCATTTCTGGGGCATTTTTTTTTTTTCCGAGCTATCAAGATGTTGTCTGTCCTGAGCATTTTCCAAATTTCTCCCTCTTCTGCGAAAGAAGTGGTAAGGATTCTCAATGCCATCTCTTTGCTGTA
Organism: Chionis minor; assembly: GCA_013398295.1. Lineage (NCBI taxonomy): Eukaryota > Metazoa > Chordata > Aves > Charadriiformes > Chionidae > Chionis > Chionis minor. The sequence goes on along the minus strand of VZSF01001201.1, from coordinate 302,046 downwards.
CTCCCTCCGAGCGGCTCGGGGACACAATGACAACCACACCAAGCGTGCCTAGACCATTTGATTTTTGCTTTTGCTACCAGCATTAAGCAGTCAGTCCCAGTTGCCCCAGTGTAGACAAAACTGGAGGCAGCTACAGCACTGCCTTAGCAGCAACTGCAGAAAGCAGAGCTTCTGCAAACGTGCCTGAGGTGAGCAAGACAGGGGGCCATGGGTCTGCCCTGTTGAGGAGACGCAGCGCAGCCCCCCAGGGGAGCCAAGCCCCCGAGGGCTCCCTGGCCGGCCGTGTATCGGGCTCACACAGCATCGAGGAAGCCCCAGCTGCCCAGAAGTGGGCAGAAAGCTGGCTGTGGGGTCTTACAGCTTGAGAAAGGTAAGGAGGCAGCTGATGAGACTGAATGTTCCTTAGGGACAGAAAAATCCTTTGGTCCCCGCTCCCCGCCGTCTTCTCATGTTTTTTAAAAACNCCGGCATTCCCGAGGCGGCTGTGGGAGCCTCCTCCCGGCAGGGCCGCCGGCTCCCGGGCTGCGGGGCCAGGCTCCCACGCTGCCCTCACCGCACCGATGCACCCGGCCCCAGCAGGGCCCCGCGCCTCGCAGCAGCCCGTCCGCAGCCATGTTCGGTGCTGCTCGTGCTCGGGAGGTGACTGCTCAGGAACGCAGGAGCAGCGTCATCCCTGTGTTTCGCCCATCCATGTGTTTTCGGCCACGTGCACTCAAAGGACAAGGGTGGCTCCATGCCTGAAGTGCTGCCAGGCTGGTCTGCCTTGTGAACATTGTGGAGCAAATGCCTCCCACGTCCTCATCCCGCTTCGTGCCACACTATTGCCACTACAGCAGGAAGTTGTTTGGTAATGTAACTACGTAAGGGGTATTTGTTTAGATGAGAATGAAGTGAAAATCCCTATTTCCCAGTTGGTGTGACCCCTGTTTAGAAAGTTCTAGTCATGCATGTATGTAGAAGAAAGATCTACATGAGTGAAAATGTGCCCGGCTAATATGAAAAGGTGCACTGTGGAATTTTGCCTAGGGAAAAAAAGTAATTTTAATTGAAAGCTGCTGTAACTTGATAGGGAATATCCACAACAGTCTTGAGGATCTACTTTAAAATACAGTTAAACACAGAGCCAACTCCCACCACTCTGTCTCTTAGAGCTGCATGTCCTCTTTGATCCATCCATGGTGCTTATGATTCCTAAGAGACACGCATACTGCCAGTAGTCAGAGCTCATTAATATTTATATGATTCCTTCCATCTGAAGATGTGTACTTTGCAATTATTAATTAAAACAATTTCACAAACCCCTAAAATATAGCTCCATTTCATAGTTTACAAAACTGAGACCCAGAAAGTTTGTGTGTCCTTGCACGCGACAGAATGAGACTAGGAATGTGGAAGCTTCCAGGCAGGGACTCCCATTAGGCCGTATTTCTTTATCTTCTCCTCACCAGTACCTTTTGAAAAGGCAGCACAGGTTTCCTTTGGCAATAAGATGCACTATGAGCCTGTAGCACCTAGGCTAGTGAAGGGAACCTACTCTTCCACTGTAGTTCTTCACACAGCATTTGCTTGCTTTTTAGAAAGCCTCTTTAAAAAATACAATCTGGAAACGGTTTGTCAGACCTGCAGAAAAGACCCTGAACCAATCTTTTCTTGAAGGCATTAAACCCTTCCCTGGCATGCTGTATATTAGTTCCCATGTAAGAGCAGACAGAAGGGGTGGTGGGTTACAAACCATGCCAGACACAGGCTTTCTTCTCTTGGTCCTTGCTGGTGTATATGGAATGAAGGAGCTTGGCTCAGTGTGAAGCTGATAACGGGAGGGAGGGCTTGCCATGTGATTAGACCAGCTCACTGTAAACACCTAAGTTGCACAAGTGGCTCAAACTTTGATCTTTTTGTTGTGAAAAGGAAATCTAAGACTGTGAAACCTGCCCTCAGTCACGAACAAGGAGGTGGACGTTACTCAAGCCCAACTGTGGAAATGTAAACACAGATAATTGTGATCAAAATGGAAAAAAGCACTTTCATCCCCATCCCTCGCTCCCTAGCGTACAGAGTCTGCTTTTACCAGGGGCTCCTATTGTGACTTGCCTAGCCCTGTGAGTGCAGGCCCCAGTCCCACACCTGAAACGCCCAAATCCAAATGCTCCCAAGTGCTGTCTGGGATAAGATTTAAGCCACAGGTGCAATTAAGCTTTTAAGTGGTAAGCCTATTTGGTTAGGGGCACACCTAGAGCCTGCAACTAGCCGAGAGAAAAATGATCAGTCTTTCAAACTGACAAGTGGTTCCTGAAATACTGCTGGAAGGGTTAAGAAGAAGCTACAACACTCCTAGTTCTCCTGGTATTTATTGTAACAACTCTCTGAACAAGTTCTCTGCGGATGCATCTGGCTGCCCTAGTGAGGTGGGACTTACTTTACGAATCTGGTAAGGATTATCAAATGATGGTGTTGCTAAGGTCTTTGGTACGCTTTTCTTTGTCCTCTGCTCTTTTCCCCACACCCCTCTTCCTTCCCAAATCTCCATGAGCAAACACTGGAGCAAAAGGAGAACTTTCACAAGAGTGTAGGCTGTTAGCCTGTGGTCTCTTTTCCTATTGGCATCTGGAGCTTTGATTAGAGTTTTTACAACAAAAATGTCAATGTTTTAAGATGCAAATGTTCATAGGTATTCAATAAGTGTATGAAAAATGCTTGCTGTGAGACTTTAGCGATTCCTTGACGTTCTGATTTCTTTGCACCGTGTCATAGCTTTGCTTTTATAACCATTAGGACAACATTAGAGACCTCTGCTTTGCATAGCCTTGAGTTCTTGGCCAAGGATTTAAAAGTGGAACATTAAGATGTGTTAGTGAATGCATCCTAATCAGTCTGTACCTGGGCTACCCCATGCTCAAAGTTTTTGAGCCTTACCTACCCTATGCCTCTGAAAGGCCTTCAACAATATAGCATTTTATCCTCCTAGTCTAGACAAAGTCTTAAGGGTTACGTTTTCTAGTCAACTAATCACCCCTTTTAGTGGGAAAACTGCTTTCCTTCAAGATTGCTTCTCTGCCTGCTTTTTCCTCCTTGCTGTCTCTTTTCTCCTCCTTCCCTCTGCATACCTTCCCTGCAGCAACTCCTGTTCTGTCTGCTGTAATGTAAGCATTAACTATTTAATTGCTGATTAGGAAAATCTCATCACGTGGGCTTTGGAACAACATTGGACTGGGAACAGAGGAGTGGGAGGCAGAGGAAGGAGATGTGTGAGTTCACAGTTCTCCATCGCAGGCTGACCTGGGAGGGCGTTAGTCGTTCTTGATGCCGTGAAGGCGTTTAATGCCTCTTCAGTCTAATGGGAAGAACAGTTGAATGGGATTTGGATGTAACTCAGTCCTAGTCATCTTTGGCTGCTGAACTTGCTATTTGACCTTGAGCAAGCTAGGCCTGGCCTTTCATCCCTGAAGTGGATAGAGGGCAAGTACTGTAGCTGCGTGCTTTAAGATTATTGTATGCAGAGAACACGCTCACGCAAAGGACTAGTTGTTTTTCCTGTATAAAAAGATACTGTGAGGTTTTGGAATTTTTTCATTATGTTTCTGCACCAAGTTGCACAGAGTGAGATGAGAAGCTGGAGGAGATCCGCAGCTCTCCAAGCAGTGAAAGCCCTTTTAGCTCTGTGTTCCCAAGCAGCCATATGGGGGCTTTTCCCCAACTGTGTGACTTCCTTGTGTGACACAAATTCCGCCAGTGGCCCTCTTCTCTCCCCCACCATCAGTTATTCTAAGCATTCTCAAATTATCATCATTTCAGCTCCTCTTTGCACTTGCAGTACCTAGTTGCCACAGTCAGATGTGGTCTGTAACACAACACTTGTGAAAATTCGGCAAACTCCTGGGGGACTGTGGGCGATGGGGGAGAGGAAGTGTGCAGGTGGACCCTGGAACCCACGTAGTTGGTGTCTGCCCCAGGCACTTATCATGGCTAGTGATAATTGCCAGTTTCTCACTTGGTTTTGCAGGACGCTGGAAGTTCAGCTGGAGATGGGAATTGGACCTTTTCTGTCATGAAAAAGGAGTGAAATATTTAGATAACTGAAGAATTAATGAAATTGCCATTGTAAAAGACTGGAAAATAGTATTCTTAGCAAGGGAAGGCATTTTGGTTGTACTGAAACTATCTTCTCATTTGAATGGGGAATTTATTGTTAGCAGATGTTTAATTTCTGTAAGAAGTTAATGCTTGGAAAGCTTAAAAATTATTTGTATACATGTAAAAAAACCCTTGTATTTTTACTTCAGTCAAGGAGTATGCACTCACACAAAGCCCAGAACTGGCATTCTTCATACTTTCAAAGAACACATGGGCCTACATGTAGGAGAGCACACAGGGGAGAGGGTAAGTGAATATGTGGGCAGGGAATGGAAATAAAGGAAAATACACCTTTGAGGAAAGGGACAAAAAATGTCAATATACTTCCTGTGCTGTCTACCTTCATTGCAAACAACCCCCAAGCCCCCACATCCTCTCCCCCGTCACCACCGCAGAAAAACCCCAATTCCATTTAGAAAACATTCTTGCAGATCGCATGGCAGCTGGCAAAGGCTGCTAGCCTTCTGCCAAAGAGCTTAGACTCCTGAAACAAAGCAAACTGGGTTGAAATGGTAGGCATTAAAAAAACTAAAACAGCTGCCTCCTTGACATCCTGGGTCAGACTCTGATTTCAGTTTGACTTCTGCTAGATCTTGGGTAATGTCCTTGCTACGGTGTAACTCAAATGAGAACTGGGTCTGCTGATCTTGACATTGGGACGCCCATTGGTAGTCCGTTTATTAGCTCTGTGATATTTGTGGGAGCGCACCCGCCCACTCCCCTTAGACTGCAGTAATGTATTTGGCCTATTTTATGTCTGATGGTCACTTGAAACTGTACCTCTTGGCTGTCGGCAGCTGTAGTTGTTTTGCTGAGTGACTATCTAAAGTGAGACTTCCTTGTGCAAATGTGTATTTTAGACAGTTACCACAACTCCAGTGGTTCTCCTCTGTCCCTATCCTTCCTATCCCCTTCAGCTGTTTAGATTTCAGGACATGTGGCTTAAATGAACGTATGTTTGGGGTTTGCGAAAATGGCATGGATGACATGAGAAATTGGATCACACAATGAAAGTTCAGAACCCAGCCACCAATTGGTACAACAGGAGCCTGCAACACCCTTACGCTCGTTACTGCCTTTGCATAACATCTAGCAATGTGCATTTCTCGCATCCCATCTGAAAAATGGTAATACAATGGAAATGAGCTGGCGGAAGAATGTCAGCACCTCCCCTTGCACGGCTGGGCTGTCAGCCTTTGCTCTCGGTGGTCCCCCCAGGGCTGCGGGTATCGGGGTGGAGAAGGACCTGCACACCGTACTGTGCCTTCCTGCTTACGCTGGAGAATCTCCAGCTTATCCTGCCAGTGCAGTAACTGCATGTGGAGGAGGGGGAGAGGTGGTGTTGCAACCTCTGAGAAAATTAGTTGTCTCTATTTTATCTTTTGCAGCTGCAGCACTTTTTTTTTTTCCACCGCTCGTTACTCCCCCCCACTGTTCCCCCACACACACTGTGGGCCCCCCCCAAGTGGTATGTCTGAACCATATCCTTCAAAACCAGTTTTCTAAGCAGATTAGATGGGTAGCAGAGACAGCTATGCAATCAGGCAAAAATGTGCACTCAAGCCTTCGTTTCATGCAGTGGCCAGAGCAGTAAGTGTCTGCCACCTGGTTTATTTATTTTTCTTCATTCTCTCCCCTTCCCTGTTATTCGGTTGTGCTGTGGTCTGTTGCTGTTGTAGACTGAAAACAAAATGCTTATTCTAGTCCTTAATTATATCAAAAAATAGGGAGGGGAAGGAAGTTGGGTGCCATGCTAATACTCATTAACATGAAACACAAAGCATGCTCCCTAGCTGGCATGCTTCACCATGCAAAGTGACATTTGCTCCCTGTGAGTGTGTTGCAAGGTAATCTGGGGATTACCCTCGGGTCCTCTAACACCAGTCCTCTCCTGACTGGTCTGGAAAACCAGTGTCTAAGTTTACTGCTCCACTGAATTCAGTATACTCTCCTGGACTGCCACTGCATGTGAATTTGGTCTTTTGCTGCCCCGTATCTTCCAGTGCTCACTATCAGCTTTGTTGCATGCTAGGAATCTGACAATAATGATCTTCACCTGCTTTGGGATATCATGAGAACTCTCAAGCATTGGTATTGGTTTCACGTCTGGTGTCTTATAGGACAACAAGCTGAATTTAGGATTAAGCTCTTCGGACAAGTTTGGAAAGCTTATGGCTTGTTCAGTGTGGGTGGAAAATGGGGATAGGTTAGTGGGCTGAGTGGCAGACCTGAGGAAAAGAGAGTTGAGCAAGCTTTGGCCTTCTTCCAAGAAAGGACACCGAGTAAAGTGTCCTCGGAGCCATTTGTTGCTTCTTTGGAGGAGAGGAAGGAACCCAGAGCAAGGCGATCCAGAAATGCCTTTTCTGTGAGTCTGGAGAAACACCGTGGTTAAGAGAGGGAGGGAGAGACCTTGTATGATAAAACTAGAAAAGAGAAGTTGAGAATTGAGGTTTAGGGGAAGAAGAGAGGAGAGAAAAGAAACTATTTCCCATATAAGGCATGGAGAAGGAAAGAAAAGAGAAACTAACCTGAAGACTTTTGTGTGCTTTATGTGGTAAGAAAGAAGTTACTAGAAGCCCAAACAAAGTTATATTTGAAATATTGATAGAAAACTCTGCTTTAACACCTTGGCACAATGCACTTAATTATCTTCTGCTGATCCCTGAAAAAGTAAAGAATTGCTTTGAGAAGAGGTAAAAATCGCAAACAACAGAAAGACTCAATCTTACTGGCATAAAGGGGGTGAAAAAGTGGGTGGAAAGCTGGTTGGATGTGTCAACCGCAAAAGCGGTGAGATATGATCACAGAGAATTCAGGTTTTAAAACAAGGAAATCATGCAGAAATATTTTTCATGCTGACTCGTAAACAGCATCTTTGGGTGTGCAGCATTGCCAAATTTACCCTCATTACAGGGGCAACTTATAGTTAAGTTCCCACCAATGCCATATGCAATCTGTTTGAATTACTTGGAGGAAAGGTTTTCCTCCTTATTCCCCTTCTATTAGATGTAACAGATTAATGTCTTTGAGGGCAGATCACTGTTAGGCTAAATCTTTCTCTGGTTATGATTCCTTATAACTATAAAACAGTCACAAGGTTATGGGATTTAAAAAGAGAGGTTTACTACAGTTTCCAACACTGAAACTACAGGCTAAGCGTCTCTCCCTTTTTTTTTTTCTGAAGAAAATCAAAACCATACAGGCACATGCACTCTACCTTCTCTCAGAAGAATACACGTTGCTGGAAAAGCAACGAGCCTGCAGGAAAACTAACAAAATAGCTTTCTGTGAATACATACTAATCCCCCCGCCGAATCCTCTCTGCTTGTTTCAAGAGTTTTGTTGCACATGAGTTGGTGGCACCCCTAACGTTTGGGGCAGAACTCGGAGCCTTCACCAGCCCCACCAGCACTTGTTTCTAGCCAGCTATCGTAAAAGCCATGTCTGTGCTTTGGCTAGAAGCAGCGAGGGATCGACCACTGAGACATCTGTTGCAAAGCCTCTAGTTCAGTACTTGTCAGACTCTAAACTAGCTGTTTTACTTGGTTGATGAGCTTAATCCTGCAGTCGTTGGGTCACAGCAGGAGCTGTGTAGGAGGCAGAGGAGAGCTGATATTGCTATAATTTAAGTTCCCTGCTGGGGAAACTTCTGTAAGAGTGAGCATAGTTCACTGTATTATTTTTAAGACAGTTTGTAAGAATGCTGCAGTGGTCAGTAGGAGACTGATTTGAGTTTGTCTTCGGAGTGGCTTTTTCAGGGAAAAATACAGTTTCTTTAAAATAGAGGTGCTGTTTATTTTTTTTTCCCTAGAAAAGACCAATTCTAGATTTCTGATAACCTGTAAAATTAATAAACTAATTTTTTTTACCAGAAATACTACATTAATCTGTCTGTATTACCTGAATGGGAATACCTCTTTGCTTTGCTTTAACTGGTCTGAAAGGCTTCACTCAGAATTGGTTCAAGACATTGTGCTGGATTCCAGGCAGTCCTCAGCTGCTCAGCGAGCTGTTTTCTGATGTACCCATCCTCTTCTGTTGCACCCCAAGGGCCTTGGCCTTCCCATATGGCACTACAGTTCTCCTGGAAGCCGTGCTGTGCCGCAGGACACCTCCGTGTGTGCCATGGGAACTGCCTTCCGGCCATGGAGGCTGACACAGAAGCAAGCCCAGGGTTATCAGTCTGTCAGACTGCAGTGTCTGAGGCAGTGCGACATTGTGGGAATAAAACCAGTTCAATAGTGTACTGACTCAGAACAAAATTTCTCAGGTCAGGTCACCAAATAAAAATGAACCAACTTTGGTTTCAGTAATGTAAAAATATTCCATTTCAAATGATACAAGACGCACTGGTGTTCACAAATGGGTTTCATTTCTGGTTATGTTTTGGGTTTTTTTTGTGGTTTTGTATTGTGTTTTTTTTTGGTTGTTTTTTTTTTTTTTAAAACTTGTCAACTTCCGTTCTACAAAGAGCCTCTAATTTCATTTTTTATCCTTGAATTGGGATGAGACCAAATGCTGAAATACTGGCATTTCTTCCATTCTGGGGAGAAGGCAGCTGGTGGGTGTGAGCAACCAGTTTCACGGTTAGGACAGCTGACTCTGACAGCCTGCACACTGGAGCAGAGCAAGCGATGGTGGGGCAGGTAGGTGATGGAGGGGAAGGGATCGCACAGGCAGAAAGAAGGAGGAAGTAGGAGACAGGAATGAGGAGCAGCAACGAGGGCTGGAAGATTAAGGAGGAGAGAGCAGAAATTTCTACTTGGCTCCCTGGGCTGTAGGACCTGCTGCATTTTTATGCTGTGTTGTGCTGTCGGCTGTGCCTAGCTCAGCACCTTCTGCGTCGCCGAGTGACCGGCAGACGTGCAGGCTGGTGCCGCACCGAACGCCCCTGTCAGAGTGAGCTTGGAGCACTTCACAGAGAGGGCAGGAGCTGGATGAGGTGGAGCTGAAGTTCACACCAGTGCACAACTAGGCAGTGCTGTGTGGTTTCACTTCTGCTCACTGAGGAGCCGAGTCCTTTCATGCTAATTGAATGGGGGTGAATGCGGACCAAAAGATGAGAATTTCTCAGTTCCCATTCGAGCTCTAAGCAGAGCACTGCAGCCCTGACAAGTTAGAGAATCTCCCTGCCACTAGGGCTTTTCCTTCAACATAGAAATGACAGGAATACTCTCTTCTGGTTTGACTGGGAAGGAGCACTAGTGACTGTTCCTAACACACTGGTGAATGTTTGTTATGCTGATGCTTTTATTATTTCACAAGTTCCTTAACTTTATTTTTTAAATCCACCAAATTGATACACTCCATCCATCAGCAATGCCCTCCAGGAATGAGTAGCTAATTAAAGAGCAGGACTTGTGAAAAGACAAACCTGAGTTATGCACAGAACAGGTTTCTCCAGTATTTACTGCCTACGTTACTGGCCAAGCTTCCTTGTAAGTAATAGTCAAATAATCGGCCTGGGTCCTTTTGTGAATGGTTTGAGTCTGTGTGGTCCTCCTTTGTTAGAGCAGCTCATGGTTTCTGAAAGCTTCTGCACCCCCTGTTCTGAACAGCGGAGCCTGGTGGCACCAGCTGCTTCTGCCTGGAACAAACATTTGCATGTGACATTAAAAAAAAAAAAGCCAATTTCAAAATGTATTTGCTTTTCCTTATCCCCTAATTTTTCAGCCCTTCTTAAAACTCTGGAAATATTTAAAAGATGAATATATTTAGCTTTTGCTACAAGCATCTTTTAAAAAAGTAAAGCTTGAAGAGGAAAGAGAAATCTTTCCTTCAGAAATAAAACAGCAGCTAGTGTTTGGAAATATTTTAACAATAGACCATATGGGAGTCCCAAACTATTAAGCTTTATTATTCAGAAGGCGGAAAATGTGGTTTGATATTCAATTGATATACAGCATAAATGAGAGCCGCAAACTCGGCTCCCTTGAGCTGGGATTCAGATGTTCTCTTGAATATAATAACTAACACTTTGGCCTAGTTCCACAGAATGCATCCAGCCTGCTGATCACAAGCCAAGAAACCGTAGGCTTCACCCCCTCACCCCCCCGCTCTTCTCCAAAGTACTTTCCTTTCCTGCCAGCATGAGCTTTTGGCCTGAATATAAATCTCCTGATATTAGCTGCATATAGAAAATGGGGAAGATGCTAATAGCGCACAGCAGTAGAGCTCTGTGTGTGTGCACGTGTTTGTTTTCCTTCTGCTTTAATAAGGTTTTCCCTTCGTGATGCGCCCACCGTTGGGATTACGCTGGTCATCCTAGGTGGGAGCGTCTTTGTTCCGGTTCCACTCTTTGTTTCTGAGTGTTGTGGGAGCAGGTGAATATCATCTGGGGTTACTGTGAAGTGGTGCCAGAGACCATGAGAGTGTGGAATTTGTTGGAGAGAGAGACTGGAAGTGGTTTCAGTCTTTTTTTTTTTCCTTGCCTTATTTGACTTGCATATATTTGTAATTGCCCTTTCCTGTCTTGTCTCTCTCAACTTTCTCCCCAATGGGGAAAAGAACCCGTAAAAGTTGCTTATAAAATACTACGTGCGTGGACTAAGATTGCCTATATGCAATACACAGATACCGTGATCAAGTAATGGCAAGCTGGATCACCTGCTGTTTCTTGACACAGTATCCCTGATTTGCTCAGTGTTCAGGATGGACCAGCTTTGTCAGTGTGGGAGGACTAGTGTGAATAAGGAGTTGCAGGATCACAAGAAATGGTCTTGCAGGTCTGGCAGTGGAATGCTGCCCCAAAATACTGAGTTCTGTGCTGTCTTTGTCAGCGAGCTCCTTTGAGATGGCAGTACCATCCTTGGAAATGACTGAACTATGTCCACTGAAACTTCCTGCCCTGTGCCCCTCACCAGAATCCAACTGCCTGGGTACAGACCTCAGGTGTGGAAAACCATGCAGATGGTGATGTTTAACAGCCAGGTATACCAGATCAAGTCATACTCCCAACAGTCTAGAAGCGACCTTAACAGAGTACGTTTTGTTTCTGATCATTCCCTGTAACACATGCAACATGAAATGGCTTTGTATATATTTTAAGTTGTAGGTGTTCAAGATTTTTCTCTGATTTTTGTGCTGCAGGACTTGATAAGTGTCTCTAAGTAATTCCCCACCACCCCACCCCCACCACTCCGTTTTGTGACAGACATCTTCAGCTATGTTGGGTCCTATCTTTTCTGGCCTCTCAGAATCTGAAATCAGCCAAAGAACTCTATGGTCTGTAATTTCCCCTAAGTAGGCTAGGAGACTCCAGCATTAAGCTGTCTGGCATTTTTCTCTAGAATTGTGATGAGCCCAAGGAAAGACTTCCACTTTATGTGTAAGTCCAGGAATGCCTGTAATAGAGAACGCTGTGGAGAATATAAATTATGCACTCTGAATGTGAAGTTCAGTTTTGGCTGCTGCCTTTTGTCCATTTCTCCTTTCAGTTGTTCATGATAGTTGAAATTTTCCATACTTTTGTCTCTACCCACACACAATTTTTTTCCTTTGGGGAAAACTGGAGCAAAATCAATTCTAGTGCAATTTTTCAAGCCTCTTTGACTTGTACCTACATCTGTTTGGTGTGGGGGAGTGGAATTTTATCATAAAACATTTGATTTATTTAATGTATTCAATAAGCATCTAAGATGTGCCAGGTACTTTCTCAGCCCTTTTTGGATGAGAAGTCTTGCAAGCTAAGAACTTAATAAACAAAGAAGCTACAGAACTCAGAATTTTCCTGCTGTTAAGGTCTTTATATATCTAAGGAATAACTCAAGTTTGAACAAAGCAGATCTAGAGACTTGTGAAGTACAAAATGTCACATGCGATACTGATGAGATCTAACATTATAGGAACAAATATTTTTTTATATATTTCTTGATCCTGTTATCTGCCCAGCTTACAACAAACCGGGCTGACATGTAAAGCTGCTGCATGGACACTTTCATTGCAACTATGAGTCTGTTTTTATTGATGAAGCTATTGCTATGATTGTATGATGGCGTGCTAAAGGCTTATCTAAACAGAGTCATTGATTCAGTCCAAGGTAAGTTACAAGTCTGAGTGGAAGAGCTATTCCCAATTAACTTCATCCTAACGAAGAGGTGACTGGGAATAGTTAATAAGGAATAGCTGTTCTGGAATAATCCCTTTTTAAGACAAACCCTCACTCTTTCTGTAATTGCATTCTAGGAAGCTATTCTGTACTGAATCAGCATGGGATAGAGTGCCTAGAAGACGCTCAGACCAAGCGCAGCTAGCGGTGAGTGGGGCAATATACGTTGGGATGCCCTATTGCAACTATGACGAGTGAGCAGAAGCACAGCAAAATTGCTGCCTTCTAGAGAGATGCACAGGCAACGAGTATTACATCAAAACCACAGTACAAAGGCCTCTGGTTTTTTGTTTTGTTGTTTGGGTTTTTTTAAGCAGAGATGAAGTATGAGCTGCCTGTTACTATCTGAGCATTAACTCCATGTTATGGACAGAATGCATGTTTCAACTCATAACTGATTACAATTTGATTAAATATTGGGGTGTGGAAAGGGCTTGTGTGCTTTTTTCCCAATATGTATATTTACATTCTTATGTGGGGAGCAATCAATTTATCAAACCCATCTGATTATTCAATAGTGAGGAAAGACAATTGATTGGAGGAAAACTTGTATTGTTTCTAAGGTGGACAGAATATTAGTTTAAAAGAAATTTGTACAATCTTTTTTTTGAGGAGAACCTACACTAACAAACTAGTCAAATAAAGAAATAACCAATAAGTTGTAATGCCATGAAAATTTTCCTGCAGCATAAAACTTTGTGCTTGACCTTGCCGAGGAGGATAGGCTGGAGTAGAGATGGTGCTCTTTAATGCATTGTAGTGATGATATAGTTGCAGTTAACATGTAGTTCTTCTGACTTTTGGAATTCGTCCCTTCCCTTAAAAGGGTAGGTGGCAGCCTGGAGTGGAGAAGCTCCAACTGCAGCCCTTTGGATGTTAATCCACTCCGACTTTCTTAAGCCTCCTACTTAAATCATTATCTTAATGAATCACCATTGCTGCTATCTTCAGTGCTACACAGGAACATGCAAATTTTAAACAGCCTGGGGCAAAGACCTTTTTGTCTGTAAAATGCTCTGATACTTGCCATTAGATGTCGCCGTGATAGGTACCCTGGATGCCACTTTCTGCCTAACCCAGCGGATAGATCTGGAGGTACAGGTACCCCAGTGGTGCCTGCTGGGCGGCTCTGGGGCTGCCCTGGGAGCTGGCTGTGGCTCTGCCACTGACTGAAGCCAGATCACTGTGCAGGTTTGTCATCTATCTGACTGCCTACTGGCCATGCTCTTCTTTAGTTGCAAAATGACAAGAAGTTAAGGGAGTGAGGCTGGAGGTCCCCCCTCACCTCTGCATCTGCCATCTGTGACTTTGGGGCAAGTTTCTTCACGTCTTCACTTGGCTTTTTTCACAGCACAAAGAAATATGTCATGCAAATGTTAATCTATGAATTAAATTTTCTCCCAAGGTAGGTATCAAGAAATTTGATAGAGCAGGAAAATTACCAGTTTTCTAGAAAATCTTAAGAACATTGGTTTGAGGAAAAACCAAATATAGTGATACAACTACAAAGTATTTCCAAGACTTTCAGCATTGTGTTGTCCAAACTTTTCCTGAAGAGTCAACTTGGCTAGGCATTGAGCTCTGCGCACTTTCAGCTCTCCCAGATGATCACTTGAGAAATGTTTACTTGTAGATGGTGCCTGTGGAGAGAGAGCCATGTATAGCTGTTTAAGATGGCAAATCTTTGTGGTGACGTGCAATATGCATTGAAAGATTTGACTCCTTAATTTATTAGACCAAGAGCCGACGAAGCTGTTTTATGCAAATGTCCTAGATGATAAGAAGTACTCTTCTCAAATTGTGAAGTAAATCCACCCATTGTGCTCTTTATGTGGCTTAGAAGAAGAGTCCGTTCCCTTGCTGTAGGTAACTTTCCCCACCAGTAATAGTTCTGCTTCTGGAACAATGTTAGGATAAATGCAGAAGACACAAGGTGTACAAAGATCCTCTAGTCTCAGCTGGGAGAGGACCACATTAACAGAACTGAGATTAAATGCATTTTCTACAATAATGTTAACAATGGTCATGTCCTGCTGGGAGAGTTATGCCCACAAGCAGACAGAATGTCTGTCTCGAGGAGGGCATCCTCATTCTCCACTAAATCTTCTCTGAAACCAGCTGAGCTGGAACTAGATGTTTTTAGACTAAGAAATGCATTTTTCTTGCTTCATGGTGAAGCTAAGTAACGTTTTCTCAATTAGTTACCGAAGGAGGGGAATGTGAGCAAACAGTACATGCTGCCTTTTTACAGCTGAAGGCCTGGACAGGAGCCCAGTGTGCAGCAGGAGGTACCAGCTGCTTCCTTACCCGTTTGGGCACACCTTCCCGGGCAGCAGCAAGTAACGAGCCCTGAGACAAACCTTTTTTTCCTGCCTGGTGTAGCTCTGAGCAGACTGCCGCTTTCTTGTAGTAGTGTTTAAGACACTTTTTACAAACTGTGTTATAATGATAATTTTTCTGCTCATCATGAGCAAATGGTTGTGTTCTCTGTTTTCAAGCTCCTAGCTGGTTCTGATCCCTCGTTGGATGGCAGCATTTTAAAGGGAGTTAGATTCAGCCCTTCAAGAGGTGGGCTCTTCAATTCCTAGTCAGACTAGGGATTTCAGAAGAAATACCAGAAGTGATTTATATATGTGTGCGTATAAATACATGGTGTGTGTGTCTATTTCAAAAGAGAGAAGTGAGGTGACTAATATTTGAGACAGAGTGCAAAACTTAAACACAACTTTTTCTCATTCCAGTCTTGGAAAGTAACGGGTGTGGGCAGATCTCTGGCTGACTTTCTGAATTGCCTTTATAGGGCTCCAGCAAGGGATTTGGTGGAACTTCTCATCCTATTGAGTAAAAGGGATGTTGTATCCCACATTAATTCCCTTAGGAAATAGAAGGAAAGGGACTCTTCTCCCCAGCATTTAACACACTCAGTGTTATTTTTGCAGGCACTGTATGCAGAATGTTCAGAAAATGAGATATCCAGAAGGAAAGTTTAGATTTCAGTGCGCTGAACTGGCTTGTTATTTGCCAGACTTTTGCATGCCATCTTATGCTTGTGGGTAGTAGTAGTTTTGTTCATGTACAAAGGTTGTTATTTCTATAGTTTGCTTATTCAAATTCAGAGGTTTGTAACTATGGAAGTTAACAAGTGTCTGTGCTATTATTTTGGTTAGCTGTCTTGAGCTACTTTTGTTAACCATGTGTTCACAGGAGTCTCTGTTTGCTCAAATTACCTGCTCAGTTTTCTGGTCAGGGATGCTGAGATGCAGTGTTTCAGCTCATAACTTTGTGATGTTTCTTTGTTTTATCTTTCTTATGATGCCTTACAACTGCTTCCCAGAAAATACGAAATTGGGGTCAAACAAACTTCTCTGATGTTTCTCCCAGCATTTGCTAATTTGGCAGTGTTTGAGCTGCTACTAAGAGGCATAGAGAAACTGCAGCTGAGCATGGTGACTGCCAGAGCTGTTAGGAAGAAGTAATGCATGTGGTATTACCCAGGTAGATGGATTTTAATGTGCAAACATACCTGTCATTAATTTTAAGGGCTTTTGGAACCACGGTAGTTCAGCTAAGAAAGGAGAGATAAGCCAAGCAATTACACGGAGCAGCTGTATTTGGTGAAGCATGTCTCTTGGGATGAGCAGGGGCTCATGAGGCAGGGTAGTGAGTTGTGCATCCCAGCGCTGAGTCTGACTGATGCTTCAGGACAGCCATTATATGGGGATGCCTGGGAAGTGTCTTAAGACTGGGAGACTTGCTGGGATAAGCTTGAGAAAGTTTTCTAGGTTGGTCACTATAGATTTTAAGGCAACAGTGCTTCTCCCGGCTTCTTGGGGAGAACCACGTACCTTCTGCTCCTCTGGCTTGTGAGTCTGGGTGTACAGGTGAAAGAAGTATCTGTGAGCTTTGAGTGGCTGCAAATTGCCATGCTCTTGGGAAGACTTCGGCAGGTTCGGGACAGGGTGTGGGGGAGGATGGCAGGGATTTGAAAGCTGTTAGTTTGACTACCTTGAATTGGGTAAAAAAAATTGAGACATCTGTGGCAGCAGTTGTTGGGAGATGGAAAAATTTCACCTGTCACCTCAGCAGATTAATTAAGAGCACTATGTGAAGTGAGTACCCAAAAAGTTCTTACAGAGAGACTAATGTCCAACTAGGATGATGTGCTACACTCCCTGAAGAATCAACAAACTCTCTGGATGTTTACCCAAGCTGGTAAACCAAACAGAAACCATCCATACTCTGCTATGTAATTTCATGGTGCATCTTAAAAATTATGCAGTTCTGATTACCACCTGTGGAATGCAGTGGAGGGCTAGGGAAGGTCCAGAGAAGACCATCAAAGATGGGTCTCAAGTCAGTCAACATGACTGCTCTCTTTGCCATAGAGAAGAGATGGCTTATTACAGGAATTGCAGATATTTTATGCTGTCATGAATGGGGTGGAGAAGGATAGTAGGGAGTGATTCTTCATGGCTCTTGTGTTAACAAAGCAGGCAAAGAGGAGGCACTCTGTCAAGCAGCAGTTACCAGGTGAAACTGTTTCCCAGAGGGTGTTATGGGTAGCAAAAGTCTAAACATTGAAAAATCGATGAAGGATAGATAAATTCTTTTTAAAAGTGATGGCATGGATGCAACCTCTGGATCAGGAGATCTTTGACAATTGCACAGGGTGTAAGAAGGGAAAAGACTGCCTCTACTCTATTTTACTGCTGTTCCTCCCCAGACAGCACTCCTGTACTTTTTTTTTTTTTTTTTGGCCCTATTCTGGCTACTCCTGAAAAACAGACAGGGAGCTAGATCTCTGCTCTTACAAAAGTTCAAAACTAGAAAGGAAGCTAGCTACAGTGTAGGGAACTAGTTTTGCCTTGCAGCCCACAAGTAATGTAAAGCACACTGAAATGAAGAGAATTAGGAGCCAAATGCCTCCTAATACCTTAAAAATGTGTGTGTTATAAAATGCCTCCATAGTCTGATTTCTTCATTAAAATTCTGACTTAACAAAAAGCTGAGCTTATTAATGAAGCTGAGAGTCACTACAATGTTTCTAGTTAATTCTCTCACTTTTTTGTGTTTGGTGCCACAGTCAGTCAGGTTGCCTGATAATGCACCTGCTGAGCTAGCTTAGGCATTTTAATGCAAGTACTGGTGACACCTGGGCTGGAAGCTGAGGATGGCTGCCCTTGGCAGAAAGGGCTGGGGAGCATGACAGGGAGGGGGGAAGGAGGCTGAAGAGGAGGCAAGATACTAAAATCTCTTGTACATGCATAAAAGCAGGAAAGTCTAATACGGAGCAGGGCTTAAAGTTGTGACTGCAGTGGCAACAGTCACTTGGTATTTGGGGGGTGAAAAAATCAGTTTTAAATTTTGCTGGACAATTGTACTGTAACACAGCAGTGCCTCCTGGCAGGGAAAGCAATGTAATGTAAAGCAATACAGTGTGGAAGAGCAGTTGGAAAGCTGTCAGAAGCTGAGTAGCTTGGAATGCTTCCACGTGAACCTGGGAGCAAGCAAGCTTGCTGCAGCGTGGCATTCCCCTGCCCTGAGGAGGAGTATGGACTGCAGCACGAGCGTGAATAATGCACCTTACAAACAGCGTAGCTCACCTCTCTGGAGGAGGGCTACAAGGGGCTTTTCTAGGCAAAATAGTGGGAGTTTCTTTCTTCTCTTGGCAGATTTCTCTTCCAGCTCACAGAGCCCTTCTGAGTTCACGTGCCAGGCAGCCCTGGGGCAAATGAGTTTGTAGCTGTCAGCTGCCGTGGCCTGGCACACCCAGGTACTCAAGGGCACAAGGCTGCCAAAGGGGCAGCAAAAGGCTGGAGCTCTCTAAAGCACAGGCTGCAAGAAAGTTGCTGGGTCAGATCTGATTGGGCAAACAATGAATTAATGACTTTTAACAGTTTGTATTTCCAGAGGGCTTTGGCGTACGGCATTGTCTTTTATTCCAGATTTTAGATGTTGGATATTCTTAGTAATCTTACCTGTGGTTTTTAACCCTCCTTCCTTTCCCTGCCCCCAGCACTTTCCTTCCATTTGAATCCTCTGCCTCACTCTGTGTACTGCTACTATAAATTGCTTGGGATGGTGGGTCCTGCTTCTTACTTGGAGCCTCTGGATCCTATTAACAAGCAATTGCTTGAAAAGCTTGTTTAAACATCAAGATCCTACATTATTTTTTTAATTGCTCTTTGATGTGGCTGAAATGCTACTGAAAGATGACTTTCCTTTAATACTGGACAAGGAACTTAATTAGGTAAGGGAAATAGTGTTCTTACTAGCCTATTTCTGAGGTACCAAGTCATCTTCCTTTTAAAGAAGGGCTGTGTAGTTGTACTTCCTCTGCTTGCTTCTTCCCCCACACCAGCAAAACAACTGATGTTTATAGCAAAGAGTTTTTATTGGCTTTATCCCTTCAATGCATTTAGACTTTATTTTTTAAAAAAAACCTGTAAGAACACAACAATGCATTCTGCATGTTTGCTATCTAGCCAGAACTTGAAATCCACCAATACCGGTAAATTATCCGAGGAGATTCTCTCAGTGTCCAAGGTACATATATGAGGGTTTTTCAGCATGATATAGGACCAGGACACTGTGTCTAATATACTACTACTATTCCTGTTGTAATCACATCAGTTGGATTACTGGATGGTTAACCTGTGGCTATGGATGAGCTTGAATGGGATCCTCTGCCACTCAGAAACCAGTAGCTACACGCCTGCTGCGCCTCCCAGGTTGAGACTGTCGTTAGGTCGGCTGAAGCACAACAGGTCTTGCTCAAAACGTAACTGAGGTGTGTTCTGTCAGTGGCAGTACGTGGCACCATTAGCCTAGTAGCAACCATTGGATATTCAGGTGAAATTTATTTTACATACTGAAAACTATTAGGCAGACCTCCTCACTGGATGAGTGTCTCCTGACTTTAAGAACAAATGGTTCGTTTTGTGTTGACCTTCATGCAGCCACAGGGATGCAGTAAATGTATTGATTTTTTCATTCTTTTCTACTCTTTCATGTAAGCGTACACACATTATTGCAAGAAAGCAGCATGTGAGCTCATGGCTGTGCCTCATTACTTAATGAAGCATTTGCTTTAAAGAAGTGACATGGACCTTCTGTGGAGGCTGTAGAAGCAGTAACTGGGTTGCACAGGTCTGAGCCCCAGCAGGCAAAAGGAGAGACTTCATTTCAGGTTTTCTAAGCTTGACAGGCAGCCAGGTCTGTGCTAGGAGTTAAGGTATGAATTTTATAAATGGAAGTGCTACTTTGGAAGGAATGAACAAACAAGGAATTTAATGCATAAATGGTTTGAGAAATGTCATGGATTGTGAAGACAAATGTTAATTTGGAGGTAGCATGGGATGGTTTCATGAATACCTGTTTCTTCTGCGCTTTTCACATAACATTGTGTCTGAACAAGTGAAGGTCTGGTTTCTGTTCCTCTGCCATCTTCCTGATAGCAAATTAAGCTTTATCTTTTTAGATTTGGCAAATGTATTAAGATTTTTTTTTTTGGGGGGGGGGAAATCTGTCTAATACAAGAGGTGGACAGACACAATCACAGCTTCTCAGTACATATGCCGTAGAAAGGGAAGCAGAACGCATATTGCAGGAAATTGATAGGTACCGCTCGCTTTCATGCGAGTGTTTCTCTTTCCCCATTGTTGTCTAGTTTGTGGTTTAGTCATCCTTTATGTTAGGAATTTGTGGGATATTGAGCAAAAGTCAAGTGCATTGTAGATGTAGTGGCTAAAAGCTACTGAATTGAACAACCTGTTTAATAACTAGGAAAAAATCTTGCTTGAAATTACAATAGCTGCCTTAAACAATTTTCATAGATCTTAGTGAATTTAGGTCTGTCTTCATTCTGCAATACTTGTCTTTTGCCAAAGGTTTAAGGAAAGACAGAAGGCTCAGCTGCAGAAAGTCTGTCCCTAAGCATGAGGAGCAGGAGTTTGTAAGAAAGTATTGGGCTTTTGATAGGTGTAGCTGCTCCTGCAGGGAGACCTTGAGGCTGGTTTTGCCGCGTATTTTTTTTTTCCCCTCCTAAGTTTATTTAATGCAGTAAAGGATTTCAATTGAGAAAACAATGAAAGCTTAAGAAACTTAGGATGCTTTTTTTCATTTTCCAAGCTGGTGAATAAGAACTAGATGTAATGGGAGTCAAATATCTGGTAGTTCAAGGCAAGTATCTGGTAGCTCTAGATTTTTAAGGACAAGGCAATGAGAATTCAGTTTTAAATCATCAGCTACAGCTAACTTCTCTTTAATAAAGAGTTTGTTTCAAATGTTAAACATGTTTGGACTTAAATGTTTAGTATGCTTGATAAGAAAATGAAGTCAGAAAATTCTCAATAGATGGTTACTTTTTGAATTTTCAGGCAGTATGATTCAAATGAGAAAAATGTCTAGTGAAACTCATTGGCTGTTTATTAAAATAACAAAGGAGGAAAAATGCCAGGTGGATAAATACCTGTAAAATAGAATAAATGTTTCAACTGGAGATAGTGCAGCTCTCTGGTTAGCAAAAAATACCAAATTGAGAGCAGACTATATTCAGTTGCAAATCAATATGGCTTATTAGTTACCAGCTACTGATCATCCCTTATGAAAATAACTAGAGTATAAATGTAAAACAAGATTAAAATTGGTAGCTTTGATTTAGATCCACTCTTCTTCTACCATTGGATGCTATCTGAGTAAAAAAGCACATTTAGCTGCTGGCATTGCATTGCCATGGCTTTTTCTGTATTTAGTAAGATGGGATGCACAGATAAAGGAAACTCCCTCTGTGTGTTCGTATATGAAGTCACTAACATAAGAATTCGTCCTTTTTTTTTTTTCTCACTGTCTTCTGTCTCTCGCCTCCAATATCTTACCCCAAAATTTAAATGGACAAGTGAAACTTGAATTTGTCATGTTTTACATACTTTTCAAGGTGCATGTGTTGTCTCTGAAGATAAGTGCACCTGGCCGCCTATTTTCCTGTCTTCTGTATGTTTGATACAAACTGAAAGACAGGCCTGAAGAGGTTTTTCTTATTTTGTTCCTGGTCACATGTTTGGTGCTGTAACTTCCGAAAATTAAAACTAATTATGACCTTAGAAGCATACAGTCCAATGGTGAAATAACTTGTAATTAATTTGAACTCTGAAATTTCACTGGTTAGAATTGTGTAAAACTCTCCAATAATTTGTTATATATTATAAGAAAAAAACCACCTTAATGATGAGGCTGGCTTGTCGTTAAAAAAGGATAGCTCTCTGGTTAACCATTGCTGTGCACTAGATCACTAATTTTGTTCATAAGGACAGTAAGATTTTTGCCATTTTCTTCCTATAAAACTTCTTCAATTATATAATGAATGCATTTGGTTTAAGGAGCTGCTGTCTAGGATTCTATGCCCCAAGACAGGCGTGTCAAAAAAGAGCTGTAGGTTGGTGAAGAACCTCTGTTGAACTAAATGTTGCAAGTACTGATGAGAGTGGGAGTTGAGCAGTTGGATGGAGGCCTGTACAGAGGCTCACGGACAAGAAATTCAGACTTTCTGAGTGTTCAAAGAAAATGCGTGTGCTGTTATTTCCCTATGGGAACACACAGCTCCATCTGGGTATAGGTGGAGGTTGCTTATAAGAAGACCCAAAGTCTTAAAATTTTGTTTGTGGAAAAATTAAGTGAATGATTGCACTTCTGTATTGAATGTGTGAATTTTCATTAATGGCTTCGTAAACAATTGTTTCTGCATCGCTAAGTATGCAGGTTTCTGGAAGTGTACTTTCACAGTTATGAAATACAGCTGGGCCTCCATTTGGCTGTTGGGGACACAAATCTGCTCTTGTGATTTGGTTTCAAGTTGCTCCAGAAAGATGTGACAGCATATATTCTAAGATCTCATGACAACTGTGTAAAGTTAAGTGCTCTTACCAGGCTGACTGCTAACTGACCAGGAAGTCACTAACACTGTGGCTGGCAAAGAATAAAGAAAACATAAGGATGCTAAGTCTTGGTTACAGGAAACTGCTTAATATTTAAACTCCTGGTGTCTGAGAACATAGGGTCGCATTTGCAACTGATGTTTCCTGATAATCAAAGACCTAGCATAATGAATAGTTGGTTCAAGAGTTCACCTGGTGGTTAATGCTGATGCTTACTGCTATGGACTTTAGATTTCTTGAAAAATGAGAAATGCCAGTAGTAAGAAGTGTACGTGTTTCTAGGGGTAGATAGATTTTGGGGTCCTGCTCACTTGTTTGAGAATGAAGTGTCATGGAATGGCCTTATTCTGGATTTGTTTGAGCAGAGATGGCCAGTGAGATGAACAGATGACTGAGATGTAGGGTATGTGAGAATTTCCCTTTGCTTCCAACCTGTGCTGGACTGATGAGTTGGGTTCATTGAACCCACTGTATCACCCAGCCCTCAAGGGGTTATAAAGCAGA
Organism: Chionis minor; assembly: GCA_013398295.1. Taxonomy (NCBI): domain Eukaryota; kingdom Metazoa; phylum Chordata; class Aves; order Charadriiformes; family Chionidae; genus Chionis; species Chionis minor. The sequence goes on along the minus strand of VZSF01001201.1, from coordinate 279,372 downwards.
GGTGGACTGAAAAAGTTCCACCTATGCCACTTCAGAAGAATGTTTATCTTGGCACTGCCTTCATCTCTGACAGCTGCTCATGATGCCTAGGGCCATCTACCATATGGATGAGCACACAAACCTGATGTGTGCTTAAACCTGGAAATCTGAATTAATTAACCAGTGGAATAGGGATGTGGTAGATTCCTCATAAATTAGACTTTTCATCAAGATTGGTGCATGCATTCTTGCTCGTGCACACTCTCTGTCACCTGAATGCAAGGATCCTCGCTGGCAAATGAACTTGTGCTGTTAAGGAGGAATAAGAAAGGATACGACAGGACCCGGTACCCTGTGGTCCTCCACCTCCAAGCTCATGCATGCTGCTCAGCAGCTTCTCACTTCTGTCTGCGCTCTGGCTCCTTGTTAAGTACTACAAGATGCTTTTCAGGAGATGAGTGGCATGGGGGCAGTTCTTAATTCATACTGAAGAACAGCTTTCTGTTGTGATACAGAGCTATAGTGCAACCAAGTAGCTCTTCTCTTTTTCTTATCTGTGCTACTCATGAAGATATGACACAGAAAATACCACTAATACACTTGCTGCCCTAAAAAATTTCTTCTTGGCTCTTTCAGCTGCTTAGTCCAGTGGCTAGTATCCTCCAAGGCTTGGTGAAGAATTAGGTTGAAATTGCCAAGGGGTGTCTGCACTGCCTTAGGGATGGATGAGGCTCACTCTCCTTTGTCCTTCCTTCATCGTGCACTAGCCGTATCTGCCATCTGCCCTGTCAGCAATTTCTGTTTGGGAATGGCTGAGTGGACTTTGCTCTATTAGCTGTGCATCTTTTTTTATTTAAAAGATATCTTCAGAGTGTCTGTTTGGCATAAATAAGTTGAGAAGTAGCTGGTAGTAAATGCAGAGGAGGGAAAGAGGAGAATACTTGAAGCCCTTCATTCACCTCGTTCCTGCTCTCGGAGGAGGTCTTTTGTCATTGCTGACTTGATTCAGCCCCCCGAGTACCAAAGCTGCAGTTGCAGGGCTGCTGTCTGTCTCTGAAAGCCACGTGGCAAGGGGCTCTGCGTGTTATGGAGAGCAGCTCCCCCCGTCCAAGGAGTTACAGGACACCACTGGGGGCAGCTACAGCTGGTCTGCATTGGTGCTAATATAATCCCCCAGGACTGTGTCCATGAGACACAAGTGTGACATGTGAGGTATTTAAGGAGACACACCTGTTCTAGGCACGGGCCTGGTACTGCGTGCCTGGGAAATGGAAGGTTGTGGTGGAGCAGGAAGGACTCCCATTTCATCCACAGGAAGGCTTTGCTTTCTTCTTTCTCCCCAGTATCACGTTATTTTATAATTCCCTAATATTGTGCAATCCTGTGGCCTGTTAGCACTGGGCTGTTTCAAAGGCCAGGCTAGTGTTTGCATTTGAACTTTTTTTACCTTAGCGTGTGATTCCAGAGTGATTAGCAGGAGAGAACAGCATCTGGGCTGAGTGATGGTTTGGGTGTAACTGCTCCCAAGAAAGGGCAGAGAATTTGCAGAATGTCATCTATGTGTGGGGTTGGGTTTTTTTAGTCCCTTAGATAATTTAGATTTTTTTTTTGTTGTGTTTACCTGTATTTTTATTATAAGGCCCCTGTCTTGCAGTTCGGAGCAGTGAGTCACATAAAAGTAATATCTTACCAAATTTTGTACAAAAATATTTTGTCCCTTTTGTTTGAAACCTCTGTGTGTCTTTCCCTCTCTTCTTCCTACTTGCCTCTGACCCCAAAGATTGTTGTGAAATGGCTACTTTCCATACAGAAGAAAAAGCAAGCGAAGGCAAAATCTCATGGTTGTGTAGTATAAAGAAATTAACTTGCTTACATTTTTATCTCTCTTTTCTGCCAAGCAGGTGTCAGCTTACCTTAACATTTTTTTTTTTGGCCATTGAAATAGGACATATTAAGATGGAGGAAAAAAATCACCTGTCTGTCATATGACTTGCTTCTGTCTGTCTTGTCTTTCAAGCATAATGGAAATTTTCTCTCAAATGTCTTTTTTGTGTGCCTTTTTTTGATGTAGAATCTTCTAGTTTGCGTTGGTCTCACGCCACATGCTCCTTCTTTCCATGGATTCCTGCTCTTGGTGAGGTTTTAAGTGCTTGTTGGTTTGAGACGGCTACCAGGACTGGGGCGAAGATTTCTTTCTACCTAATAATAAGGTAGATAATCTATCTACCTGATATAGTGTGAAAATAGTAGCAACTGGACAGTCTTTCTCTCCCATCCTTACTTTAAATAGAATTTGCCAGCAAATATACAGTATGCCACTTGTTTGTACAACTAATGATGGCTGGTGGAAATAAGGAAGAGAGGGTGAGAAGCATGTCTTACTCTAGGACCTTGTTAGTTTGGGCAGTTATTTAGGAAGAGAGGTGATTATTATTCCCTTCCACAACAGCTCTGAATTCTGAGTAAGGTGGACTGGAATAACAAGACCCTCAGGGGACAACAGATTCTCCTTCTCAGAAGTTAAATGTTGGTAGGGGAGAGGATCCTGGGAATAGAGACTCCTTGGCTCCAGCCTCACCTGGCCCATGGTGTAGGCTCACTGTGAGCAGGTAATTTACCCTTTTGGCAAAGCGATACAGATCTGAATCTTCTTAATCCTAACCGAAAAGATGGCTGCAGTGTGGCAAGAGCCTCCTCACCTGCACGGGTGAGCAGAGGCACTGACCAAAACCCACGGTGCTCTTTAGTCTCTGTATGCTGGCACCCACAGTCCGACCAGACCCAAAGCCTCAAATCACTTTCCTTCCGTGTGGGCAGACACATTTTTGTACATATAAATATGAAAATATCTTTGATTATGATACTAAGAAGCAGGATATCTTATTGTAAGGGAAACATCACCCATATCTAACCGTGGTGCCTCCCAGGCTAGCTTTGTATCTCTGCACGTTGCTGTGTTTTGCTGCACAGACACAGCCTACGGTAGACATGGCCTCATTTTCCTTGCTAGCTGGTAATGGTAGGCTCTCTACCACCCCTGCCCCTACTGGATTTTCCCAGAGTTAATTGATTTCCAACCAAAAACTGAAGAGAGTTATTCTGGGGGGTTTCTAGGGGGGTGGTTGGGTTTAGTGGGGTCTCTTGTTCTGTAACTGCACCCTGCAATATGTCCCAGCTGAGTTCTTTCCAAATACTGGCATCTCGAGGGAAGGGGTTATAAATTGCTAATTTAAAGCCTGGAACAGGATAATTAACTAACCAGTTTGATGTAAATGGCTTAATGGGGCTTTACTAGCCCCTTTGAACTTAAAGTAGCACTAAAAAGTAAACTGTAAATACCTTCAAGGAAAGTACTGGCATGCTTAAATGTGGGGCTGCTTGGTTTGTAAGGAGCAAGCCTGCTGACTTGCCAGGAATCCAGTGGCCTGGGTGACGGCAAACATGTCAAGGGGGTGAGGAGACCAACCAGGCACCTTTTGGGGGAGGCTCTGCAACTGCTCTAGTTCTTCAGGAAACACATAAAGTCTGATATATCAGGCTTTCAAACCTGCCCTGCCTGCTTTGGAAAATTTAAATCACAACCTCAGTTTAAATGCAACTGTAATGAATTTCATCAGGATTGAAGAACGAAAAGAAGAAACCAAACACAAGAAAAACCAAGCCCTAAAAAACCCCCAAAGCCAACAACCCTGAGGGGGAGGCAGCCACTACAGTCCACCCTTTTTTTTTTTTTTTTAGTTGTATTTGCATTAAGGTCTTTCGGCAAGTCCAGGCAGAAACACTTATTACACTTTGTTTCAGAAGACTTCGTTACCCACTGAATCTGCTGAGACAACATACTCCAGCCCTGCAGCAGATCCCAGTTTCTGATATGTTTTTGGGACCTCTGGGAGAACAACTGTGATTCTGAACTTTCATTCTTGCTGGGCTGTTACAAAATTCTAAGGGAGGAAGTTGACAACTACTAAGCATCTGGAAATGAAGATCACGACAAAGTGGAAGCATCTTGTGTAGTTAGGCGTTGATCGCACTTCTGACTATGCAAACTGGAGTGTTGTAGAAGAGAATTTCAGGCTCAAAGGCAGGCAGGAGTATTCTCTTCTGTCCCTCCCTGTATGGGAGAGAAGCTCTTCCTGGTCGGAGTGCTGCTCTGCTCCATCTTCTCATTGCACATGCACCACAGAGTGCCAGCAATAATATGCAAGAACTTCTTTTTCTTCATTATTCCTCTGTCTTGCCATCATCTTTCACCTATTGCCAGCAGCCTTCCTGGGTACTTTGGAGTTTGAAGCACAATCCTCAATTACCACTGTGACGTGCGACACGTGGGATTTGGCTTTACAGGCAGCTTTGAGTATTCCTGGTCCCTGGCTCTGCTTTCCTGCCCGCCCTGTGGCACTACCCCCAAAGACTGTCAGGCTGAGCCAGACCAGGGCTGATGCAGGAAGAGGGCAAGACCTAGCCTTTTCTGTGGTGGCCCCAACTTGGATGGGTTAAAACAGATCACGATGCCTCATTATGTGTAATGATGGATCTATTTCTCTGTTGTTTGGTTTTTTTGGCTGGTCTGGGTTTTTTCTTTCAGCTGGGAAAATAAGGTACCACTGGCAATGTTAATGTTGGCTTTAAAAAACAAAACAACCCAAAAGCAACAACAAAAAAACCAAAACAAAAAACAAACAAGCAAACAAAAAACAAACAAGCAAACAAAAAAAACCCCCAAACCATAAAAGCACTGAAGTCTGTTGTAGAGGGCAATGATGCAGAAGTGCTGTATCTTCTTTTAAAAATGACATCTAACAGAAGATTCAGTCCTGCACTCTAAATGTTTAGATGTCTGCGGGCCTATTGTATGCAAAGGTCAGAATGTTCTGCTGTGGCCCTTGGAAGACGGGGTAGTAACATGGCGCTTCTTTGCTCCTGCATGTTGACTGAAGAAGCTGGCACCATGGCATTTCCTCCTTGCTGTGTGTGGGTGGAAGCACAGTGCAGGATTAATTTGGGGTTGATTGTGTTGGCAGGGATCTGTCAGCAGAGCTTGCCCAGCTGCCTGTGTTACGCCGTAGCTGTTAATCCTTCACTTTTATGGGCACTAACCTAGATCCCATACTTAAAAAAAAATTAAAAATGCGTGCACTACTAGAGAGAGATACTTGCAAGCAGAAGAGCTTTGTACACATGCAGTGTGTTGATGGCTGGAGACTCCCTTCAAGGAATGCCAAAACACCATAGCATGCCAGCTTTGATATCTTGGCATCTGACTGGGAAATGCAAATACTCAATCGGCATTCCCACATGCTGACGTGTATCCAAGGGGAAGTTCTGTGAATGTTGTTGTTATTACCATATAATTTCAGCTGCACCTTTGCTTCCCAGCACCACTCTGCTGCGTGTCCAACTCAGTGCAGTGTCTCGCAGCCTTTTATGCTAGATCTTTTGGATTGGTTTATCTCGTGGGGAGGCAAAAGGGCATTAGTGTGTATGTGCAGCAGAGGAACAAACCCTGTGTTTGGAGGGAGTGGGGTTGTTTTTATGAGGTTTTTCTTTCTATTCCCCTACCCCCAACACACTCTTCTGCAGATTTTTAGATTCCTCACTAAGTCCTTTAAATAATATGATCAATTCAAAACCAAATGAACAAAAAAGCTTTTTCACACTTCCCAGAGAAATAAAAATTAAGTTAAAGAAAAAAGTGGATTGTAATAATCATCTATTCTTTCACATGAGAGACAGTCAGAGTTGGGTCTCCTTTCTGAAGTTATGGTGTGCTTTACATATCTTCTAATAACCATATTTTTTTCCTATAATGAAGTTTTATACAAATAATAATTAAAAATACATATGAAGAAAGATAGCATGACTAAGAATTTCTACTGTGCTGTTCATCCCCTTGAAAGACCGCAACTCTTTGGTCATTTTGGGGCACCTCAGTAAATTTCAGCAGTTAGTCCTGTCTGACGCCTTGCAGATCTCTGTGACCCAGTCTCTTGGGGAAGAAGTAATATTTGCAAGATAGCAAAGCAGAATTTATTTTCTCAGCAATTTCACTATTTGTTATGAATAACTGGTTTAAAAAAAAAAAAAACAAAAACAAAAAAAACCCCACACAAACACAGAAACCAACACACAGAACAATCCCCTTTCTATGCACCTTTTGTTTTGAAACCCACCAAACCGGACATGTATATTTGATTTGTGGCTCAAGAATAACAGGGAAAATGTGAGCAGTAAACCCTGGTCCAGCACTCTCGATGGCTACTGCTAGAGAAAGAAGAAATTATGCGTAACAGTGCCTTCCTGACCTTTTGTCTGTTTTTAGAAACATGAAAAATTTAATCAGGACTTTTTTCCTGACTATTGCAAATAATAGAAAGTTGTGTGAAAATGAGGACATAATGAAGACAAATTTTAGAGTGCAGGTCTTGGGTGTGTTTGTTGAATTGCCTCCTGCCTAGAGAGCAGCTGGAAAATCCAAGTCCTTTCCCAACATGTCAAAAACAACTTTTTCAAAGGATGTAGTAGTTGTGCCAAAGCACCTTGCCTATTTGTAAGCAAATGCATACTGTTGGGACTATTTCTGGCTGGGCCAGCATTCTCACATGCAGCTGGTGGTATTAAATCAATTTGATGAATTACTATATATTTTTAAATTTTTCTACAGGCAGGTCCCTACTATTTCTTGCCTGCACAAGATTAAATTGGCTTTTACATTATGTACCCTGTTATAAGACTTTAATTGTCTGGGATTGGTCTGTGTGTGCAATGATTGCTCCTGGAAGGGTCTGGGTATTTGGGAGGGATTTGTCAGGCTTCTTACACTGAGGTAGCAGAGAAAGAAGGTGTTTGAAAGCCATGTTAGCATCCATGATGGAGAATACTTTATGGTAAGAAAGATGCCGTTTATTCATTCAGGTTCATTACAGGAGTTGACCGTTGTTTTGTTTTGGATTTTGGGGTAGTTTTTCTGTTGTTAAAGCATATCCTTTGAGTAAGGCGCCTGCCTAGAAAATGCCTGGAGATTAAATCTAGATGGACTGACTTGATGGGTCAGAGAAAGCTGGATGGCATCAGAACATCCCTCTAGCTGATGAGGCATATCTCTTCTCAACTTCATGAGCCTCAGGATGTGTGTGTTTTGGAGAACCTGCACTGTGGCATAACAATTTATTCAGCCCTTCTGCATGACAGAACTGCGTGTGGCTGAATAATGCACAGCCAAGGGCCAGGGACTGAACGCAGCTAGATACTAGATACAGGTGTTTGGGAATGCACAATGCAAAGGCAGAGAGGTTTTAGTCCAAATATATCCTCACTAAACATAACTTTTTACATCCTCTGGAGGTCTCCTGATGCTATTATATTAGTGGGTTCTGCTGGAAGTGGTAAGGATATAAGAATTTTATTTTTTCCTTCCAGTTCAAGGTGGAGTATCAATGTTTGTTGTGGCTGTTAGCAGTACTTGGTACATGTATTACTTCTTTGGCCAGACTGTGATCCTATTTATGAGCTGTAAAACTGCTGAGTTGTTTCATATGTGTAACAGGTTTAAGTCTCTCTGGCTGTTTTGGTTTTTCTGTTTTGTTTCTGTTTGTTTTTTTGTTTTTTCTTTAACCACCTTCCTTGCTGAGATGGGAGAGCTCTAAGGGAAGTGATGCATCAAACTTTTAAAATAGCCTTTCAGTGTGAGGTGGTTTTTTTAACTCTTGCACGAGCTTTTAGATATGTGAATTCTCATCTGAGTGCCTATGAAACCTGCCAGCCAAGCCTAAATCTTGCAGGAGGTGCGGCCACATTTGTGTTCTCAGAGCTCTCTGGCACAGACACCTGGTACACCTGTGTCTCCTGCTAGTTTCAGGACTGTCACAACTTCACCCCTCATGCCTGTTTCTCTGGTACCTCCTGTTTTTCCCAAGGTTATTTTCTATAAATAGAATCTACTCCAGGTTTTCACTCCCCCACACCCATCTTGAGGAGAATAATTACCGATGAGATGATTTTAATAGTGCTGAAAGAAAGAGGGTGATGCATTCTGCTGTGCTCTCTGAGGCTTTTTTCTGACAGGAAATAAATGCACAAACTGCCTAGCAATTTCCTTAAGTAGAAATGTAAAGTGAGTAGCTTTTGAAATACTTAAGCTTGAGTATTTAAACATTTGATAAACCATGGATTATCTGAAGAATAAAATGGTAATTCTCTTGGCACCCACAGAATTCCATGCAAAGCTCTCAATCTGAGTATAAAAATCAAGTAATTTCCTTAATTGTTGTTAGGCTGGTGGAGGTAACTGTGGTATCTAGTGTTCACATGTCCAGAAACCAAAGGTGTGCTCAGCCCAGGCTAGCAGGGATGCTTTGGATGATGCGGCTATCAGCACGTGATACAGCAGCCAGAAGCCGCAAACATTTAGAGCATTCATAAACTGGAAAAAATTCTCTAAAATGAAAAAAATAACTAAATGAAAGCAAGTAAGGGTTTGAGGTGAGGATACTGACTTTACTGTCCTTTAAACTATGCCTGCAGCAACCCAGAGCTTAATGTCATATAAACCAAGAGAAATGAAAGAGAAGCTGTCTCTATAGGCTACATGCAACTGGTGAGCAATTGCTCAGATAGCAGGGTGCTCTGTGTGCAGTAAGTGCCCATGGATAGAAATGCTGTGTAAAGGAATCATTGCTGGCACACCGATGCATGCTGGCAAATTAGACTGTATTTGGCAGAAGGATAAGAATCTACTACAGCTCTTTAAAATTATCCTTGTTGTGATCACCTTATGATAAAACATTAATTTCTTCAGTGTAAATAAAAGCATAGCACGTTTCCCAAATAATCTCTTAAAGTAAAAACAGATTGGTGCCTAAGAGTAAACTTAAGTTGGAACGAGCAGTCAACCTACAGTATTACTACCCAGAGCTCAGAATGAAATGGGAAGGGTGGTACTGTTTCAAGTTTTACAGCCACCTCTTTGCTCAACTTTGACAATTACTTATTACCACTAATATTGTGCTTTGTAAACTTATACAGTGCTTTATGAAGTAAGCTATGTTTCCTGTTTTAAAGATCTTATAATCTTGTGGGCCGATAAGGGGTGCAGATTATCCCTTGGATGTTCATAAATAGCATTAGCACTAAGAGTTTTATTAGTGCTGGGTCCTTTCAAGCCTATGGCTCTTTCTTTTTCTTAACAAGACTTTCCTAGTCAACTGCCGAAATAAGGATTTTGACACCTTGATCTTCCACACTGGAACAGTGGGGGCATTCTTTTCTTCTGCGTGTAGTGAAAAGAGCAAAACCCAAGCAGAGTCCCAGCACAGTGGCTGTTGCTCCGCATGGGTTTAATCCACCGCCTTTGCTTGCCCCTCTCTGGGACCACAGATCTGGAGTTGGAGTGATGGCAGCAGAGAGCAAACTTGGGAGATGTGTGTGTGTGCGTGCGCATGTTTTAAATAAACAAACAATGGAACAGCAACTTCAATAAATTGTGAGTGGTGCTAATTTGTTACAGTGCTGTCTCGCCTTCTGGCAGTGTTGATTTAGGAGAAGCTCAGCTGACTGGAATGGATGCGGGGGGCCACTGGTTCTTTTGCTCTGGGGTGCGTATATGGTTCAGCATAAAATGTTTCTAGGGGTCCTGTCCTGAGGAGCTTTCAGATTAAAGGGTAAAGCGCATGAATAGGCTCTCAATCCCCTTTTCAAAACCAAATCTTGGGCCAAAGTACCTTCCCCTCTTCGTTGTTCGTTCCCTTTTTTTTCTTTTTTTTTTTTCCTCAAATTGAGAGATTTTTTTTTTTTAAGTCTTGATTCATGACAAGACCTTGTAATTTGTGTGTTGTGAGGACTGCCAGAAGATTCTTGACCTTGACAAGAATAATGTACAGGGAAGGAAAGGAGGAAGATCTCTGGTTTGGATTGTAGCAAAGCTTTCAACGCCCCACAAGGTTGCCCGGCTGCCTTTCATAATGCATCTGGGTCTGTAATCCCCAAAGCCGAGAAACTGTCTGCAGCCCTGGACCACTGTTGTGCAGTGGTGCAGGATGGGAGCCTTGCTGGGAAGAGGTGGATTTTGGAAGTCTGTGTAGAGTGACCTCCTTGCAACCTGTGAGCTGAGAAAGTCTGAAGTCTCAAATGAAGGCGACAGGGGAATAAAACAGTCAAAATGAGAAGTAGCAGTTGAGGAGAGGAAGCAAAGGAAAAGAATTTTGAAAACACGTAATCCCTGCTTTCCCCTTAGGTTATCTTGAGCTTGGATAGATTTGGATGCAATGCAGACAGTTTGCAAAACTTTGGAGTCTGTTAGGCCTTCTGCTTTTGGAAGCAATAGTGGCTCTCTGATATACTCTCATTTGCCGGGTTCAGAGTTGCAGAAACGCTTCTTGCTGGGTGCAGTAAACCAAATATACGAGGGTTCAGGGCCATCAGTTAAGCATCCGATCTGGAGGGATGTTTAGCAGGCAATACAGTCTTGATACCGCTTGGACTGGTTCTTTAACAGTGGTTTGCTTGAAAGAGTCCTCTGAAGTGAAACTTAGAGACAAAGATTTCTCTGGGAAGTACAGGGCTGAGTACGCGGTCAGTTATTTGGGGGGGGGGGGGAAGGGCAGATAAAGTGCAAAAGGTGCTGTATTTGCTGTATTTAAGGCATTGTTTACTTATGTTAAGGAGAACTGTTGCTGCTGCATCTGTTAAGTACAGATGAGATAAGCGAATGAGATTTGGTCTTAAAGAAGAAAATGAGATGGCAGTGTTTTTCTGTGCTCACTGGTATCTGGCATGTGGTGAGAGAGATGACACTTTGGTCCAAGGCTGTTACTACCCATGTCCTTCCTGCACCCCTCAGCATGGAGCTCAGTGTTACCTATTGCAACAAATTTATATTACCAGTAATCTGTATGCAGATGGTCCTGTGCAGACTGCTTCTCTCTGCAGAAAAGTTTGCTGAGTCCACACAAAAAATAAAAATAAGCAGGTCAATTGGGAAGATCTTTATCCATTTCTCCTAGTACTCCAAGGCCTTATTTGCTCTAACAAACCCTGTAACTAAGGGGTCTGAGTTACAGTCGCTAGTGGATTTAACACTCCCAGCAGTCTGTCTCATACCTGTCTTGGAGATCCCTCCCCAGCTGCAAGGACAGTTGAAAGGGCCATGCATTTGCTCCAGTATTGCTGCATTTCACAACTCAGCCATCATCTTGTACCTTTGGTGACTCAGAGTCCTAAAGCATTGCTGTAAGGCAGTCTTGGTTGGATAAGGGCCATGACATTCCTTCTTCTCCACTGTGCTGTGTGCTCCTGCCCCCAGAGCAGTGCTCAGCGTGAAGCTGCCACCCTGTGCACCCCCTGCCAACTGTGGCCTACCGTGCCTTCAGTACTCCCTGTAATTCATAGGGTTGTTGATTCTACCTAACACACTCTTCAGGATTAGCTAGGAGGGTAGCAACAATTCTTTAGTCATGTCCTAAATTCTTGCATTGTAAAGGGAGAATTCTGTACATCAAGGCTCAAAGGTAGCTGGGAAACAGAAGAATTTTGCATACCAAAGGGGTCTTAAGTGGTGGATGGGTAGAGGGTGTCCTTCCTCTTGTGTGGGCTGAGCTACTGCACTGAATATGTGGGTATTTTAGTGCAATAAGGAGTCATTAGATTAGCATGGGACATCAGAGCTGCCTTTAATACTTGCAATGCAGGTACAGTTGGAACTGAGCTCGCTCAGTTGTTGCAGGGCTGCAGAAGAGCCCAGCATCTATTGCTCCTCACTAGCTCCTGAGGCTTTATTTGTTTGTGCCACTACTGTGTTCCTGAGACCAACTGTGTGCTCTGCAGATATGCAGGAATTTTTAGTGCCTGGCTCTGCTTGACAAGATCTGCAATGTCCATGCCTCTCTTCTTCTCCTCCCACTAAAAGATTTGAGTACTCTTAGGCTCCTTCATGTCAGCAGTGAAAACAGATGTATAATATAAAAGGGCTCTCTTTAGCAACTGGCAGGAAGCTCCATTTCTGACTGCAGTGTAATTTTCGAAGTGTAGGAAACACCTTTGTTTTAGGCAGTTCTCTGCTACTTTCTGCCCTAGAGGGGAAATACAGCTATGGAGAAGAGCTTCTTGCTTCCTGGTAGCAAGAAGCAAATTGCTGTAATCTGGGTGTAAATCTGCATTTGAGCTGCTGTCCAAGAAACACCTTTATGCAGCAATTCAGCCTTTCTTAAGCTGAGTATTGCTGGTATTGCCGGGTGTTTTGCAGAGTCCTGATGCTGGCAGATGCAGCCAGTAGTATGTTGCTCGTATGCAGTCTAGTGTGTGTGATTTCTCGGAGAGGAGGGAGTTTCAAATCCCTGGGGCTCTGGCCCATTATGCTTGCAGTTGCATGCTATTTAAATGTGGGTTGGCCTGTTCATGTTGGCAGTGGTCCATTCACACTAGTTCAGCAAATGCTCCTGGCTCAGCATAGCCCAGGTCAGTAAGCAAACACTTACTTACCTGTCCCTTCCTCATAGTATTGACAAGATTTAAAAATCTTCAATCTATAGCAGTCAAAGCAGGGTGATCTGAATGCAAAAGACCTATTAGTTCAGTGTGAAAGGGATTTAGTTACAGAATTGTGGGGATAAGAATGCAAGTGGGAATGATGTCTGGGCCTGTCCTGGGACTGCGTCCAGCAGATGTCCAGGAAGAATGAAGAACAATCTCCTTACATTCAGTGTCCTTTTCATGAAGATGCTTTCTATTTCCCAGGCCAGTGTCCTCCTTTACGTTCTCTCTGATCCAACTACATTCGTTATTGTCTTTTTCATTTGGCCTTTCAAGGTTGAAATGATAATCGATATTCTTCTAACTTTTTAAATGTAAGATTTCTATCTCCAGCACCACAGCTGGAGACATGCAGCCATTAATGTGACAAGAGCTATGCAGAAGTTTCACTTTGCCATGAGGATCTAAAAACCTATTTTAAATCCCCGCGAGGCTGCAGGATAATTTCTGTTCTATTTCTTTGGTTGTTTTGTTTTTTGTTTCACTGGGACGACAAAGCCACTTGTAGAGAGGGACCTGTACTCAGCGTCTACACTAAGGCTGTCCTCCTTGATAATCCTGACAGAGCTGATTACTCTGGAACTGTGGGGGAAGGAGGATAAGCACTGCAGGGGATAGACTCAGCTTGTCAAGCCTAGGGTATCTGTGGGATGTGCCTTTCTCTGACATGGAAAAGATGTTGTTGCTTTTTCCTTTGGACAGGGAAGGGTAGAATTGTAGATCTTAAGTTTTGCAACTCTCATACCAGCTGCAGTTCACCATGAATCAAATTCATCTCCAGTCTCCAAGAACATAGATTAAATTATCAGTGAAGCATCATAATAAATAGAAGGGTATACAGCATTTTTTTTTCCCGTCTTGCACAACAGATGTAATAAAAGCCAAAGGACCCATCCTGGCGCAATGCCATAACATCTGTAGAAGAGCAGAATTTCAAAGGGTTGGGAAGAGGAACAGGGAAATAGGGACAAGGCAGAGGACCAGCATTTAAGTGTTTCTTCTATTGCCTGTACTATGTGGGGAACAAGACTGTGAAGCTCTGGTGCCAGGCTTTTCTCATTGTAGAGGTATTTCTAAATGGTGATATTTAGTTGCCTGAATTTCTGGGCAGAAGGAAGCTGGTGCAGACAACCTGGGATCTGCTATTCTTGGATACATATGGATTGGTCCCCCTTGAAGCTCTGTGCCGCTGGTGGTCCTCAATGAAGGTGGCCAGATGGAGTCATCAAGAAACTTGTAGAGGCCTTCTGCTCTGTTTCTGTCACAGCTCAGCAGTTCTGGGGAGATGGGTGGAGGGGAGGTTGCTCTAGTAGTTACATATTTAAGGCAGGTGGCCGTTTTAAAATGTACGTTTCAATTTTGATTGCAGTTTTTTAATTGCATTTAACAGCGTCCCTGCTGGTTCTCCATTCTGCATCCGTGCAGCCACGTTCTATTGATGGCCTGTTGTGATTTCAATGGAACATCATGGGATGTACCTGGCACGTCGGGCAGCACTGGATGGAGGTGCCTTTAGCCCAATGTACCTGGCATGGTAAGCGGCAACCAAGTGGTTAATCTGCATTCTACTGCTCATAGTCTCAGCTTGTATAGCAAGGTGTTCCTGCTTTGCTGCAGCCTTGCACTGACTGGAAATCACTTTGCTCTCCTGATGTTAGTGCTTTCATGCACACAGGGCCCCTACCCTTTTCACCCGTGCAGATTCCCCTTCCCTGGGCAGTTTGCCATGCAGCACGGAAGAGCCCAGCCGTGCAGAGCTCTCCTTAGTATTCTACAACAGGAAAGAGAAGGGACTGGGAAATCACCTGACTCTTTCTTCTCTCCTTTTTGGGCCAGGAGCTGGTAGCAGTTGAGCATGTATTGCCCACGTACCTAATGTCCAAATGTTGCCGCACAGAGGTACCAAACAGGTGCTCGTGTCCCTAAGCAAAGCTATACCGTTTCTGTGGAAGTCGTGCAAGAGCTGCTTCAGGGAATGGGGAGTGCTGTTCTGCCTGGCACTAACTGGAGTGTAACAAACGAAACAAGGGCCACTTTAAGTTTGCTGATGTGGTATCCTCTGTGAAATGGTCCTCTGTTCTCCTTTCCATGCCCACACCTACATCAGCTGCACATCCTGCTCTGTCGTGCATGTTGCTTTCTCTCCCTCCCCAGCTCTGCAGACCTCTCCCTGAGTAATTTGACATGTTGGTCTTACCTATTTTGAAGTGAGGGGTATTCCTGTGAGAGAAACAAGGGTGCTGCACCCTGTTTTCTGCCCCTCACAGAGCTTTTGCTGCTCCACTGCCAGTGTTGAAAATGCATGTTCTTGCCTCTGCTTCTGAGTTCTGTCTGCCTGCTCGCAGGGGCTGGAGATAGGGAACCATGTGGGCTAACGCAGTTCCTGCATTCCTCCCTTTGCCTCTGCTGCTCTGGAATGTGAATACCTTCACAAGGCATGGGATAATGACCTGCTAGCTGCAGCTCCGGGGGGTGGAGGGTGGAAGATTAGTGGCCGTGAAAGCCCACTTTACTGATACCTTGGGACAGACCTGGAAGTAGGTTCTGTTGGGAAGTGGGGAGAGGAACATCAGATGAACAACAGGGAACCTCTCTTACCAGTGGGGTCTTCGAGTGCTCTAAAAAAGTTAGTTCATCTGAAACTGAAGAGTGCAGAAGCCATCTGTTCCAGTTTCACCGAGATCCAGTAGCAGCTGGACACCTCATTATTAATGTCAGAAGTAAATTGGTGGGAGAGAGCAATGTAGGAAACAACTGATTTAATTTTGTCTTATTCTTCACCGTGCTCACTGCTTCAGTGTCTGCTCAGTGCAGCACAACTGCTTGGGAAGGTGGAGATAAGTAAGCAGGCCACTGTCTTTCCTAGATGTATTATAACATGCACAGTAGGCTAATGCTTTAACAGCATCTAATTTGATACATCACATCTAATCTATTTGTTGGTTTTTATCTGCAGTACTGTTAGTTCACTGTTCAGGTGCTTGGTGTCTAGCCTTCTCATTCATCCACAAATCCTCTCTGTGAAAAGAGTGATTCTTTAGATCTGGTTTTGATTGATTCTTTGCTTCACTGGTGTTGCTTCTTAAAAGGTAAACAATATTCATATACTGCAATCTATAACTCAGAGATGAAATCAAACAGCATCTCCTGCCAGAGATTGCTAAGATAACACATTTAGCATTCATTCAGCAATTACTTTTAGGAAAAGACTTAGTGATATTAAAGAGAATCAAATCTGCAGTGAATATGTAGATTTTACACTGTTTAAAGGGGTGAAGGAATTCCTCTTTTCCTGTACTTTGGCCATCTAATTTTCTGTGATGTCCTGAGACTTTGTGGAAATTGAGGAAAAAAATAAGTTTTTCTCTCTTTGTAGTGAGAGCAGCACAGCTCCTGGAGCAGTCTGTGTGTTCTGCACAATCTGCGCACAGGATCATGGTGTGCCCCAGGCTGGGCGCAGCAGCTCGAAGTTACCCAGCTCCTTGGGCAATATTGCTTGTGAAGACGCTATCAGCTCGTAGCTTGCAAAGCTTTGTTTGATGTGTGGCATCTGCTTGCAGCTTTACTGTACTCTGTGATTTGTGCCCTCTATTTTTCATGTCTTTGCATGTGCTGTGTCTCAGTGTCATGGGTATGGTGGAGGTAGTGAGGAGACTCGGTCTTGCTCCATTCCCAACTTGCACAAGAATATTTCAGCAGGTTCATTGCTCTGAAAACTATGTGCCTTGAATTACTGAGCAGCAACCTGCATCTGAAAAAAGACCATCTCTACTGCTATTTGTCCAAAGCCTTCTGTGATCCTCTTTTAAATGCAAAGGAGTGAAATTTTGCACACCAAATTCAATGATAAAAGACCAGCGAGACATCTATGTATTCCTGAGATCTGGGGTTTGGGTTTTTTTACTAGAAATGCATCTGAGTCTTTTCTGAGCCAGGGCTCCTCTGAACTGGGAGTATGTTTTCTATCTTTTTGCAGAAAACAGAAAAGGAAGGTTCTTAAAAATGATACTGACATACAAGAAATACAAACCACTGTGATTTTTCAGGGCTTTTTGGGGCTTTTGTTGTTATTGCTGGTGGTGATGTTATCCAAATGTTCAGGGTTTGTTAAGAGCTAGTTCTCTGCAAACTAATGGGTAGCAAGGCCTTTATAAGGCTGCATCTGCCATTTGTTTGGGAAAATCTGCTAACTTTTATACTGGACTTAACCCCATAGGTGCCTTTGGTCCCATGCTTTCAGACAGAAGTGAGATCTTAGGAACACCATAGATTAAGGAATAATGCCTGCCTCTCTTTGGCTAACAAGTTTTCCAACACACCCCTCTTCCCCTCCATCTGAAATGCATCATTGCTAAAGAAGCGTTTATAACTGGTCAGCTCTGGAAGGTACTTGGAATGGATTTATTTTTGTTTGGGACTGCAAAAGATGGACAAGACAGGTTGATGCTATAAAGCTTTTGGCAACAAATGTCAGTCAGAGTTGTGTTCTCTGACCCATGTCACTGTCCTGGTAAAAGCCCTTGGTGGGCAATTCTGGCAAAATTTTAAACATGGGTCTCTCAACTTGGCTGAAGGTTTTGCTGCCTTGTTCCATTACATTCATTCTGTTGGGGTTGCTAAACCCATGTTAGACTTCAGCTAACAAATTCAAATTTGATAGGCAGTGTTACAGTGCTTAAACCTGACCACTGCTTTTAATATCTACTAAAGGTAATAACCCACCTCATATTTACATCCTACTGAACATGAATAGTTCTGTAAAATTTGACATGTGAGATAAACAGAGGTAATTTAAACAACTTGTACTGTGCTAATTTTTATGCTGCAGAATGTACTGAGGTTTAATAATAACATTATCTTCCTCATGAAGATCAGTAAAAAGCAGAACTATAATTCTACCCCTGTTTCCAGGGCTTTCCCTGCAGGCTCATTACCTGGTTTCAATAGCATTTAAGGCAGAAAGAAAATAATAAAAATAATAATTTTAAAAAATAGCAAAAATCTAAAAATATTTCCCATTAGTAGCTGCAGCAAGCCTTGACTCTTTGCAAAGTCTTAGACAAACACTTAGAGATTTCTAGACCTTTGCTTCAAGTGCCACATGAATGGGAAATAAATTTACTTTTACTTCAGTAACATACTTTTAAAATTACTATTAAGAGTGTTTAGGCAAAAAATGGTCCCTGTCCCTTTCCCTTTCCCTCCTTATGGAACACTTAAAAATCATACCCAGGGATCTTGTGTGTTATATGCATGGAAAAGCACCATTATGGTTGTAGTGAAAATAGTGTAGTAGTAGCCTGTCTCTTGCTATTCTTGAGCAGGATGCATTTATATATAAGGGCTGTGTTATGTTGCAAGCCATGTTTTTGTCCTTCCCTATCAATATATCTCAGTGACCCAGAAGTGAGTGCTTTTACTGGCCTGGCTAGATAAAAGTGGGTATTTGGTGCCTCTGTGCTCTTGCTTCTTCCTCTTAATCAGCAATTCTGGAAGCAAGCCACTAGAACCAGACACATTGCCTGCGTGCTGCAACTCTGATGTAACTAACTACAGCAAAACTTGCTTTTAAAGTGCTCAACACTGTTCAGTGGTGATAATCTCGGTCTCTATCATGTTTTTGTGATGCTGCAGAATGAGTTTCTGTAACAGAAACACTATAGATGCAGAAGAAACAACTGGCTGGTACCATGGCAAGCCTCTATTTCTTCCTTTTGCCTGCCACCCTTTCTAAAGCCAGACACCCCTGGATTAATGGGCACAGTGGTGAATCCACCGTCTCCTTGGGTTCCCACCCATTGCTGAAACAATACAGAACAGAAAAGCAGAGCAGCCATTTTAGCTGTGGCTCAAGGTGATGGGCCACTGAGATCTGTGTAGACACTGAATGAGGTGCTGGTGCACTGAACAGAGGCCACAAAATTCTACCAAATGCGTAACCAAGTGCCAGGCTGACCAGCTAACCAAGCGGAAGAAGGGAAGCACCTCCTTGGCAGATCTGTTAGTAAAAGTATAAGTACCAGGCTAGTCAAACAGCAACATTGGAGGAAAAATTGCATTCATTTACTTTTTGGTAACTTTTTTCATAAAGCAAAATCTTTTTATTGTGCAGAAATGGATGATGTAAGTTTACTACCTTTCTGACAAATTAAATCTTTCTATTTATCACCAGTTACTGAGGATCAGGTTTGAGGGAGGTTATTTTGAATACGGACAGTATCACTTGTTATTTCTTTTTCTTGTGTACACATACTTGACACAGAGGGAAGAATGCAGTCTAATGCTTCATCATTTGAAATCTGATGAGACAAATGTGGTAATGGGACTCACAAGCAATAAAAACATTTACCGATTATGATTTTAAGACAAAACTTAAGCCCTTCATTTCTGTGGAATTATGGCTTGCTCCTACTTCAATAAGAGAAATCTTTCAATAATACAGAGAACTGGGAAAAGAAGGAAAGAAGTGCTGGCTAATGGTGGCTGTTGTGTGTTTGGTATTTAATTCCCACACTTGAACCTCAGAAACTGTTTCAAATCAACTTTAACAGTTAAATGTCCGTTACAAGTAGTACTTGGCACTTTCAAAAAAAAAAAAGTTAAAAAACCAATCTTGGATTCCTGAATGCAGCCCCCAATATAAATGCCATTTTTTATGTATAGTAGTATCTACCAAATGTGCAATAGCAATTAGTTCTGATATGCCTCAAACTAGATATTTCCAACGGATCATACTAATGGAAAAGCGAATAGAACTATCTAAACTAAAATACATAGTGAATACTGTTTGTGAAATTCCTGAACTACACAGAGGTAACCATAATTTTCCTCTTTTCCCAGTACTTCAGGGTAGAAAGACTGTGACTTGAGATAGCTTACTCAACTCTATCAGTTTAAACAAAATTCCCTCAAAACTAAAGGCAGAGCAGAATTAACTTAAGAAAACAGTTTCAGATTGTTGAAGACGTTTGGTGGCATTCAGCTAGTTTAGCATCCTGAGTTTCAGCCAGTTTCGGGTTGATTCGAGCCCTCCATGTCACTGGATTGGGATATGGACATTGCCAGGGGGGTGTTTTTTAAAGCAGCCTTTCATACTCTTAAGATTTCCCATTCACACCTTGGTGTGATTAATTCCATCTTCAATGGATATAGTTGCTACATGTCATTTTCTGAACCCCAGAGCAGCTGGTGTTGTAAGATTTCAACATGTAAGAGCCAAGAAACAAACTACATATTAAAGCAGGGAAGCTGCAGCTTATGCTAATTATTTTACATGCTCAGATATGCAAATGGAAGTGAAGTAGAGGCTGCTTTTTTCTTCCTTTTTTTCTTGTTCCTCATGCTCCCTTCAGATTTCTGTCAGGAGAGGGAAACAGCTTTCCCCTGTACCTGACTACTGTTTTCCTGGTGGTATCTTTTGAATAGTAATTCCAGGCAATGAAAATTGCTTTTGTAAAAAAGATATTTACAAATCTGATTTTTGAAAGACTTGAATCAAATCTTAGCATGAGAAATCCTTCTCTCTGTATTCCAAGCAGGATCACAGCTTGCAGGGCTGAACGTACCCAGAGCTCCTTAGTCAGTGTCAAGCTTAACATAGACTGCACTGTGTTAAGCCAGTCTATTAAATGTAGACTTGTTCAAGTGGAAACAGCAGGTTCACACTTTTCATTCTCCTGTTTTGCAGGTGGTAAGGTGAAGGTGAAAGGAAGAGAAGGTGGAGATGGAACTGCCAAATCATGCCAAACAACTGCTACTGCAGCTGAACCAGCAACGAGCCAAAGGTTTCCTCTGTGATGTGATCATTGTGGTAGAAAATGCCCTGTTTCGTGCCCATAAGAACATCCTGGCAGCCAGCAGCATGTATTTCAAATCCCTTGTCCTGCATGACAACCTGATTAACTTAGACACGGATATGGTGAACCCCACCGTGTTCCGGCAGATTTTGGACTTTATTTATACTGGTAAGCTCTTAACGACTGACCAGCCTGGTGAACAGAACTTTAATGCTCTCCTCACCGCCGCAAGCTACCTCCAACTGCACGACCTGGCAGCTCTCTGCAGAAAGAAGCTGAAGCGGAACAGCAAGTCCTTTGCTGGCAAGGCCGGTGGCCTTGGTGTCGGGAGATCTGCCAGGAGTCAAAGACTTTCCACTGCTTCGGTCATCCAAGCTCGCTATTCAGGGTCAAATGAGGGGTTGAAGGGCTCACATTCAAAGGAGCTGTCAAAGGGAAAGCTCTCCGATGACGAGGTTTTCATCAGCAGCTCCAACCAAGAAAACTGTCATTCCTTAAGCAGGGGAGCCAGTAACAATGGCGGTGGGGGCAGCAGTGCAAATGGGAGCACCGGTGACCAGGAGCTAGGCCTCGACCTGTCCAAAAAAAGTCCATCGCTCCCTGTTGCAGCCTCCCATGATGACACGCAGCACAGCGAAAGCCAGCATGGCTCTCCCCAATCTGCCTCAGCCCCCGCAGCCAACAGTGCCTCATCATTCGACGAGTCTGGAATTGGAGCCCCTCACAGCATGGCAGACAGCAGCGACCCCATGGAGATGGATCTGAGCGAAGAGTGCCACCACTCGTTGACAGAGAGCAGCCAGCGTAAGGGCCTCCGGCACTCATCCCGCAAGAAAGAGTGGATGAAGAAAGACAACGCCTTTGACCGAAAGGAGGGGGGCAAAGACAGGGATGAGGGTGAAGGGCTGCCGAATGGTATCCTGCTGGGGTCCTTGTCCAAGTCCATGGACCGGAGTCTGGCTGGGGCCTATGGTGCAGACCTACCCTACCCGTGTAAGGAGGAGGTGGAAAATGGTAAGGAGAACAGTGATGACAGCGGTGAGAGCGAGAGCGGCGGGCATACTAGTGCCAACTATGTTTACCGGCAGGAGGGGTTTGAGCCAGTGGCCTACGGTGACAACCTGTATGTCTGTATCCCCTGCGGCAAAGGCTTCCCGAGCTCCGAGCAGCTCAATGCCCATGTGGAGACACACACCGAGGAAGACCTTTACATCAAGGAAGAAGGCACGTATGGCAGCAAGGATGAAGCTGAGGATTTGTCCAACCCTAACCAGTCCTATGCTGCAGAGTCACGACCCTTCAAGTGTTCAGTGTGTGAGAAGAGCTACAAGGATCCAGCCACACTGCGGCAGCATGAGAAGACTCACTGGCTGACACGGCCCTTTCCTTGCAATATCTGTGGCAAGATGTTCACGCAGCGGGGCACCATGACACGGCACATGCGCAGCCACTTAGGGCTCAAGCCCTTTGCTTGCGAGGAATGCGGGATGCGCTTTACCCGGCAGTACCGACTGACAGAGCATATGCGTGTCCACTCAGGAGAAAAACCTTACGAATGTCAACTGTGTGGTGGGAAATTCACCCAGCAGCGCAATCTGATCAGCCACCTGCGAATGCATACCTCTCCCACATAAGCCAAAGACTCCAGAATGAGCTTCAAGCCCATCCGCAGTGATTTACCTTTCTGTAGACTTGCTGNAAAAAAAAAAAAAAAAAAAGAAAAAAAGAAAAAAAGAAAAAAAAACACAAACAAAAAAGGGGGCAACTCCCCATACTCTGTTCAGTCATGGGAGGCCTAAACAAATGTAGCTTTAACATTTAAAAAAAAAAGTTCCTTTTTTTCCTTTTTTTAAAAAAAGAAAGGTCCACGGCCAAGCTGATGCATTTAGTCCAACTCTCCCTCCAAATTTTGGTGATCTGGCAAGAAATACCACTTCTTTTTGCACACATTGACTTCATTGCCATATTGATTATCTGGAGCAGGTAGGGGGACTGTGGAGAACTTTCAGCCTCTGCTAGCTCCCCCCTCCCTGCCTCTTTCCTTCATGTTACTGTCAGCCTACTCGCCTCCTCTCTTAAAACCAAACTCAGGGGGTGAGGCATTTCTTGCTATTAAAATAAAGGACACCTCATTAGTGGCCTAAGTAGATGTGAAATAACATAGCATTGCATTCACAAGCGCAGAAGCTTTGTCTGTGGACTGTCTCACAGGGTTGGCAGCCCCTTCAGATACTGTGGGAAAGCCATAGCCATGGTGGAACCCACAACCCTTCCCCTGGACTGGCGATGGTGGGGGCAGCAGTCTACCTAGGTGTACTTCACTTAAAGAAATGGCGATGCCTCCCTCACCATCCCTCCCTCTTTTGGTTTTGATCTTTATCCTTGGCACACGTAACTACACGCCATCTTCTCCCACAAAACACATGAACCTCTTCTGCCTTACCCATGACTGAACAGGGACTGGATGCCCTGGGAATTTCTTTCAGTGAGCAGGGGGTCATCTTTACTTTTCTAGTAGTTTCGTATGAATATTCTTTGCTTAGAGGTACTTGTTTTATTAAAGGAAAAACCATTGTAACGTTTATGTGAATGTTTNCCTTAGGTACTTTTTTATTATTTTTTATTTTTTTGTGTGTGTGTATGTTTTTAGCTTTCCTCCCTCACTAAAGAGCAAGTCTGTATGGACAGACTTGTTACCTTTGCTACCTCTTAAATTCATGAGAACAATAAGATGGTTAGTGAAAGATTAGGCATTTTGTTTTCTCTTATTGTAAGTAATTAAATGTATAAAAGTAGAAGCTAAATTAAAGTTAAGGGATTTTTACCACCCCGTCCTTTCATCAAAAGTCAGCTAGAAAAACGTTAAAGCAAAGCTTGGCCAAAGACAAAGCAAAAAATACGTTGAGCCAGAGGCTGTGCTGGCTGCTTGGACTGGCTCGTTCACAGTCTCTTGGCTGTCTGTAGTCACTTTTATCTAAAAGAAGAAAACTTCTCTGAGCTTTTTGGGCCCTTTCCAGCTTTGTTTATTGAATCTGGATACTATGGGGAGGGGAAAATGTCCCCCTCATCTTCCACTCCCCCAGCACATCTGGGTCAGTCTGTAAACACCTGGCAGGACAGAGGGTGAGGGCATAGCAGCCTATAATTTACTAGAATCCAGAGTGCAATAAGGTGGGGGAGAGGAGGAAAAAGCAAACCAAAGTGTTTCATATCCTCCCTTTTAGACAATTTAAATACGCACACGAAAAAAAAAAAGAAACAAAATGTTCTTGCAACATCTGCATAAGACATCACAGCCAACAGCTGCTATTGGTTTAGGAGAGAAGACAGACAACTTAGCCCACCGATTCTTGGCCCCCTTGACTTTGTTGGCGTGACCTTGTGGAAAGCTATGGCTTATTTCAAGCCTCCCGTGACTGTGGTGGTAAAAATTCACAGCCAGTAGAATCATCCCTTCTGAATTGAGTAAGGTTTACACTTGTGTTTTTTCATTCCCACCCCTCCATTTAAACCAGTATAGTCTTTATGCGCAAGGTTTACCAAACCTCATATTTTGTCTTTTTTAAAAAAACAAAACCAATTTTTTTAAGTTTCGACCAAAAAAGAAAAAAAAAAAAAAAGAAAAAAGTGAGCATGCTTGACTAAAACAAAGGAATATAAACTTCATTTTCTATTGGTTTGGTTTTTTTTTTTTAAAAAAAAAAAACCAAAAACCCAAAAAAAAAAAAAAGAAAAAAGTGAGCATGCTTGACTAAAACAAAGGAATATAAACTTCATTTTCTATTGGTTTGGTTTTTCTTTTTTTTTTTTTTGTCAAACATTAAAAAAATTGTTTTTTTTTTTTTAAATAAGGTAGACTAGTCCATAAGAATTTGGGTCAATTGAATGAACTGAGGAAACTGGAATCCAAGCTCCAAGCAATAGGCAACCTGAAGGCGCTGAGCCTTGGCCGAGTGTCACCCTACAGGGAACACCGTGCCTCTCTGGCCCACCATGCTCCAACGTGCTTCTCCCTACGCCATTGTCTGCTCCTTTCCTCATGCCTGCAAGCAATGGAGCGTGAGAGGGGAGCATGGACTTTTGTTCTTTTCTAATTGTGCGGAGATGTGCTGTTTTCTTTGGGGTGGGGGGGTTAGGTGGGTTTTTGATGTCTTTAGCACTTCCCCATTTTGAACATACAGTGATTCCTTTTGTCCTTAATTCCTTCCCAACGCCCCCCCC
>VZSF01001201.1:111946-254812 GCA_013398295.1 Chionis minor | reverse complement strand
AAACAGTCTTTGGGGAGGACAGGGAAGGCCTTGCCATCTACCTTTTTCTCAGAGCAAGTCTCAGCAGGGCGCCGGGACGCTGTGCAAGGTTAGTTCCTAGGCGCTTTCACCCTGCGTTTACCTCCCCTCAGCCGTCCTGAAGCTGAGCTGGATCCCACGCTGGCTTAGGCTGAAGCCAGAGCAGGCTCCCCTTGCTGCTGGCAAGCTAAGGATTCATCAAGTCCACACTTTCAAAACAATTTTTGGCTACCTTGCGAGAAGAGCATGGCTGGGGTAAGCCATTTCGGATGCGGGTTCCCCCCATTCAAGTGTGGCCCCGCAGTTTGCTGAGGGGGGTCTGCACCGCTGCGGCACGTGGCCAGCGATGGGGACAGCAGGTGGGTGTCTGTGCAAAAGCCACCCTTGGGACAGCAGCTCAAGCTGTGGCTGACTTAGCCAAGCCCAGGAGCAGCCCAAGGCACGAGGACGCAGTGAGCGCCTCAGCAGGCAAATAACCTGTTCCCTGTCACTTAATTCCATTTTTACAAGCGTGTGTGTGGGAGATGTAGCCTCTCCTCCCACCCCCAGGCTCCCACTTCATTTGCTTCTTAAGCCTCGAGAATCATGATGAAGTTTCAGGACCCAATGCTATTCTTTAAAAATTTTTGTTGGAGCATCTTTTTTCTTTCACTTTATTCCCTCCCCAGCACTTAAACAATACGACATAAAGTCTGTGTACAGCAAGAGTATTGTACAAAAGGAAATTTTGTTCTTTTTTCAAGTAGCAGTGTAAAGTTGTGTTCCATAGATTGAGTATAAACAACATTTTCCAAAGTGTGACAGTAATAATGAATAACTAATAATACTCAAAACTTCAGGGACCGTTTCAGGCCTGCTTGGGGCCTAAACACTCAACTGCATTTGTACGACATAGTATTGTATCAGACATTTTTCTGTATTTTAATGAGAAAGCAAAACACTAGTTTCATATTTAAGATTTTAAGAGTTTGGGGGGGGGAGGGAGAGTTGCGTTTTTGGGTTTTTTTAATTTTATTTTAATTTTTTTTTTAAATACACAAAGAGCCTCAAGAGGAATAAAACAATTTAAAAACAAACAAAAAAGAAAAAAAAAAAAGAGGCCAGGCAGCTTGAGTATATGCTTTAGTCACTTAGTTCCAGAATGTTTTCGGAATAACAGGAAAAAAAAGATAAAATAGCAAAAGTTGTATAAAAGAATAAAGAAGCTCATACCCAAATTCACAAAACTATTTTTTAAACCAAAGCACATTTGAATGAGTATGGAACCTCACTTGGCTCAGAAAAGTACTAATATATTTATCTCATTGTTTACATAAACTTTTACAGTTTCAGACCTCAACAGATCTAGGGGCCAGTCAAAATTAATCTTTGCTTTTTCCATTGGTTTGTCTCTGAAGGCTACACAGCATTTCCCAGCTTGGGAGGGAGATCTGTGTCCCAGCCTGCATTCCAGCACAGTTCAGGGAAGGCAGGGAGAGCGAGGGCAATTGAAATATAGTAGATATTTTTTTTTTTGTCTTCAATCCATGAGAGATGTTGCTGGGCGTGAGACCCAGGCACTATTGCAAAGGCATTCCAGCCTACCTCTTCCTCAGAGGAGTCTGAGGGTACCAAGACAGTAGAGATGCAAGAAGCTATAGCGATAGAGAAGGATGTTGTCAGAAAATGGGGGGAGCTGCTGTACCCAGCGCATCTCCTTAGCGTTAGCCATGGGGAGCTGGGCTGAGCTGTTTTCAAGTCCTTTACAGTAAAACCTCCAAAACCCAATGCCTGGCAAAAAAACCCAAAAGCCTAGCTCCCTGCATCTGGGGGAGTCAGCAGGAGCCACAAAGATCACAGGAGACACCAAAGAGCTATTGACACGCAGCTTCTGTGAGGCTTTGCGGCTGCTGGCGTGGAAGAGTATGCACAACTCTGAACCGCCACTCTGCGCCAGGCAGGGGCTGTGGCAGAGGCGGCTGATCTCCCTGTGGTGACTCAGGTAGCTTTAATGGTCTGGCGTGAGGGCAAGAGCATGGGCACTCAGCTGCCCCCTCCGGTTTAGACCTGTGCTGGGGCCTGAGCTGCACAGTTCGGATCACGAGAGCCACTTTTTAATTGAACAGCTGGGTTGATTCACTCCAGACGTTACAGTCACGTGCAAAGAGCGCAACCAAAACTCCTAAGGCTTTCTAGGTGGAAACCGAAGTTTGATTTGCATGGTAGAACAGTCTAAGAATGACCAATGAAGATGGTTTGCTAAAATACCGCTGAAGCCAAAAAAAAAGAAAGGGTTTTTAAAAAAGCTCCCCTTCATTAGTCTTGCCCCTTTGTAGCTTTTACCTTCTACACCAAAGCCACCTCAAACATTTGAGGGGGGGGGGGGCGGATGGAAAAGGAAAATTAAATTNNCCAAAAACAGTTGGGGGGGGGGGGGGCTGATGGAAAATGAAATATTAATTTTGCCTGGTCTTAATATCTAACAAAAATGGTGCAAACACTATTTGACAGTGTTGTTTTTGTATCAATATGTATGTGCAGTAATGAATGTATTTATTTCTCAGATTCTGTATGCACAGTTTTGCAACGTAATTCAGAAAGTTGCAAACACAAAGATGTGTCCGCAGAGTCTTCTCTACAGGATTTCAAAAAAAATATATATTAAAAAANTTTTTTTTTTTTTTTTTTCCCCCGTTGTCTATCACCATCCTCTTCTTCCTCCCTTTCCACAATTTTCCTAAGCGTTTTGAAGCCTGGTGTTGAACACATAGGGATCAATGGATCAGTGTGTTTTGAACAGAGCAGACCTTGTGGGATGCAGTAGGTTGATTTTTTTTCTCAGATTCTGTATGCACAGTTTTGCAACGTAATTCAGAAAGTTGCAAACACAAAGATGTGTCCGCAGAGTCTTCTCTACAGGATTTCAAAAAAATGATATATTAAAAAAAAAAGAATCTCAGAGACTCTCAGCATAGCCATAAACCATAACCTGTGAAGACAATACAAAGACTGGACTTTTGTAGCTTTGCATAGAAGAAGAATTTATGTTTTGCTGTATTTAAATGTTTCCATTTACAGTGTCACTCTTTTAAGATTCCTTTTTGGTTTTTGTTTTTCTTTTTCCTCTTGTGTGTGTGGAAAGCATTGTTTTCAAGCAGTGCAGGTTCAAAGTCTGGGTTAGCAGTATTTTACCCTGTCGCTTCAGTTCTGAAAAGCAGGAGTATGGGTCTTGACCAGGGAAACATCCAGTGCACTCAGTGAAACAAAACAAANTCTAGAATTTATGTTTTGCTGTATTTAAATGTTTCCATTTACAGTGTCACTCTTTTAAGATTCCTGGTTAGGCGGTTAGAGTCCTAAAGTAGGTCGAAAAGTCTAAAACGGAATACTTCATGCTATCTTGGTTTGCAGTTAGGGGACATACTTCATAGTGCTTGCTTCCCCCCAGGAATGGGATGTTTTTTAAAGGTTCTCATTCACAAGTTATCAATTGAAGCACCTAGCACAACTGTTGCTCTAACTTCCACAGGAATTTTGACTGGCTGGGGATAATTTTTCTACGAGGAGAGGATCTCGTTCTGGCTGGCTGGATATTTTTCCCCATTTTATTTTGGTATTTTAAATGCAACTGAAAAAAGGGATGTTACATCTCTCCATCTCTCTCTCTCCTTTTTTTTTTTTNTCTCTCCCTCTCTCTCTCCCCTTTTTTTTTTTTTTTTTTTTTTTTTTTTTAATTTTAAGCCTTAACTATCAGTCAGTCTAGGAGCCCTGGATGTTTCCTGGGGAGGGGAAGAGGAGGGAAGAGGAGGGGAGGGCAAGGGAAAGGCCAACATTCCTGCTGCAATGTTCTGTTGATTTCCTTCAAGAGCTTGAATTCAGGTCAGAGCCACACGTAGTTGTGGCTTCAACTCAAGTGTCATATAAAAGAATACAGAAATTATAAGATGATCTCAGCATTCAGAAATTTGCAGTCTTAATGTACAGTGATGAGAAACTGTTATTTTATGATCTTTTCATTAAAAGCTTGATTGAAAAATTACATCTTTTGCTCTAGAGTTCACCTTTTTCCTATAGAGGACGCCATGTTTTCTGCTCCCTCATTTATTCTTGCCCAGAGATCTGAACCAGCTACTTCACAAAGCAGACCCCCACACACATACATAGCCTAAAGAGCCAAACACAACTTCTCGTTTTATGCACCTCTCTACTTTGCTCATAAGCCAAAACTTGACGCTCATTAGAATATAAGAAAGGATGAATTGCATAGGCCAGGCCAGCGTACAGTAAACATGCAGGAAATGGATAACGGAGGAATCATAATTTCACCTTTTTTGTTGTGACCCTGAGCAAACTGAGACTGGTGTTGAAAAGTTACTCCTGCTTTGTCCTGACCACTTTGAAAACAGTGTTTGTCAGAGACAGTAGATGGTAGATGAACTTGCCCATCCATAAATCCCTTCATTCTATTTGGGCTGTAAGTCTTAACTCCCTGGGCACACCTCTGAGGAGCAGAGAAAAGTTTCCTGAAAGAAAGTATGGTTCTCCATCCACCTGTGGTGCAGGTAAAAAGGAGAAATGCTTCTAGGAGAGATGCCTGTAATGGCAAAAGCCATCTGAAAAAAGATTTCAACCTCCCAAATGTTAAGATCCAGGCATTTTTCCTTGGGCAGGTTAAGTGTGACCCTAGCAAAATTAATTAACATTTCTTTGGCCTGGGTTCTTAACAGTGTTTTCTGGTTCCCAGGCCAGTTTTTTGCGTCTAAGGATCCTTCAATAAAAAAAACTATTTAATGAAGACAAATTAAGCATCTTCACCATAATGCAAGAGCCAAGACTAATATTTTGCAACACTTCCCTTTGTCCCCCTACTCATCACACAGTTTTGTTGTTTCTCTCAGAGCCTGTTGAAATGCCTTAATATTCAGCACAGTAACCCTGGCATTGAATTCATATGTTTCTTTTTTCTTCTGCTTCCCCCTTTTTTTTTTTTTTTTAAACACAATGCTGACTATATTTTAAAGTGACTGACTGAAGGAGCTTCAAGTTTATTCAGTTTTCTGACAGGTTGCAAAGTCAGCAACACTGGTAAGAAAATAATTTTTATTTGTCCTTGGAGAGGTGTTTTACTCAGCAAGGTTAAAGAGAAGGACAAAAATGAACAGAAAAACAGATGAAGAGCCACAGAAAACCAGAGGCTGTTTTTCAACAGCTCAGATGTGGTAATGAGCCTGTACTCTTCTCTTAGCTACCAGTGACTTTTCTTTTCCTTTTTTTCCCCTTTATTTCTAATTTCTTCTGGAATTTTTTGCTTCCTGGCACCCATTTCTCTGTGGCATAAGTGGTTTCCAGCATAGTTAACAGATTGCATGTTCTATTTTACTTTCTTTGCCGTGGTCAGCTCCTTTTTGTCTCATAAGATCCTGTGACAACTATACAATACTCTTCATATAATAACTCACAACTGAAATGCAGCTGCCTCTGCAGTGGAACACTGAAATATGTACAGCTGAAGTGCACAGCGCAGGATGTAAAAGATACCAGATATGTCTGGAATGCCTGGGAATTTGTACTTTCTTCCCTCTGCTTTCATTGCCCCCATTTATTGGTAGGACTTTTCTCTCAAACCCACACTTGCTTTCTCTCCACTACCCTTCTCCCTCTTGAAGAGCAAACAGGCATCAAGTCAAACCTTTGAATGATAGGTTTGGTTTTTACTTTTCTGCAGGAAGTATAATTTCATAAAAATTTGAACTTTTCTATCGGAAAAAAAACTTCCAATTTTTTAAAATGAAATTTCGTTTCAGCCACTATTGAGGTCCCATTTGGACCCTGCTGAGTAGACACAGTTGCAGAATGTTTGTTTCACGAGAACTCTGATACCACATTAAGAAGTTAAAAGGGAAGGGCAGTTTTTTAAAAAAATAATTTCAGGTCAGTAAAAGCCAAAAGACTAGCACCTCACTTTGCACTTTTTTTCTAAAATATGTCTTCATCCTGTTTTGTATTGAAAATAAACTTTGAAGCACTGGAGGTTTTATCTGCAAGTAATGCCAAATTTTTAACAGCTCTAAGAATGATGACGCTCTTACCAGCTATTACTTTTATGCATCTATCTGGGTTTTATTTGTCTGGATGCACTATAAAGTTGCCCAGGTTTAAACAAATTGATTTTGTGTGCACTTGTGCAAAGCCTGCTGTGTACCAAGTTTAGTGCGACCTGTCTTAAATCAGTAATAGCTAAAGCTAGTGCATTTGCCTTAGCAAAACTCATTGGTTTTTTGTCTTGATCTTTTCTTGCACAGTGGGAGTCACCTCCTGTAGCCCCCCCTCCATAAACTGCACCTTGAGAATCCAACTGAACAGGTCCCCATAGGAGATGCTGCTGCTGTCAGCAGAGCCATTAAGTCCTTCACTCCTTCCCTGTGGTGTATATATAGTCTTCAGCTCTCAACCCAGGACTATGAGATCCTTTATGGCAGGAAGCAAACTACCTAAAATGCAAATAATGTACTTGTTGCATCCAGTTGGAAGCCTAGCCCCTAGACGGCAAATGTAACGCTGCTTACATCCTTCTCTGCACATTGCTGTTTGCCTCAGGTCACAGTGTGCTTCTGGTAACACTACTCATAGTTTCTTGGTGTTAATTTCATTAAGACTGCATTCTTCTAGCATCTGAAGCTGACACCCATCCTACCCCTCACCTGAGGTACCTGGATTACCAAACCTGGCACAGAGGGCCAAAAATACTCCAAAGTTTGCTATTTGGACCAAAATTACTTCCCTGTATAGCTCCTCTGGGCACTGCTCTTGCCTCAGTTCTGCAGCTTCCTCCCTTCTACAGGTCACCACACCACATCTTCCTTCTTTGCCTTCATGGGCTCTGTAGCAGTGATCGGTTTGGGGTTGTTTTCCTTTCCCCTGCAGTCGTGCTGTCTTAGTGACGAGCGCTATTGGAAACTGCTGCAGAGCAAGGTTTGAATCCATATGTTTCAGCTCAGCAGGTTGAGCCAGTTGTAAGAAAGCATGATCTCCCTGCAAATACAGTGCATCCAGAGCTCTAATGCTATAGAGTGAAAAACATTCATCATACTGTCTTCTCGTGTTCCAGGTGCTAAGAAGAGAGGCCAATGTAGCTGGTATGTATCAGCCTAGGAGGTGATTGATGGTCCTGCCTACTTCCTTTGCTTTCTGCCTTCTCACCATTTTGCCCCTTACCTTAGTTTCTTGCTTAGTTACAGAGAGCACTGGGAGAGGAGAGGAGAGCAGAGCAGAGCAGGAGAGGGTAGTTTTTTTGATAATTTGGCTCTGAAGCAAAGGTGCAATTCTCCCTCTGTGTTCCTGTCCATCCTCTCCTTCTTATACAGAATAATTACATTTTAAAGGAACAGACAGAATCCCACACTCCTTGCCTCTGGATTCAGACTCAGGCAGTTAATTTCCTTTTGCTTAGAGATTTTGAATTGGATAAAAATCAAGAACTCTTCAAAAGCCTGACTTGAAGCAAGCAGCACTTAGGGCTAGTAAAAACATGACGTAGCCTTCCCATGATTTCAGAGGACAGCAGTGGCAGAGCAGATGCTAGCACTAAGGTTTTTTGGTCAGTTTCCTTGCGCAGCAAGGAAGCGTGTGTTTGCATTGCCTAGTTGTTTGGTGTGCACCTACTCCCCACTACAGGCACTTGAGGATTCAGGCACAGGAACCTGGCCAGACTACGTAACCACATCCCCTGGCTGTGGCTGCACAGTGAGCACTTTATGAGCACTAGGCAGGAATTGAGCTCCACACCTGAGCAGGATGATGCTGTAGCCCTATAGATCTGTGTGCCTTTACAGTAATGGGCCTGGCCATTCAAACACCATCTAGAACTGGCCAGGGACAGATCTGACCACAGGACAGTGGAGAGGGCAGCATCACCAGATGCCTCCCAGGCATCTGCAAAACACGCAGAACTAAGCTCTGGGTTTCTAGCCGTGTCACCAGAGGCTCTCGCTATCTGAGGCATCACCTAGCAGCAGCCTTCTGCCAATTCCAGCCGGTCCCCTTGCCACAACAGCAGCCAAGGGCCAGCCAGGGAAGATTGCACAACCAGGCCTTGATCTGTATTTTCCACTGCTCAGCCAGCAAACCCCGCCTTTTTTCCAGCACAGCTGTTTTCCATCTCTGCTCAGGAAACATGCCCTGGTTTTGATTCCTGGGTCTTGCTTTATGAAGCAATCACGGGCAGGCTGTCTGGGTGGAACAGGTCACAAAGTGGCTGTGGGATAACTCTGGATTCTGAACGCCAACACAGAACAAAGGGGAGCTTTGCCAAGGCTCAGGTGAGCCTGGGGTCAGCACACAGACAGGCTACTGACGCAAGCACAAACGCAGGGGTTTCTTTCTCTAGGCCATGGTGTTTGAAATCCCCCCCTTCCTTTTCCTCTCCTGCCCGCTTGCCACAGTGTTTTCCTGGTTAGATGGACATTTCAGTAACAATAGTGGGTGCATGGGTGACGGTGTGTCACTTTTTTGCTACATCTTACCAAAACTCCTAGACCGAGGTAGCTGTTTCTTCTTAAGCCGCCAGCCTTGTGTAGCTACCTTAATAAGCTGCCACTTTGTCCCCTTCCAGGCGCTTTGGTTGATGGTATCACCACATGCAGCTGCAGCGTGGTAACTTGCAGCCCCGCCACTAAAGACACAGCCCTCAGCACATGCAGAGGATGGCGGGGTGTCAGACAGCGGGTGGAACCACAGGATGAAGTGCAGACCCAGATGCGCTCCACTCGGGAACACCAACAGCCAGAAATACCCTGGGCATTGCAATTCTTGGCTTTCACCCCAAAACATTGGAAATCAGCCAGCTTCCTGGTCATATCGGCCTGGAAATTAGCTAGCTTCCTCAAAGGTTAAGGCATTAATGTTAACACCATCTATATTAACTAAAAATAATATGTGTGCAAAAAGGTCCAAGTTCCAGCTGTTACAGGAGTCATACCTTAGCTTTTCTGAGTCCTTTACATGTGAAGTGTGGTCCTTTAAAGCAAAGGCCTATAAAGTGTCTTTTAGGCTGGAATGGGTAGAAGAGGCAGTTATGATGAACAGCCTTGGAGCTCACAAAGATGTGCTCCAGAGCAGACTTTTGATCACCAACGGCAGAACAAATAGTGGAAGAGGCTGATCACTTTTTCTGTTTTTTTTCCCAGAGGGGCAGAGCTAAAAACCAGCAGGACACGGTCACCAAACTGCCTGACTGCGCATCTAGGTAGAGGCAACAGACAGAAAAAGAGAAGGGATGTGGAGTTCTGCCTTCTTTTCTTTTACGTATTTACACTTAATCAGTTCCTGGCCACTCTCACTGGTTTAAGAGTGTCCACACAAAGGACTTACTGCCATAATAGGAAGGATTAAAAAATCACTTAATTGAATCATTGCTGTCATCACACAAGCCACAGCCTGCAGCAGCAGTTAGCATGTGGGCAGCAACTATGGAATCTTCTGCTACAGCTACTTCTTTGCTGTAAGTGGGAGTCTTTGTCTAAGGGCTGGGGGTGCAGGTGGGAACTGGAGGAGGGAAAGGAAAGCAAGCAAGCACGTATGTCTGTAGCTTCGTAGTCCTGCCCAACAGACAGATGTAGCCTGCTTTTCCAGTCTCAGGTCTTTTCTGAGCAGAGCATGCCACTCACACCAAATTGTGCAATAGCAATTTAGGATGTGTACAAACACTGGCAGGAGGGAGAGATGTCAGTCCTTGGTGTAAACTCTGACCTAGCCTGGCTTCAAGCCACTGATTGCAGTGGTGAGGTGTATGTATGCCAGGGCTTGTCACACAATCACAATGCACTCTACCCTTCCCAACAAGGTCTGTCAGGCTCCTCATGTGCTTTCCTTTATATGTGTACACACAAGACAGCCTGTGAGCGCTTTGTCCTGCCTCTTTCCTTTGAAGGCAGCAAACGTGAGAGGGATCTCCACTATTTTAGAGACCATTTAGCTTAATCTTCTGAACTCCTTACAAGATGGGTATCTTCCAAACCTCCTGACCACTGTCAACAGTTTCTACAGAGGCATATTGACTTCCCTAGATTTGGCTGTAGGGCCTGCCTACTCTCATTACACTTTTGCCCTGCGTAGTACAGTTCTGCAAAATATCATACTACAGAAGACCTCTGACCACAAAGTCCAGACCAGTTCCTGGTCCATAGCAAAACTGTAATACAAGTAGAACTACGATTTTCAGATGGATCACCCTTTCTGGCAGTGTCAAGTAGCCCAATAGTGGCTCAGACATATTGCGTGGGGCACATCCTCCCAGCAGCATGGCCCTTTCACACCCTAGGAACCAGTGAAGCAACATTCTTGAGCAACAAAGGGAAGCATGACACAGTGGCACATAAAATGAACTTGTTAAACTTCTTCCACTGCCATGTTCTTTCTGATGGGCTCTGATTTAACCTTATCTCCAATGCCAGTACCTTGCCTTTACCTTCTTCCCCATTTTGTAAAGTAATTTTTACAGTTTCGTGTTCTTTTGCACGAGGTACAGTTAAAGAAGCTTGCTTTTGTTTTGAAGCCAAAGGTATTTTTTTTTATTTTCTTTTTTTTCCCTTTTCAGTTTTTTTATTCTAAACAAGAGATGACATACCTTTTGAAAAGCAGCTTTTGTGGGGTTGCTTGTGCCCTGGAAACATATACACCTGGAAATTCCAGTGCTTGAGAGGAGCTGTAAAAGATCAGTCCATAAATGTTTTTGCTGCATGTAGGGAGCTAGAAGATGGGCTGGATTCCACACACAGTGGCTTCAGTCTTCCCTAGAAATAGCAATACATGAAAGTGTCAGCACTGAAACATAAGAGCAGACTAAAAGACTGGGCTTCTTTCCCTTTAACAAGATCTCTTTAACAGCCTTCCTCAACATCTCAGCAGACTTGACTGTACTGAGATATTCAGAAAGGTGATGCTTTGACAACTTGATCTCAAATTGTGCAGTGTACCAGTATAGGTAATTCTCCTAATACTGCAAGAACAGTGCCAGAAGCACAAAACAAAGTTTCTCCAAGCCTTCTTAACAAATAGATCTAGTCCTAAAACTTTCTGTATTGGCTAGTTCTATCTGCCTCATTAAGCCTGGAGAAAGGATAGAATTAACAGTGCATTTTTTTATATGAAGCAAAGCCTGGCACCGTCTGCTGTTGGAGAGCACAAAGTCCTTGAGACAGCCTCGAGGTGCTTGAGGGGAGGATCTGTGAACACATACAAAAATATGTGCGAGCAAACTATGAAGCCTGTTAGAAAAGCCAGAGAAGTTTAAGCAATGCTGCCCTTCAAAGGAGGCCTGTTCTGAACAGAATTAGGTAATATCCCATCTAGACCACAACTGCCCATGTTACTTAAACTGATGGAACTGAACATGTATTAACCATGCAGTGGGAGCGAAAATTTCAGAAAGGGTCTTTTACATCTACAAGCCTTTGATCATTCATTCAGCCTTTTGTTCCTTGGTACCTGCTACAGCCAAAGCACTCCATCAAGCAGCTGAGGGGATGACTGTTTCAGAAGTGTGTATAGCAGTAAGGAGAGTTAGCAAAGCCATGTCAGATAGCTCTAGGCCTTATCCAGTTGCGTTCTGAAAATCTCCAAAGATGGAGCTTTCATACACTTGCGGGGCTACCTGTGCCAGTGCTTAATTAACTCTCACTGTGAAATCTTTTTCCATATATCCACTTGGATAGGTAATTCAGTAGGCTGAGGGGTTTGTCTAAAATGCCAGCACTACACTTTCCTCCCTAACTCGATGTGTGGATGCTCCAGGCCATCAGGAAAATCACATAGTGACAGGAATACAAAGGGAGCCTGCAGTTTAGTTATGTATGGGCACACAGGCTGGAGGGGCCCAGGGATTTGGAGATGAAAAAAACCATGGTAACTGGCTGGGCCTTGTCTTTGTTTGTCAAGGCCTGTGCCAACTGTGCTGCCAACCATGTGTGCCACACACATCAGGTAATGGTCTGGAAAAGCCTTCCCTGTAGAGACATGTTCTATGCTTGTGGTCTTTACTGCTATCCAGCCAGCCAGCTCTCTTCCTTCTTCCCTAGCTTTGCGAGCCTGGGACTGTGGAGGAGTCAGCCCATGTAAGGGCTGCAAGAGCAGTCATCCTCTTGGTCAACTTTTCAGCTTGTGAAGGAGTGGCACTGTGCAATGCTGACGGCAGCAGCAGGGCACATATCCTGAGAGGCAGGTGTGGTATGGCAGAGAGCGAAAGAGAGCCTGAGGAGATCCATAATGCTGAAAGCAACAGATGCCCCTTTTCATCTCTTAGGCAAGCTGAGCCTCAGTGACTTTGTGTGCTTTTACAATTTAAGGTACAGGGAAATCCATATTTAGAAAGTGGCAATAAGAGGAATTCCGCTAATGCCACCGTATCTGCATCCACTCTGCTTTAAAGAGTACATAGGACCTTGCTTTCCTTTGACAAATGGGTGAAGGGAGGAGGCCAGGGACTCAACATGTATTCAGTTTATTCTCCTGGCTTTTAAAGGCTTAGTTATAGTAGGGCTAAGAGCCAAGTGCAACTCTGCCTTGAGCTGTTCCTTCTCCTCTCCCACTACAGAATGATCTTTAAGCTCTGGACCCTCATCTCCGCCCAAAATGACTGCCCTGATTTATTTTATGCTTTTCTGTTATTTCCTTTTAAATCAATCCTAAGCTAAGCTTTTGTTTGCCAAGGTTTCAGCCTGGAGCAAATTTTTACAGTCGAATTATAACCTCCTCTCCTTCCCCTTTAAAAAGAGGTGTTTTTCTGGATATGCTGCTGTCCCACCCATTACTTACCTTCCTGCTGGGAGGCAAGGGAGATGGGAAGCTTTTTAAATATTAGCATCTCAAAGTTCAGCGTGCAGGCATGGGCATCATCTGGTTAAACCATTTCCTTCATATCTTGGCTCAAAATCCTTGGCTGAGACATCTCATGGCAGTAGATGTGTCCAGTGACTGAGAGGGAGGGAATAAAGGAGACAAAGTGGTTAGGTTTCTCAGAAAGGGAATAGCTGTGGGCTGGAATATAAAGAAATGCCAGGACTGGTGAGCGTGCTCTCTCAGCACGTTACAGGCTTTTGACTCTTTAGGGCAGACTGAGACTAACCCACACTTGAGAAGCTCCCTCTAAAGCACAGGCTGCAAAAAAGCAGAAGACAGCTGAGGCCAGTGTCTTCCACTAAAGGGACAAATGTGAGATGGTCAAAAAAGGTACCATAACCTGGAGCCTCAGAGGGACTTAGACACTTCTCTTCTTCAGGGATTTCAGTTCACTTAGAACCTAGCGAAAGCCAGAAAATCCCCGCTCAGCTGCCAGTGAACTCCCAAAGGCGATTTTGAAGCCAGGATGGTTCTGGAGATGTTTGAAAGCTGACAACTTCATCTCCCCAACAGCCTGCTTCACCAGTGGGATCCAGTCGCTTGTGCTTACTCAGAGCATGCCTAAAAATGTTACCTGTGGTCTGGGACAGGGCGTGGGAGGGCACACATAAGAGAGGAATAAGACATATTTGGTGGGGAATTCCCTGTAGATGTGTTAGATCAGGATTGAAAGTCCTTCACTGGATTAGAGATGTTTCTTGCACAAGAACTGGTGACCAAATTACTCTGCATTATGACCTTTATCATTTCTGTCAACTTACTTCCCCTCCTCCACAAGATCAGATAACAAGCAGTGGTTGTCT
The DNA here is from genome assembly GCA_013398295.1 of Chionis minor. Taxonomy (NCBI): domain Eukaryota; kingdom Metazoa; phylum Chordata; class Aves; order Charadriiformes; family Chionidae; genus Chionis; species Chionis minor. The sequence continues at coordinate 241,118 of VZSF01001201.1, read as the reverse complement.
CTCTCACTGCAGGCAGATTGCCTGCCTTTCCACGACACTCCCTCTCCTGAGGAATTGCTCCATGTTAGGAGCCACCATAGTGTATAATGATATATTTACACACACTGACATTGGTAGCAAGTTATGTGAGTGCTAGGCTTTAAACTACTCAGCGCACAGGTCGTCTAGAAAAGCTGCTGACTGGGAAGGAGAACAACCAGCATTCAGCACTACAAAAAGGTCAGTTCTGGTATTAATCTTTTCTGCAAGGAGGGGAGCTGGACCCAGGACTAACTCTGAACTTGGTGACATTATTAAGCGTGAAAAGCCATACAAGATGGTACATCTGATGTTCTGAGAAGGTCCAAGGGTAAGAAAACCACAGGGTAAAATGGATCCGTGTTGCTCTCCCCTGTGAGTTATACTATAACTGAGGGAAAGTAAAAGAAGCCTCTTCCTACAGGCAAGATCTCAGATGCATATTAACTCTGTCCAGGGAGTCACAGAAACTGAGGACAGATAGTGTCCTTCTTTTCCATCCACCTGCTTTCTCCAAGGCAGGTCAGCGCAAACTGCCATCCTTGACTGAAATTTTTATGCTGCGTTTTAAATATTTCCTTCATAGCCCCCACAGCCACCTCTGCACTTTATTCCAGGGCTTCATTAGCTTTACTGCTATAAAGATTTTTTTCCTAATAATAGAAAACAAAGTTGGAAGGGACCTGCAGGATCATCTGGTCCAACCTTTCTTGGCAAAAGCACAGTCTAGACAAGATGGTGCAGCACCCTGTCCAGGTGAATCTTAAAAGTGTCCAAGGTTGAGGAATCCACCACTTCCCTGGGGAGATTATTCAAACAGCTGATTGTTCTCATTGTGAAAAATTTTCCTCTTGTGTCCAATCAGAATCTCACCAGTAGTAACTTGTACCCATTACCCTTCATCTTTTCTAGTGACTTCTTGTAAAAAGGGACTCTCCATCTTCTTTGTAGCCACAGTTTGTAGCCACTGGAACATCGTGATAAGGTGTCCCCGAAGCCTTCTTTTCTCAAGGCAGAACAAACCCGGTTCTATTAGCCTTTCCTCATACGGCAGGCTTCCCAGTCCTTTGATCATCTTTGTGGCCCTTCTCTGGACTCTCTCCAGCCTGTCCACATCTTTTTTGTATAGCAGGGACTAAAACTTCACACAGTATTTCACGTGTGGCCTGACAAGCGCTGAGTAGAGTGGGAAAGAGTCTTGCTGTAGTTAAAAACCTTGACATTTTGTCCTATATACCATAGATATGGAGAACAAATTATACCCATTCTCCTTGTATTACTTGTGTTGTCCCTCCAGTCCTTTACTACTTCATGATGATATCACATTTTTCCTTCATTCTTTTTGTTTACAAGCCTCAGACCCTCTCAGGTCTCCTCTTCTAGACCTCACAGATCCTCTTCTCATACATTAAGGCAAATGCCAAGCTTGCTGTCTTAGCAGAGAATGGCATAGCCCCATACTTTGCAGGCAGGGACTAAAGTGTAGCTACATGCCAGATTGTCTCAAATAATTGGGACAGCTTAAAAATGTCTTCTTTACACTGGCTTTGCTGTGGTACTACAGTTCATCCCTTTCCCCAATGGTGATTATCAATTAGTCTGCAGGCTACATTCCAACACAGCCTAGAAAATAACAACTTTAAAAGAAATACGGAGAGCTGGTTTTAACTGGGATATTACCAGGGATCTGTGAGAATTTCTGAAGCTAGTTTCACCTCCCAAGCCAGCTTATCACAACTACCCTCTAACAGGTATTTTGCAACTGTAGTTACAGAATTACAGAATTGCTGAGGTTAGAGACACCTCTGCGGATCATCTAGTCCAATCCCCATGCTCAATGCAGTCAACCAGGACATGTCCAGTTGTGTTTTAAATTATCTCTGCAGATGGACACTCCACAGCCTCTCTGGGCAACCTGTTCCTATGTTCAAACACTCTTAGAGTAGAAATCACTAAGAAGAGTCTGTCTCTGTCCTCTTTATTCCCTCCCATCAAGTATTTACACACGTTGACTAATCACATCCAACTCCAAAACCCTCCTCTTTTCTCTCCTTCAAATGTCTTTTTCCCATTAATACTTGCTCTGGTCAGTAAAAGCAGGTTCCAGTTTTAGGGAGCTGCCAGGGTGACACACGGAGCTAACAACTGCTAAGGTGTGCCCAAGTGTTTGTTTGCTCCTGTTCTGATCGTATCTACATGACCAAACCTTGTTGTACTTCACAGTGATGAAAAAACAAGGATGCAGGCACCACAGGTATCAAAGCCAGCATTAGAAGACAGGGATGAACAACTGCTCTACTCATCTTTTGTATTCCAATCTTGACACTCATTTTAAAAAGCCCCTCCCCCCCACCATGTCTGCAAGGTAATAAATACTTAAAAGCTCACGTGTAAGGAATCTTGTGATGCCTGCCTGAATCTGCAGGCAGCCTGAGAAGCATGAATAGCTGTCACTTATCTCAACATAAGGTAACTAAGAACCACAGTTCCGGAAAGAGTAGGAAAGGCTAAGAGAGCAGCAGCCCAGTATCCTTCCCAAAATACTGGATTTCTTGCCCAGCTTCCAAACTACTATCCCAGCTTTTTCAGGGAAGGAGTACAGTAGGGTGGAGACAGAGAAAGAAACTCTGCTCCTCTCTCTGCTCTCAGTGGTGTGCCAAGATCCCAAATTTCACGAATTTGACCTTGACAGACTTTCCAGGGAAACAATTACATGGGTCTTTGCCGTCGGGACTTTAAAGTCTCCAACCCCTCAAAGATGTATGCACATGCTTGGCTTATAGCCGCTCATATCAACATGATATGAGTGTTACAGGCAAAGAAGAAAGGCTGGGATATGCATACTCTTGCAAGGGTTGTTGCAGAACAGAAGATGATCACAGACCTCTTCCCTTTCCACCAGCTGAAAAACTCTACAAACCATGGACACTTGTGACCTTCCCCCTTGTCTAAAGCCTCATTTTTCCCTGGAATATTTGTCTTCCTACATTTCCCCTCAGTAATGATCTAATCAAGTAGAATTCTTCTGGTATTAATCAGATGAGCAGGGGAGCACTTTGTGGTTAATATTATCAATGGGGATGTCAGGAAGACTTTGACAGGATTACCCCGGGAATTTGCCATTTATTAACTCGGCCATTAGCTAAAATGGCACAGCTGGGGTGGGGCTGGTTTTGCTTTGCACATGGGAGATGGCTTGTTTGAGGGTGGGGAAGGTGAGGGTGGTGGAGTTCTGTCTCCATCTGATTCAGAGATCTCAAACAGCTGCCCTGGCAGCCCTGAGATATCTTTCCCCATCTGTGCATCTTTCTTTGCTTTCATCACCTCTTCCCATTATTGGGAAACCATCACAAATCAAGATGCAGACTGAGGTAGGACAGCTTGCACCACCACGTGTAGGCTTGTGGTCCTTACCCAGGGAGGACAGGAATAAAACTCCACTGTTACAGGCTGTTCTGCTATGGGAGGCCAGAGACAAACACTCCAAGCCCCTAGCCCAGGGCACCAGGAAGGAGAAACTGGGTTTAGAAATAGCAGCATGTTAGACTTGCAGAATCAGCTGGGATACAAAGTAGGTGTGCACAAAAAGTTTAGCCAAGTGAGGCAAACAAAACAAATAAATTGTTTTCTCTCCTTGAAATTTAGCACTGCTGTTTGCCCAACACAGATGGATAAACATGGTTAGGTAATGGAAGAATACAATCAAATATTAAAGAGGATACAAATGTAAAAATATAGCTGCAAAACCCTTCCTCTCCAAGTAGGCTTCTCCCCCAAATGCCAGAGGTGCTAGGCATCATTTGCTGTGCTCCAGACAACTTTACGTGGGTTATTGCTGGAGGGAACTTTTGCAAACTTCAGTCTCAAAGATCATTGCACCAGAGAAGAGATAGACAGAGACACCCAGCACAAAAAGTGGCTGGGCCGTGCAGCAAAGAGGCAAAGAGTGAAAAAACTACCCTAACACTTCGCAGGACGTATTTATTCATTCCTTTTTCAGACAAGAACAGGGAAATAAAATAAGACCTCTGTTCAGTGCTATTTTTCTTGGTAGCACACCTCAGGAAAGATGGCAGGGATTCCCTCTACACTGCTAGTTCTGCAGGATGGATCCCACATGATGGCACTGGTTTCCTTGCAGAAAAGGGGTCTCTAATCCTCAGGGACAGGTGGAGCACAGAACTCCAGAGCAGAGCCTCCAGGGAAAGGACAAAAGGCGCTCCTCAGGACAGACATGAGCCAGCATCTGGGGAGTCTAAGGTAAATGTAGCCTTGACAGTGGCCAGGTTTGAAAGCTGCCTTTAAATAGCATCTCCTGCTACCACTGCCAGAGACAAAACCCTTGGCTGGACGGAACCAGCCCACTGGTGTGGCCCAGCAGGACAATTTTTACGTTCTCACAAACCCCAAGGCAAACCCCCAAACAAAGGCATTGACTGAGAGCTTTTAGCACCTCTCAAAGTTTGTGCACCTGTCACTGCATTCAGACACCCCATAGCATTTATTTGTCATGAGTAAGTCATTGGAGTAACTGGACTCGGCATGGAGCAGAACTGGGCCCTCACAGAGCATTTAGGCAGGGGAAAGAAACATTGCTCTTCTTGTACAGAGCACTGAATATAGAAAGGCAAAAACTGGTGGTAATTTCTAAATCCTGTCCTGCCTGGTCAGCTAAAGAAAGAATTAGCATTAGAATCCATAATGCTGCAGGAACAAAAGCACATACAACCTATACACTCTCCTGTGCTTCAATACACACAGAGAACATACTTACATAATTCCATCCACTCTCACTTGAAATGTGGCACTTATGCATAGAAAGGCCTGCAAAAGGAGGCTCTTGAAATCTCAGCAAAATTTGTAAAAGGGATTTCCTAGATCATAAACCACGATCTTGCATCAGCCCTTTACCATTTATTCAGCATAAATAGAATTGACTGAAAATTCAACAGCTACTCCGTAACTTCTCACATTGCCTATGGAAAAACCTATCAACTAATGTCTCAAAGTCCAGGTGTGAAATTCCTATTTCTCAATTTGTTCCAGCAATTGCTCTGATGAGGGAACATCCCAGTAAAGGTATTTCTTCACTGGGTACTTTGCAGAAGTCTGGGTCCAAACACAAATTCCCTATATCAATGTCATCTTCTTCACCTTAAGCAGATCTCTTAGTCTTCATTTAGAAAGGAGGTTATGGGTTCTCCTTGAGGCAGCTCGCTCCAAAGAGGTCCACCCAAAAGATAAATGAAAAGCCAAAAAACTGTCAACGTAAAATAGAGACTAAACCTAGCAAAACTGCTGCTGATATTCAGGAGCAGAAACCACATGCCTCTTGCCTGAACAATTTCCAAACCATAAATGATGTTTAGTGTGGAAAAAGTAATAAATGTACAAAAGTTACTTCTAAAACCAAAAACACAGAGTTTCTTACTTTCAGCTTTGATGAATGAAGTGTTTTGTATTCTGGCATCACACTTGGCACTCTAAAGAACCTTTCTGCGAGGTTGGAAATTAATGGCACTGCATGTCAGCATGTCCACTGGCTTTGCAGCAGACTGGTGAGTGTCCTTCAAGATCCTAACACAGGCTATTTCTGTTGACTTCTCAGCAAGATGGAATATGTTCTCCTTCCACCAGTGATAAATCACAAGAAAGGGTTAATCAATACTAAAAGGACTTTAAATATTGCTGTGCATTATGTTCTTTTGTGCTCCCATTTCCTACCTGTCTTTCACGTACTGTCGAATTCAGTCAGAGACAATGCATGAATAAATCATGTAAAAACCAGAAGCGGCTCACATAAAGCAAAGCGGGCTAAGGTATTTCAAAAAGACACAGGAGTTAAGGAAACGATGCTCTAGCCTCCTCTCTGTTACAGTTGATTTGCAGTCATTTCCAAGTATCTTTCAAAACTATTTAAAATTAAGATTTTAAAGTAAACAGTTTGCACTGGGCACCAAGACTGCTTTAATGCCAAAATAGAAAACTTTGTCTGGCTGGCACATGCATGACTCTCCAAGCAGGAAATCCAACAAAGCATTTAATACAACAGACATCATTTGATAGTCTCAACTAAGACGCCCACTTGGCACTGGCAGTAACCAGTCTTCCATCAACTGCATCCAAAAATGCCGCTTGCCTAACTCGTTATCATGCAAAACATTAATGGGAGTATCTTCCTCTTTTGAAGTCCGTTGGAACTGGAAACACAGGCTGAAAACGCCTGGTACACAACCATGCAGAACATCTGAGAACCACCCTTCCGAGATGGAAGCAGACAGAATAACATTGGAAAGCAGAGCTTCCCAGCCTTTTCTGTACTGTGAGTCACATCATGTATACATAGTGCCCGGGAATCCCTACAAGAGCTACAGCCATAGAAAACAGAGGGAGGCAAAGCTAATAACTATTTTATGGAAGACACTTGCTGGAAGAGGTTAGGAAGCCTGTAGCCGTCCTGTCAGCTCTCCAAAGGCAACTAGTGGCTAGTCAGGAGACCATAGTTTTGCGTGCTGCTATCTGAGCTGTTTTCTTTTTTCCCTACCACTAGTTACTTTCCACATTGTGTAATCCCAGACTTTTGTACAAGTATCTTTTTCTCTTCCTGCATCTCTGAGAGGTGTGGGCTCCTCACCTGATGTGAAAGAGAGCTACATTAACTCCTTTACTTGCAAAAAGTAGGGTCACTTAGAAAAAGCAGTTATGAGTAGGGTAAAAGCTGCTACAAAAATGCCCGTTATTTTTGCTTATAAACAGATGTATGACACCAGATCCTCGGGACAAATAGTCTTACTATCAACACTTGAAGTTTCCTAGTTTTCCTAGGCAAAAGTGGTCTGCTGAAAGAAATTCATAGCTGAAAATATTACATCGCTGTTTGACTTGTTTAAGCACACTCCTCAGTGGTCTTTGGAAGCCTTATGCCTGCTTAGAGAAAAGGCATACTCCTGCTTCTTATCCATTTGCAACGTCCCTATGTCTTTAGAACTTCTGTACAGACCCCAGCAATCCAGGCATCGCTCCCATGCTCCAACCTGGTGCTTGCTTGCAATTACCTTTCCTGGTTTTCCTATCCTTCTCCCAAAAGTCTGAGGCCCTTTTCCCTCTTTGCTTTTTCTCAGCTATCATGTGTTTTCCTCACATGTATTGAAAATTCACCACCATAACAATCCCATGTGCCACCGCTGTCTGTGTCACAACAATCTCTGAGCAGTCATTCCTGGAGCTGCTATGGAAACACAAGCACTGCAGAAAAGGAGATTTCCGGGCAACTCATGGCTCCTCACCTGCAGCCTGGGGGTACACCACCTGAAGCTGCTATCACGAGGTCCTGTTTCCTATCTCATTAAGGGCAGAAGGTAAAATGCAATCCTTTATTCCTTAGTATAGAGCACAGAAGTATCCTGAATAAATTCCTTTTTTTTTTTTTAATATGCAATTTTTTTTGGAGACTACTTCCAAAATTGATTTAAAAAATAGTTAGGAATGAGGAATACAGTGGTACATTGTTCAAACAGTTGAAGATCCTCACCATTATAATGCTGCACCCTCTTTCTCACCTAAATTTACTGAACTTGAGCTTTTAACCACTGAATACTAACACTTTATTTTTTTCCCTAGTTGGACAACTCCATTATCAAAGCTGCACTGTCTAAACAAGTACCAAGAGATTACACCAAGACCTCCCTTCTTTTCAGTAAACATATTGTTAAATGGTGTGCTAAAATTGATTTGGAGTTATCAAATGCAGAAGTTTCCAACTCAAAACACACAGGCCAAGGGACAACAAGTGTTGATACAGCTTTGAGTCAATGGAAACATTGGGATTATTTCCACCAGCATCGTTTAGAGCACAGCTAGGTTATAATGCAATAGAGACGCTCCTGAACCCCAAATTCCTCTAAAGAAGGAAATGGTCCTTAGACCAGGCTTGAAGCTGTCTAGTGAGGAGACACAAAAGTTTGTCCTGTTGCCACACAGACTTTGTTTGGTGACTAAGTATGCCTGAGTATCTTGTTAACATGCCCTAAGATCTTGAAAGCTGACCCTTTGCAATAAGAACTGTGACAAAGAAACAAGCTCTTGAATAGAGAAAAAAAAGGCTGTATGCCCCAAGCACTGTAACCCGAATAAAGGTGCTTTCTAAAGGAACAAAGATGCTTGTACACAGGTGCCTGCTACAATTGCTGCTCCTTGAGTCAGTGGTAAAGTGCAAGACAGCAACGCTGTTGGGAATTGGGCAGCAAGGGAGTTTGAAGCAAAGAGGCTGATCTGCTCAGCCTCTCGATTTCACAACAGTTCCTGAAAATTTCTGAGTTCCAGGAGAGCTGCCCGACTTCCTCTGAGCTGCTGCCTCCGAGCTGCATTTGCAACACTGGCGGCCTGTGTATTTCAGGAATGTGAAAAACTGGCACAGTGAGGTCTATGATTCAGCCAAGATGATGTGTTGGGACATGACTGAAGTTAATTAAAAGGAGCTTAAGACAGACAGACAAAAAAAAAAAAAGAGTTTGCAAGACTTCTTAAAGAGCCAATTAATTATTATTTGTGGCTGCACACGCCAGCTGGGCCACAACATGGAATCTCCCCAGCCCTTAGCACTCACCTCAGAGCCTTTATACAACGCCAAAGAAAACGCATATGCAGGTCAGCCTTCAGGAGCTCTGGGCCAAACTCCCTGCACTGGAGCTGGGCAGAACTTCACTAAATCAGCAGAATGGCACTGTTTACACCCACAGATTTATGCTAGGTCTTGATGGTGGACACAGAAGCAAGAGATGAACAATCTTGGTTGACATGTAAAAAAGCATGGGCTACTGCAGAGCAGGATGACCCAGTGCCAATCATCTCTGTATGCATGGACTGGAAAAGGAAGGACTGGCTCCGCCTGGAGTCAGGATGGGGAAAGAGGGAATAAATGTGAATAATTTCATCCTCTGTGCTGCATGATAGTGGTCATTCTGAGAGCTGCATGAGGCATCCACACTAAAAGAAGCATAGTTTCCCAGAACATACTTCCAGACTACTTTCCTATAAGGAATTCATTGCCTCCTTAGCAATTCCCTAAGACTCTAAATTCCTCTAAATTCACACAGACTAAATTCTGAGTCCAGAGTCTCTGGCCCCAAACCCTCCAAGGAAAGCAAACCAACTCTCACATGCGTGAGCAACCTCCTTGCTTCCAATCCTGCTGCACATTGAGCTAGCACTGTCCCAGAGGGACAGCTGAGCGAAGGCAGGAGTGAGCCTTGCCATAGACCAGCCCGGTGGGGAACTGGGAGCCACATGCACTGCACAGACAGAGCAGTCAGAGCCACCCACGGGCTGAGCAGGCTGCCTGACCCACGCTTACCAAAATTTTTGCACTCTTCCTGATCAAGAGGAACAGACCCTACTATGCCCTGTCAGTAACCGACGCGTATGTTTAACAGGAGGCTGCGAATTTTAACAAAGGGGACTTTTTACTTTGGCTCGCTGTCATTTCAGTGGCTTACGGTGATTACAGCTTACAAGGCTCCCGTGTGCGTGTGACTGGCACGGCCGCTCTGTGGCTGGGTGAGGAGCCTCCTACCGCTGCAGGCCCCACACCTGCTCGCACAGCCCTACCTGCACGTATTCCTTGGCAGCCCCTGTGGCATTTGCTGGGGTGGGGGTGGGAAGACCATGGTGTCATTTACACACAGGTTGAGCAAACCAGGTGCAATCAGTTTGGGTTTGGCTGAAGAATCCTCCACCCTTCTCAAGCTATTTAACCCCTGCAGTGCCAAACGTTTAGGCATGCCCAGGGCAATGAGAGCATTAGTCTGCAGAGAAGACATCTTTAGGTCAATCATCAGTCTCAGTTTCCCAAAGGCACCACAGGAGGGACATATCATATTAAAGATCCATTGCCTAGAGACAGATAGCCTGCACTCCAACTACTATACTCTGAAAATTATTTTAACCAAAGTAATGAAAACACACATAGTAAATATCATAAAACCAATTGTCGTCTGAAAATGTTTTCATTGCCCTTCTGCTACCTGGCTTTAGACAAGCTAAAATAATGCTTGAAAACCTTTTGAAGAGCACAGTATAGGGATCAATGTGTTGCAGATGCAACAGGCAAGAAGATGGCAACCTCCCCACTCCTCTCTAGAGGCTGCAGCAGCCCATCTGGTGCTGCCCTGGTGAGTGTGGATGGCCAGCATGAGGAGCCTTAGGAAGGGTTCCTTGCTTCAGCCTTGAGACCCAGAGTTCGGTTAGCCACCATGCAGGTTATGTTCAGGAAGTGACCTGAAGAGGTGTATCTTCTACACAGCTTTGAAAATAACGCACCTACTGCACACAGCAGCATATATGCTGGAGCATAAGCAGATAAACTGTGGCAATTCTGAGCAGCACGTACGCCAAAAGCAGTTCACGTGCAACTCAGATGACTTACAGCAAGAGGGCTGTAGTGGTACAAGGACTGCAGGGCAACCCAAGCCTTCAGTACCAGGACGTGGCGCAGCAATACTACTGCCCTGGCCTTGGGCATAGCTGCACGTTCAGTCCAGCTCTATCCCACAGCAGAGAGGCAAGACCCCTGGGATCCACAGTCTGAAAATCACTCCAACGCCCACCTTTTGCCCCCCAGTCCCTACAGTTTAAAGCACAGCCCAATGTTGATTAAAGTACACAGGAACGGGGCCAGATACTCTACAATTTTCCCTTCAGATAGGAGGAAAAAACCCCAAAGCTTTCAAAGAGTTCATATAAGCATTGCTGGGACAAACAAGCAAATGCTGAAGGTGGAAAGCAGCTCACAGCAGTCAGACGTGTCTTGTGATAGCAGAGAAGGCTGAATGTTTCCTAAAATTGCCCCTCCTGCATTACCTACTCCACTCAGATCAGGGCTCGGTATGCTCCAGAGCGGGCGAGAATCTAGCAAGGAAAGCTAAGTAAGTATTGCTTGAAAGGGAGGAGGCAGGAATTAACCAAAGTGAAGAGGAGGAGGAGAGAGCATAGGCTGTTTTTAGAAGTACTGGCACCACCTTAGGCTGCAGTGGCCAGGAAATTGGTTGTAAGCCCCACTGCTTGAGCAAGACACCCAGACCTGGGAGCCAGAAGAGGAAGGGACTTGGCAGACATTACCCTGCAAAGCGACGAATCATTTCTGCAGCAGAATATTCAGCTTGGCCTCACTGCAACAAACCCTGCCAGATACATGATCACGCCACCAGTATATTAGCACTGCACTCCCCTGCTCTAATGTAGCCCTCAATCTTCTTCATCCACTTCTGTCTTCCATTTGACCTTTTTTAGATGGCTTCCCTCTAACCCATCTTCCTGCACTGCCCTGCGGCCATCACAGCGCTCACTGCACGAGAGCAGCAGGTGTCCCATCCCCCTGGCTTCCAGCTGCCCACTCTCATTCCTCCCACACTTGCCCTTGGGGCACTGTTGTCTCACCCCCTCCCCATTGAGAGCCTATGGCTCATAGCACATGGATGGGTGAAAACCACCTCTCTGGTCTTCCTAGGGTTAAAGAGAAAGAAGTCGAGCATCAAAGAGCCAACTCAAGGAAGCTTTGGCACCATGCAGGAGGCTGAGATAACCTGGCTGATGCATTGCTAAACTCACAGCTTCAGTTTATCTTTACCCTTCCTCTCCAGGACTGGCTGTAAGTAGCACACCCCATGGCATAATGCAGTATAAAGCCCAGGGCAGCTGGAATGTGTGCAAGGAAACAGAGCTGATAGGGTAATGATATAGCACCACATTTATTTTCTTACTTGCTTGCAACACAGAAGGAGAGTGAGAGACGCAGTACTACATAGCTGGAGCGCCTAACACCCACAATATCACAATGGAGCTAAAATACCCTTATCCATACTGCAGAAAGTTGACTGTGTTAAGGGTCTGGGGTGCCAGCATAAAGCTGTGGGCAAAGTCTGAGAGGTTTACCCCCATGCCAGCTAGAACTTCAAGAACAATACCACTTCAAATATGTACAAACACCTAAAAGTTTCACTGTGTAAATGACAGCCATGTCCTTATTTTCTGAACATGCTTGTCCCTTTTGAAAGCATAAAAAATGAAGCAGAACAATTTTAACTGTTAAAGACATTTTCCAGGGCACAGCAATACACTGAATAATTTCCCTTCACTATGTTCTATGGGAATAAAAATAACCCTTTTATAAAGACTATAATCAGCTGTTTAGAGCACATGTGCATCTCTCCCCAACAGACACAGAAAAAATAAATCTACACTTGAGTTGCAGTCTTGTTTTAACATGTCACCTAATAAGACTGTCCATTCTACTCTAGCCATGAATTTCTGTTGCTAGAGGAATAAAACCCTAGCTGAAAATCTAGAGCTAAAACATAACTACCCTGGAAACATCTTGTTAATGAACAAAAGACTGTGTAAGACATACACTAGCATTCACAATTGTATTTTAATTATCCTGTGTGTTGAAAAGAAGAACAAACATATCCAAATCCACTTAGGGAATGCTAAAAAACGAGACAGAAGAAAGTGAAGTTCACTTTGGATCTAATACTTGCCACACCGGATTTGAAGTTACACTGGAACAGTCCCTCCAGCAACTGTTCTGGTTCCAGACCTTTTGTTCAATGAATCCTGCTGCAGACAAGACCCTGTATTCTTCCCTTTTTAGAATAAATGCTTGCACATTTGTGCCCACACAGCAAACTGGGTGACACCAGCTGGCATGGAGGGAGGTACAGAAAGTGGGTTTGATCATGGCTAAAGGGGATGACTGATAAGCAGAAAAGTACAAATTTTGTTCTTGGTTACTTTAAATTAGAATAAGTCTGTGTCTTTGGGTCCATGCCTAGTTTTTGCAAGCTAGCCGGATTCCCATCCTGTCCTTCCACATGCTTATTCTGGCCACGAGTTTAAGGCTCCTGAAGAGCACCAGATGTTGGGGNGGGGGGGGAGATGTGTGTTTATTTGTTTGAGCTCCCCTTGCAAAAACAACAATAAAAGAAGGGAAGAAGATTGGATGCCTTCAGATTTGCTTTCCAGCAGAGTATGACTAAGGCGGGGAGGTACCTTGGTAAATATACTCAGGGAGGACCATGGGGAGGGACAAAAAAGTACAGAGAAACTCAACAGAAAACAAGCAAGAGGGACAGAATTTTCCAGTCATAAGCAGAGTGAAGGAAATGGAGACAAAACGGATGATCAGGAGAAAGGTTTTGTGGAAACAGCCTGGAAAGGGAGAGACAGGACTTGAATCTCCAGGGTCAGTCTAACATGGACCTAGCAGACTGACAGCTGAAGTAATACATGAGAAAAGTGAGGGCAGGAGACAGACCACAGATCAGGGCTCACTTGGTGGTGAGCAGTCCGAACATTGTGCTGCACCCTATGTTGCTTAGTCACTGTTGTGTTACTAGGGATTTCATACTGTTTTTCTTGAAGTTTATGGCATTCAGGAACCTTCTCCAGTGACCTTGCTGTGCCTGCATAGAAGAACCCTGAGATCAAGGTAAGCCACAAGCAGCTATCAGGAGGTACAATAGAAAAGGTGTGAGGATGAATATGAGGAGACAAAGCATCTAAGAAATCCAGATAGATAGTGGTTTGTGGGAAAGGGACAATATGAGAAGGAAGGGATAATATAGACAAAAGGAAGGCCCTGGAAGTCCAAAAGTTCTTTGAACTGAAATCCTGCTTTACTTTAAAACACACACATTGCAATGGAGATGCACACACACGCACGCACACACGCACACACACACAAACAAATCAAGTATCCACATGAACACAGTTGGTTCTGGATATTCCTTCTTTCTTTAATTGGTCCCAGGTGAGGCATCAGCTATCACATCTGGAAATTTTTATACAAATGGCAGGAAAGCCAATGACTCGGGTCACAAATATTTCACGCTCTCTCTTTGCCAGAAACACAGGACAAATGTGGTTTACATCTGCCTCCCTATAAATACACACACACTTGCAAGATTCTTTGCTATGGCAAATACTGCATGTAAAAGCAGAGCTGGTCAGTGTGCATCTCACCCAACGTGGACTTAGTCAGAACTGAGAACCTGAATGCTGGGTGACACCTGGGGTCCAGGTCAGGCTCATCATTAGGATAAGGATCAAGAGATGGCAAAGGCATCCTGCCTGTAGAAGCAAAACACAGAACCAAATTACATGGATGAGCACTTTTTAAAGCTGCTGTAGCCCTAGCCTTCCAGATCCAGACTCTCCATGAGACCACAGGCTGAGGCTGTCAGGCATGCCCAGCTTCTGCCTGATGTGCAAACTTATCTTAGATTTCAAAAGCTCACCTTTCAAGAAGAAAGGCCACCAGTCTTCCTTTAATTCCCTACTCTTCCTGCCTCAGCTGATAACAGCTGAAGAAAGGCAGTGGTGGCAGTAGCGACCACCTGAATTTATCCACTCATAGTCAAGAAGAGATTGTACTAGTTGTGATGCACCAATTCAAGTAGGTCACTGCCTGACTTAACTAGTTCTACCCAGTGTGCACTGGTGCTGCAAAACGCTGTACAAATTCAACACATCTCGGTAGCAAGGACCTATCTCTTGGGCATCAAAGCATGAACTCAGATCAAATGCTAACAGTAGCCCTGTTTCCTACCAGTAACACTGTACTCAGCTTCATTTTGGGAGTAAACATCAGAGAACACACGATACCCTCAACACTGTTGCTGATGAGCATTACAGTTGCAAAAGATGGACGCAGCTTCATTACTATCTGTGTCATTCTCAGGAATGCAGAGAAGATGTATTTTTCTTCCATACTAGCTAATTCTTAGAAGAACCACAAAATCTTTGGTTCTTCGCTCTTCTGAGATGTCACACTAATGTAGATGATGCTGTTAGTCCTCTGCAGTAGATACTGATTTAGAAGAACTGAGAGACCTGCTGAGTGCAACGAGTGTGCAAGGAAGGCAGAGTCACGCAGGAACAGCTTACGCACTCCTAATGACCCAACTCTGATCCTATCCAGGGTAACTTTCTGTTGCTCCAGGGGTAGAAAGACTGCAGAGGTAACTTAAACAGATGTCAGAGAATCTCCTAACACCACCAAAGCAATCCATTTGGCTTTTTTTCATTCCCTCTGCCTGCCCTTGGCATAGTGGATGTGGCAGTAGCTATTCACAGAGCTCTGACAACCTCTGGGTAGCAGGGTATGACAGGGGCCACTGCACTGCACCCTTAGAGCAGCCAAGATTCTGCAGCTATAAACTCGAGGATGAAGAAGCTGCTTAGCAGACTTAGATCAAAATATTTTTCCCTCACTGAGAAAACTGCCTAAAGCTAAAGACACACCTTTACTTACCTCTGAATGCCACTGTTATGCTTCGTACCATCAGAATTTGTAATGGACAAGAGTCAACAGCACCCAGCTACTGCATCTCTTGAGTTTGGTTTTTTGCTTAATCTGTGGCATTTACCTAGGGTACCTGTCCATATTTTCCCTCATCTAAAGCTCTAAAGCAAATTGGAAAGTTTCATGTACATTCAAGCAAGAAACAGCATAACAAAATACACATTTCCTTAAAGTCAGTGGAATTTTAAAAACAAAGCACTTAAAATTGATGAAAGATCATTATTTTTTATTCAATGTTTAATTAACACATCCAATTTGCCTCTAATCCCACTGTTGCAAGAGAGGGCTGAATAACTTGGTAGTTTGGGGTTTTATTTTTAAGGACTAAAGAGATTTGAGTAAATATAGCATCTTTCGACCATTCGTTCATTAGATCTTCAGAGCACTCCATCAGCCAAGCTAAAATGTGTGGTGCTGCTGGTACCTGTCCTGTCCTCACAAGTCAAGAACAGGTACTGCCTTACAAGGTACCTGGATAGCCTCATTCCTTTTGGAGTTTTCCTTGGGAACCACTACAAGGGTCACTTCTGGAAACAAGATCACTGAACTCATCAATGAATTTGTCATGGATGGCTCACACCATTCTCTTCTGGCTCTTTGGAAGCTTTCCTGAAGCCCACACCAGGTCAGCCAGCATCACTGCAGGACGAAGGTAATACACAGGACTAAGAAACTGAACGAAGTAGAAGCACAAATGTTTGGAGTCCTCATTCTGAGTGCTGACAGACACTGCCGTGCTCTGATTTATTCTCTGTAGCCTTTTTAAGGGCACACATTGAAATGACCTCCCCACGTGTGTCCGCTAGCACTCATCTGGTATGCCACAGGTGTGAGGCTGTTGCCGCCCTTAACATCTTTTAAATGTTCCACCAGATGAAGAGACAAATTCCCTTTGTTCCTTGTAGATGGAGTTTCTTTCATTTCCTGCATAAGGATGCAGTCCACACTTCTAGTAGAGGTAACAGATGATGTAGGCCTAGAGAGTAAGGGTGCATTTGCATGGGATGGGTTATCAGGTGTTTTTGCACAATTAATCATATATGGCCATTGGACGATACACATCTGGTGACAACAGGACTTTTCTGAGGGTGTGCTCTGTTTCACAAGAGCTCACGAGAAGAAATAAACCTTTTCAAACCCTTTGCTCTCAGCCCATGAACACAGTGGCTTAAAACCAAAGCTGAATGAAACGATGCTGATTTAGCTTATTTGCATATGTGATTATGTAAATCAACCTAATGCTTCTTATGACCTGCCATACTAGGCTGCAGAAGAGCCTCCAGGTTTGTGCCACAGTGGAGAAGATTGGATTACAGAAAGGAACACATGCTTGTGAAAACAGGTCCTAGCTGCATATTCACAGTTCTTCAGCAGACAAATGGGAAAAGGGGGATTTAACCCTTCACTCTCAGAGAGGTCAGGAAGAAGAAAATGGTGCAACAACTGTGGAGAATGCTTCAATATAATGCAGCAGCCTTTGTTTAAATATCTTTAAGACAGCAGCCTGTGTGCAAGAGGGTTAATGATCTTAAGGCACCAAAAATCAAAATGGTGAAAGATTTCCAGCCCCAGGATCATCACAAGAACTGTCTCATTCACATATCACTGTCACCTTGTGATGTGCACACACTATCTACTTGTTGCTCACCAGCATGCACAGTACTTACCGTCGGAGATGCATGTTTTGCATTACCATACATCTATCCTGCATCCTACTGCTGTCTAGAATGTCATCTGCCTCCAGGCCTCCAGCTGCCATCCTACAAGATGCACCATCCAAACCATTGCTAGCTGTACTGTCCAGGTGCCCAGGACATGCTACAGCCCTACATCTCCATGCTGTTTTATTATGGATCCACCTGCCTAGTGCCCCACTACATCCCAGGGCACAGCTGGGATGTTGACAAAGCAGCTCCTTATCACTGGGAGGCTCAATAGGCCTCCTCAGTGCAGCCGCACTGCTAGGGTTAATGCAACCCCAGTCCAGGATATCTAAGCATCTGTAGGAAGTGGAACATTTTTAATGCTGTGAGGAAGCTGCTTCATGGATGACAGAAGCAAAGAGACCAACCAGTCTCCATCAAGAGGAAATAGCAGTGTTCAGGGATGAGTGCTGAGTAGTCATAAGACGTATTTTGCAAGCTCTAAATAATCTCTTACTAGGGCTAATAAGGCACCTCTCACAAAAAAAAGAAAAAAAAAAAAAAAGAAGCATGAAAAGCAACAAAAGGAGAAAGAATTGGCATTTCTGGAGAACATGGCTGACATGAGCCAGCCATCTCCCAGGATTGATTTTAAACTGACTACAGGCGTTGACAATAACTTCAGGGTTCTAAGAAATGTCCCAAAGCAAAACTAAATCTGCATCTGGATTTCTCTTTATTCTGAGATTTGAACTCAGGCTGGTTTTGGCCAAGAGTCACTCATCTTTTAAAACCAACTTTACCCAATCTGAAGTTTCCAAGCCAGGGCAAATAAAGTGGATTTGGCAGAGTTTCCTTTGGAGGGATTTTGCATGTGTGACACAAACTCAAACCAAAAGGTGTTGGGGGGTGGGGGAGGGTAGGGTTGGTTTTGTTTTGTTAATCCTGCCAAGACTGGGAACACAAGAGGAGATTTTAGCAATACTGTAGGTTGACCCAGACCAGTAACGTCTCTTCAAACAATGCTGGTTCTATCTACCCTGGGTCAGCCACCCTAAGCTGCCCTTTGTAAACATGGAAAAGCACACTGACACGCAATAGCTGACACTAGCTAACTCTGTCTTATTTTCCTATTGCAGGCAGGATGCAGGTGAGAACAAATGCTGCTGAGTCAAAAGCAAACTTAGTAAAATGGCAGTGTTAATGCACAGCCCTGGCAGTCCCAGGGTACCTCACTTCAAATATCTGCAGTCTGAAATGTAGACTAATAAAGCACAATTCCTTCACCTACAGGATTTCTCGTCCTCCAAACATCCCCCCAGTCATCAGTTTTGATGCCCCTCAAAGGCAAGATCAAATGCAGGAAACTGAGGCACTTGGATTGTATCTGTGCTCTAATCCCGCAGTTTAGATGCCAGCTGCTTCTTCTGTGGTGGCGGTCCCTCCACAAATCATGCTTAGAACTAGGTGAACAAACCATGAGTTTCTTTTCACTGTCTTCAGAGTTTAGACTGGGGTTTAGCTGTGGGGTTTCTTGCACCCCATCTGCACTGCTTTAGCCATGGCACTGTACTGATACTGCAGTCAGAAGGATGACACCATAGCAACAACATCTATCTAACTCCAGCAAAAAATATTCTGGCAACTTCCAAAACAATTGCTAAGCTTCCACTCATTTGTGTTTGTTGCCTCACAGTGGAATTCAGGGTATGTAGTGGTGGAGTCCAAACAGCACTAGATGGCTTGAATATGGCTGCCAGTCATGGTCACTCCAGAGAAGAGAGATAAAACGACAGAAAGGCAGGAATCCAGCTGAGGGAAAGAACATGCATATGGACAAACCCATCCCACTGAGCATTGCAAGGAGGAGCAGGGTGCCGAGTTCAACACGTCCGTAGGGACAGAGCTTGTAAGCAATGAGAAGGACTCTTGGATGTGCTCAACAACAGCAGTATGAGCTAGCTGCTGGCAAGGACTATCAGTGGCAGCATTCACATGTTATGCTGCTCTTTCCCCCCTTCTTGAATGTCCCTAGTGGGCTTGTACAACTCCAAGGTACCAAGCCCATACATACACCAACTCTCTTCTCTTCAGTCTGTTCCAGGCTGGACATGGACCTATGCTGTTACCTGTACCTGAGAAGGTCCAGAAGCAGCTCCCTGCAATCCCACTGATCTCCTGCAGTCATAAACTGACAAAAAGGTGGGAATGCAACTATACCCTGCAGAAAAAACTGCCTGGCATGTTTAAGCTGTACCAGTTGGAAAAGTTACAGCTGAATACTGGAAACTGCTCTATGCATGGGTTAGTCTAAGGCAGCTCTTGTCAAACTGACCCAAAGCTTCATGCCCTAATAGTAGGGTATTCTCTACCCTGTGGTCCTCCATGTACCCTTCCCCGGGAGTCCTGTGGCACCAGATAAACAACCCAAGGTCAGAGTGTGCTCTGAATGGCAGCTGCTGTAGCACCCACTGTGCCCTGTCCCTAGCCTGAGCAAGAGCATCACCAATACGAGGCATCCAGCCCCAGCCAGCCAGAGACTCCAGCAACGTCTTCCCGTTCCCGGCTGGCTGTCTCCCATGTGGCGACGCATAGCACTATTCACCCGACTATTGGCCCAACCCAGAACTGTTTTTATTAGAAAACACTAAGGCAAGCCTTTCCAAGCCTCAGAAGAATCATCTTGTAAAGATCTGGGCTCGAGATGCCAAATGATTGCTGCTTTGGCGGAGTCTGCACATTCATTTTTTATTGGTCACAAACGCTTTCCAGATGCTGGCATGCTGGCTGCAGATTGCAACTCTGGGGACTTGGCTCCCAGCCCCAGTCACTTTGTTAAACTCTTGACCTGCTGTGGGTTAAAAGAAGCGGGAATGGGACTGAGTCACCATGAGGGCATTGCTAAGAGAGAGCTATACAGCAGAGACCCATTTCAGCAGCTTTCTGTGCTCAGCTGGCATGGAAAACATTTAAGGTGGTCCACAGCAATCGAGCTCAGCTGCCAAAGCTGGTGAAAACTGCAGCATAACACCAGTCCAGGGCTTAGGAGCAGGGACAGAAAGGCTGTCCTGCAGCTGGATTTTCCACACTGCAGGCCATACACTTTCCATCTTTTTTTCCTCTGCACAAGTGGATTTCCCATCCCTGCTCCAATAGTAAAGCAGTCCTCTGAGCCAGAGCCATGGGCAACATCAGACTGAAAGCTGAAGCCAGGAAACCTTTCTTCGGTTCAGGTTTCATGACAAGCCTTGTACATCAAGGAGGTTTGCAAACCTTTGGGGAAAAAAGACTTTCTGGATTCTCAGTTGTTACAGGATGTCCCAAATAAGGGAAAAAAAGAAGTGAACAAGCAGAAGGAAACACAATTTCGATAGAGCTGTTTGATATTTTTCTGACTGGAAAAATTTCCAATTGAAAAACATAGCTGTTAAAAATCATTGGGTTTTTTCTCCCCCTCAAGAGGAGAATTTTTTAAAACTCCTATTTTGCACTTTTTGATAGATTCCTCCACTGATATTTTTCTGCAGTTGATGACTTTAATCTCAGTTTTCAAGAAGAAAAAGTTCTCTCAAAATCTCAAAGATAACTCTTTCATCTGAAACAAAATTTTCATTCTGCTTTGAAATATCCAGACAAAAGTAGTGTTTCAGAGAATGTATTTCCATTCAGAACTTCTGCACAGAAAGAAAAAGGGTTCTTGAAGAGCTCTATTGAGTTTTCAGGGGGAACCTGAGTTTCCCCCTCCACTGTGTGGGCACCCTGCTGGGGGGCGCTGCCAGAGCAGAGTGGCATCTGCCCAGAGCATCACCTCAAGGCTCTCACCCCCACTCTCCTATCCACTCTCTTGACAAAATGCTGCCTAAACCACAGCCCTGACAAGCTCCTGGTCTCTCTGCTGGGGCAGATGATGAACTAACTATGCTACACTGGATGCCAAGCAGGACAGTGGACAGGATGCTGGTGCAACAATGCAGAAAAGAAGGGCTGGAGATCTGCAGAAATGAATCAGCTCCTCCAGCACTCATGCAAGGATGTGGTGGTGACAATGGCCATTAATGCCTGGTCAGTTGTCTGCTACTGCTCAGCTAGGGGAAACCACTAGTAGATGGCTGCTTGGTCTCCTCCACCCTAGCAGCCGGTGATGGAGATTTTTCAAGATGCAGACAGAAGCAGGATGCCGAGGGATAGCTGGGTGCCTCACTGCTCTGGTTGTTAACCTCTGACCTTCCTTCAGACCTCCATGGGACCTCGATGTCCCCCACGGGCCATTTGTTACAGCAGGCAGGGCCTCAGGGTCTTGAGCAAAAAAGGGAAGAGTAAGCAAGCCAGTTCTGCTCAAGCCTTCAGCAGCCACCCGAGGAAGAGAAACCACAGGCAGAAGTTTCAGGAGAAGCTGGAACCTGCCTTTTCGTACTCATCCTGCTCAACAGAGGACTGCCCACTGCTCTCTTGCCCCTGTTTGCAAGCAATGCACAATCCCTACAGCATTATTTGTGCATATAGAAAGCTCTGCAGTCCTGAGGGAATAATGAGGGAAGGTTTTATCCCATGGAGCTGGTCCAGTGATGCTAATTAAATCATCACATTAGAGCTGGGGGCTTTCTTGAGTAGGTGTTACCGCTTGAGCTGAATCGCACCTCAGAACACAGCCAGGTGTGCTGCCCAGACTCCAGAGAGCCCTGACAAACTCATTTCACTTGTGATGCTAAGGCCAATTCCCGCACAGTCTCCAGAGATTAATAAAATAGTGGAGCAATCCAGTGTAGACCCGAAGCCTTTCAGATTCAGCCAAGTGGAAATTCAGCCTAACTCCCCACCCAAAAACAAACAACTGAGAAAAAGAGAGAAAGTTTTACATAATAATCTATCCAACGTTACAGCAGACAGGGTTTCTCCGAGGACATTATGTAATGTCTCGTAAGGGCTTTTAGCTGAATTATCAGGTGACTTGCACAATTACTAAAGAGAAAAACAATCACAGGTGAGCAGTGGGTGTGAGAATACACATCTGCCTGTTGCACACTAGCAGCAGGAGAAGTGATTCAGATTCAGTGAGATGTCACTGGAGACAGGCTCATGCTATAGACCTCAGATTTGGAGTGGACAGGCTGCAAAACCTAGAGCTGTTTAGATCTGACATACTGGTCCAGGCCAGTCTTCTCCAGTGCGAGGGAGAACCACTCCGCAGTTTTTGTAGAGGGATGGACTCCCCAAGGTGAGTTTTCATGCCTCGGTGTATCTTCAGGGCTTTACAGCAGGAATCACTGTTCTGAGAGAGATTGTTTGTGCCACAAGGACACAAGAGAGAGAGCTCTTGGCTATCTCTTCTCCTACAGTCCAAGGATGGGAAGGATGAAAACACTCCCCATGAACCCACACTGCAGGGATGCTGACGTTTACTAACATGCTATTCTCTCCCCCACCCCTTCCGTTCACTAAGAGCTGCTGGGGCACAGGAGGAAGGATATGTGCAAACACAGCCGGTAGTACATCAGATAATATAACCCCTCATGCCAACTTACTGAGTTCCGTCTTAAACTGTCCTCAAAGCAAGAAGAAAAAAAACCAAAAAATGGAAAAAAGCATCACTTTTTGCTCGGAGTCTGCTCCAGAATCTCTCCTCTGATGGTTAGGAACCTTCTAATTACCAGCCTAAAGTTACTACTGGCTAGATGATACCCATCTGTTCCTGTGCCAGTGTTGCCTTTAGTTCAAACAGTTGTCCCTGGCATTTACTGTCCCTGGCATTTACGTCCCCTTTTCCTCCTGTCCTGGTGTATTTATAGAATTTCTCTCAGCCTTCTCTTTGCCAGACTAAACTTTTTATTGAGGGAATATTTATGTAATGGGTCTTACATTTGCTTTTGACATACATTGGTCTGTGTATGTCCAGCTTCAATGTTTGGGTGAAGCAGCTCTGCTTTCAGATCAGCACTGTCCTGAAGAGGTACCTTACACATCCATTAAATGAATGAATGCTCTATTCCTCTGCAGAGTGCTTTGCAACAGAATACTCACATGAATAAAAATCTTCAAAGTATTATCAACATGGTAGTGATTACTGAAGCAACAAGTAGATATTAGCCCACAGAAGGCAAGAGAAGAATAAAGTGGATGGTATTGAGAGCGGTTTGAAAGAGAAAAGAAAAGGCACTTGGCAGAATGAAGAAGAATTAACTTCCAGACAAATGGAGAGACCTAGTACTGCTCTTCAGCACGCCCCTAGGCAACAAACCAATGAGGGACTGCAGTAGAACGAACTATTCCTAAAAAAGAGGAAAAACCAAGTGTTGCCAAATTTTTTATATTAAAATGTCTTTTCTGTAGACAGTTCTAGTAACATCAGAGTAATTCTGCACATGGAATCATAAAATTATACCACAGGAAACTTAAATCCTTAATAATCCCCCACTTGCACCATAATGGAATGGCTAGTATCGTAATCCTATTGTGGTAAAACCAGCCAGACCAGCAAAGGAGAATGCCTCTTGGGTGAGTATATGCAAGTCTCACATGATGTTGGGATGAGATAGGAAGGCTTTGTCCTGCCTGCTTTTGGGATACATAATGCTTTTCAGTGTAGTAATATACCTTATATGCATACTATCCTCCCTCCTGTGAATGCAACCCAGAGATACAAACGTCAACCCAAGTCAGTGTACGCAGCTGGCTTAAATACATCTGTGAACTGCATTCCCAGCAGAAATTGCCTTAGGCTCCATTTTCTGGACAAATTATTGCTAACATTTTTAAATTATTTCTCCTAGAGACATTTTTAAGGCTCAATTTTGTACACAGATATAAATCAAGCAATTCTATTGACAGATGACAGAATTATTCCAGATTTCACTGGGGCAGCTAATATAAAAATCTTGGCAGTTCATGCCCCTCCCAAACTCTGCTGTGAAGAGTTGTAGTTGGTTAACTAACTTTTGTATTTCACCCAAGAGGGAGTTACATGAGACTAGAGTGAATAACTCTCTGAGTTAATGTCTTACACTGTGTTGCTTCCTATAGAGAGACCAGTGCTGCGCAAGAACCTAGCTTATTATAACTGAAAGTAAGTGCAACTGATTAGGTAGTATTCTCGGAGATACGGTCAATCACCCAGGAAACTTTAAAACACGTTCATAGCGCTCTTAAATGCATCTAGTTCTACAGTTTATAGATTCAAAGACTTTTACTAGCCACTGCATCAAGCCACCAGCAACACTTACTGTTTAAATGATCGGTGTCCTCCCAACAGCTCTTCTACTCCCCCTAGCACCTGTTCCCATTATTGCAGGTTATTTACTGAATTGCCAATTACTACTAATTTGACAACGTTTTGATTGCAAAGCTGGGTTTCGCCCTCCCACATGAAACCTGTAGGAAGGGAGGATAGGTGAAAGGAGAGTCATGAGAAGATTCCCCTGAATCAACCTGGGAAGAGCTGGTTTCAGCTCACTGCTACACGTACTGGCCCTCACTACTACTGCACTCACAAGGAGTTGCAGAGCTTACTTCTCCCAGGGTCTGCCACTTCTCCCAGGGTCTGAAAGCTTGTTCATTTTGCTCCCATTCTGAAATCTCATCCTTGGTGTGTTCCTCTTTGGTGTGGGGAAAAGGCATGGTTCTAGTGTTTGTGCCTGGATTTGTACCCTCAGACTTAGGTACACCTGCATATGAACACACATACACAATACTTAGAAAGAGTAAGCAATTCATAGCAGATCTCCCTGAAATTCTTCCACTTTGAACTCTGCTAAGTAACAACGTCACCATTATTATTACTATCTTAACAGGTTTGCAGGACACATAACTGCTAACTCATAGATCCAGTGGATCTCAAACATCACCTCTGGTGCCTCGGTAAAAATGGACCATAGCTCCCTTTAGCAGCCACTGCAACGAAGCACCTCCCCAGACCAACGGGAACTTCCAACAGAAAGCTGCTGGGCGCACACAGCACACTGCCTGCAGATCAGGGCATTCACAACACCAGCTTCAGCACCTTGCATCAGGAGTCTCATTGCTCACTCCTGTCCTCTATGACTCACCATCTGTTCACCTGCTCGCATCTGGTTCTTTGCAAGCACTTCATCAGTAAAAAATAAATATATATATGCATCCATACTCAAATACCTGAAACCTGTACCTGATATCATGATGCTGACAGGCATCAAGAAAGAACAGTGGGTTTGGGGTCCCTTGTCGAGGGGCAAAGATTGATGTTGATACAGATAGCCTCATCCTTAACAAAAATGAGAAGAGGGTCTAAGGAGGAGGAGAGAAAGACAGGCTTCTAGGGGGCAGTCTTTGAAAAGAAAACTCCACAGACACACAATTTAGGTTCCCCAGGGTTAAGGCAGGAGAAGACTCTCCAGAACACACCCTGGGGTTAGGGAGATAGGAGTATGACTAATTCAAGTGCCTCATACCTCCCTCCTGGAAATTAAGGAGTAAACATTGACTGTCAGGGAGCAGCTAGCAGTCTGGGACTGGGGCTTTGTCTCCAGGAATTTCTTACTCTCATCTCTTTGCTGACTGGCAAACAAATTTCTCTCTTAAACATTTCCCACTTCCTTTCTCTCATTACTCCCTTCCTCCGAAAGTGTAAAAATGAGTCAGTTGAATAGCAAATCAAGAAAGAAAAAGAAGATACGTTTATTAGAAGCTGGAGAGAGTAAATATCTACCTTCAGTTGCAGGGACTGGCACAGATTCCTACCCATAAAGATAAGCCTCCACAGCCATAGCTCTAGGAGGTTAGATCTTCCTCCAAGCATGATAGGCCTCAATCCAGTGGAAAGTACAAAGAGAACAGGGATTTCCACAATATTGGTACATACTATGTTAAATTCCACCTTCAGGCAATATGTAATGGATTAATTGTAAATCCTTGAAATCCAGTTTTCTAGTACAAACATTGGTAGATCCTTGAAACAGTCATATTGATAGAACAATTACATGGGATAGCGTTGTTTACTAGCTGCAATAATACACCATAATAAACTATAATCTACCTTGATATTATAATACTGTACCATGATTACAGCTAAAACAAACATTATGCTGAACTGTGTACATGACACTTCCATGTTCTTCCATTCAGCCACACCTAAGGCAACTAATTCAGCATATAAAAAAATCTTAGCTTAATTTCAAGTTTCACAATTGCAGAAAGTGCCAAAACAAATTGAAGTCCACAGGCAGAACAAAATGAAACAGAAGGTTGTATGACCAGCAGCCTTCAAAGTGAAAAAGGGAAAAGACTGACAAATGAAATCACTACAGAATTTGCAGGAAAAGACTGTTGGGAAGGTTATACAACAACACAGTTAAAATGGTCACAAAAATGTTTGATTTCCTGTTTCTATATAGGATTAACAAAATAAGCAAACTGCACATACGCAGTGACAAATTATTTGGTCACGTTTGTTTAATACGTACACATCTGAAGAACACACTAAGTAAACTTCCAAAATAGAACTATGCTGCTATTCCTGCTGTAATAGCAAGAAACATCAGAGCTGTACTATGATCTGCCAGGTCCTGTGGAGGAACATTCAGACTATGCCACAACCTCTTCTAATGTCCTTTCAAGGTTCAAGAAACGTGATGATAAAGTGTACAGAGCCCTGAATAAAGCCCCTTGCACCTAGATCATCACTCAGGTGGCCTGGTTGACAGTCGTTACGAACTCTGTTTCATAATTGTCACTTGTTGTATAGTTTTGAAACAGTCATGTAGTAGGTACATTAAAGCAGGAAGATAAATCCATATTCAGGCAGAAGTGAAAAGAAAACATTTCCATTTGCTGTCCCTAAAATGTATGTGTCTGTGCACAAACATACATGTGCACAGACTCCCCCATACTTTCCTCACATAAGAGTAATGATTTTTCGGCTTTTGCCTCTGTCTGATTTTGTTCAGTGACAGTCAATTCTAATGTTTGCAGAGGTACAGCAGACTTTTCAAAATGGTGTTGAGTTCTTCCAGTAATCTAATAATTGCAGAGAGCAGGCTGGACAGGTCTTCCTGGCCTACAGAAAGGACTGAATATACCATCTCTCAGTTCTACTCCTAACCCTTCAATCAGCAGCCTTTCCATTTGCTTATTTCAGCGCTGGATCCACCCTATACATGAAAGGCTCAGCAAGCCATCATGCAAACTAGCAGAGGTTTGTGCAGAAGCCTTACATGCAGGCAGAGCCACAGTTAACATGGTTTTGGTTAGCCCCATAAAACCAATGTCTCCAACTTTTCAAGAAGCGTGATGACTCTTCCTTTACCAACCCACACTGTCACAGTTGAAATGAAGATGTAAACGATTTTCATCCATCCCACTTTCACCCCATTCAGCACCAATGTACGTGAAACACCAATAGCTCAAGTCACAAGACTGAAAATCGGGGTGTTCATTTTGGAACTGGTGGGCACATATGCACTTAACCTGGAATACCATAAACAGATTGCCCATAAATTGCCTAGTAATCATTCATGCCTGAGTAACCCTCCCATTGATTTCTGCTGCCACTCAAAGTACTGTGTTACTGGTGTGGAAGTATAATTGGATCATGAACTCTGCATCCTTCCCTTGGAGTAAGGAGCAGGGTAGGTCTACCAACGCTGAGCTTCAAGCTGCTGCAGGTAGATTTCTACCATCAAAGTGGTTCTGGTAGCTCTGCATTACATTGTAGTTACTCTAATTTAAGGAGAGGAGGAAAAAAAAATGACTGGAGACTGATGTTTTATGAAAGTTGAGATTCTCCCCCTCTGCATGACACCATCTCCCACATCAGAGAAAGCCCAGTAGCCGTGGGCTTCCCATCCATCTCTGGCTCCTAAATGGCAAAGCTGCAAACGAACTCTAAATTAGGCAATGACTTCAGGTAAAAGCAGAATTACCACACGCTTGTCAAGAAGCCAATTCAAAGCAGCAAGACCTGAGGAGGAGGCTGAAAGTTTGACAGCTTTGCTGGCTTGATTGGCTGCCACGATGCCCAGGATGACCGATGACACTTTCTTGGGCAGGAGCCATCTCCTGCAGGGCCCACACCCAGAGCAGAGGCTGTTCTCCTCCAGAGCAGCTGGATCCTGCAATGGGTTCACTGCCTAGATATTTGCTCCTTCCCAACTTCTGAAACAGGTCCTACTTGTGTGTGTGTTTGGGGCGGGGGGAGGTGTTGGTGTGTCTCTGGTATTTATAATTACACATTTATTCAGCTTGTGCAATCCAAACTCCAGCTTTAGGCCAAAAGTTCATTGCTGGAGGGGTGCAATAAAGAATTTCCTCCTGAGAATGGAGCATTACATCACTTGCCAAGTGTGTCAGGCGGTTTTCCAGCCTCCTGTTGGGTCACACCCATTTTGACTGTTCTAGTGGCTGGATATTGCACACGCCTGGCTGTATCCTTAAGCTCCATTGGATTAATTGTGTCTGTATGCTCCAGACATCAGAAAAGTCAGTGAGGCTGTCATACAGCCCTTGCTGTCACAAGCCTCAGGACCACAGAACAGCTGAAGGAGGTCAACGCGTAAGGACAAAATTGGGTTTCCAAGCAGCAGACAACCAGCAGTTGAATATTCTGCATGTATATCCCTAAAATATCAGACTGTTCTTTGCAAATCTCATCACACAGGCAAGTCTGTGGTGACAATAATGACTTTTTCCTGATGGAATGCTTAATAATCTCAGGAACACACCGCTTATTGTGCTAGAAACAGTGCATACATTATAAAAAGTGATGGTTTCTGCCCCAAAGAGTTCACAGTCTCTGTTCAGCATGATATCATGTTCCTTTCATATTATTCTTGTAGCATCATGAAGAGCTGAATACTTGATAATGTATTATCATCTTGCACTTAAGGAAATACAAATACTGGTCCTTCCATATGCCATTAAAGCATCATTGCCTGTTTCTCCATACACAAAACACATGCCTGAAGACCCTGAAGAGAAGAAAACAGTTCATCTCTAATGCTCTTATGTGATATTGCACCATGCTGCCATGATGATTAACAGAATAATCCTAGTGCAAAGAGATAAACCAGAACTCTTACATGGGCAGTTTTAGTTTATTATGGAGTCTGATACTGCTGTTGGTAGTAAACCCGGAGAATGAGGCTGACTTTGTTATTAATATCAAGGTTTATGTGAGTATAAATGCTCTTCTTTAACCTATTCAGTGAAATTTAACTAGCAGATAAACAAGGCCCTAATTGTAGACAGATACCTGTACTGCTGTAGATACCTGGTTCCTATTTTCCCAAGGAAACTAACATCTTTGTGCCCCCCAACCTCAGAGCTCCTGCAGTCAAAAAGGAGCAAGGAATGCACAAATGTGATCTGCGAATACACAAACAGCATAGTCTGGCAATTTGTTTCCAAGCCAAGGCTGCCAGAATCAGCTTAGCCTTCCCAGCTCCGATCCTGATGCAAGACCACCCTGAACTCCCACTGACAGAGGTGGAAGCAGCACATACAAGGTGGAACCTCGCACTATGAGGCTGTTTGAGATCATTCTAACACTGAGGCCTTTAATATATGCAAACATCTTGTGCTATTCCAAAGTTCCTGGAGCCAAAAGCCCAGAATAACACTTTTTTCACTCCCCATGTTGCACAGCCTGGAGCCAGTCTGGTGTGTGGGACAACGGCAAGTGATGTTTCTGAATGTTTTCCAGGTCCTACCAGAGGTTTTGAGCACAGCAGATCACTGTGAGGGGCACACATCTCCTTGTGATTGGCTCACCACGGCTATGGCAGGCAGCATCACCTTCCATGTCAGCCCCCCAACACAGGGCATCAGCCATCTCAGGCATACATCTGGTCTAAAGAAAATGATCAATGAAATGTTTTGTCAATCTTTAAACCTAATCACCTCTGAAATCCGAGGTAACATTATCAGGGCCGGACATACACGCAAACAGGAGAAAAACAGGGGCTGGAAGGAGCCTCCAAATATAAATCACATTGTTGCTGACCAGTAATTGTGCCAGACCACCTTAAATGGACACTGTGCCCATCTGCTCTTCCCCTCTCCTCCCCCACACCTCCTCCCTCAGGGTTGTAAACCATCCTGCAATATTTAAAGTAGCATTGTTCACCTTCCTTCTGAAGCCCCTGGACCCTTTCAGTGGCTATATATTCTCTCTGTGCTGTTTGTTATTCCTGAGGACATGCACATTGCTGAACATACTAATAAAAATTTCATAAAAGAGATTGCCAAAGGGTTGTGTATAAGGGGATTTGTTAAGCTCGCTCACACAGGCACGCAGACGCGCACACACACACTCGCACTCTCCATTTACCATTAAGAACGGGCTGCAGCAGGCAAAAGCAAGTACCTCGGTACAACAAAAAGAAACGGCTCTGCTTCTGAATGGGACCAGGCAGTCTTAGGTAACAGAGCAAAGATCTGTATCATTCAGCAATTCAATATAAGCAAACACTGACGTCTTCCTTTGCAATCCCCAGCAAGTTAAGTGAAAGGCAAGAGGAACTAGCAAGAAAATGCCTCTGCAAGACATGCCAGTGTAATAGTGCTGTGTGTGGATGTTTGTGTACTGACCACTCACTCCTCCACAGTGAGCCTGCTTGTACCTCTCTGGAGTACACATTAAAATGACAGGAACACCGACTAGAAAAGTATTTAGGAAGAGCGCTATCTTCTTTTTTTAATGCCTTTAGAACTGGACTGTCTGCTCTAGAGACTGAAATCTCCAACCCCCACTGCATGCTGCAAGTAACAGGAGCCGCTGGTCTCGGCCACGCGCTGCCATCTTCATGGGATGGGACAGCCTGGGACTGGTGGGCTCCTCTCTGGGGGGTATCTCCAGAGGCTGTTAATACTGGCCTGGTCTCTCCACAGGTTTTGGGATGTGGAAGTCTGAGACCTTCCAAGTTCAATTCCTTTAAGGCGACCAACCACACAAGGTCTCTATGGCTTCTTATTGCTAGCTACTTTAGCTTAGGATTGTTGATCTTTATAATGCTCGTCTGCAGCCTGGGACTCTGCAGAGTAGCACTGTACTTGACTCTAAGCATGTACAAATTTTAAAAAGAGCTAAATAATAGTTTGAAGTGCTGAGAAAAATCATCAGTCTCACAGACTGTCCTGCTTCAAAGCTAATCAGAATCAGGTCTCATACAAATAGAGGCATCTAGGAAAGCTAAGGTGCTTTCTGGCGATCTGTTTGATTGCATTTTCACCTTGCATCTCTCCCTAGGTGATCAATGCTCTGCTTAGCAGATTTAACACTTACTTTCAACAACTCTGGATCATTAGCTCAGATTTTCTGGGCAGGACATGGGATTTTAAGCAGCTCTTTAAACTCTTTAAACTGGTCTGTGTGCAGTATTTAGTGGATGGTATGCTCCATCTCTGAGCGACTTCTGTGCTGCTGGTGGTCACACATTTTATCTGAGCTATATCTCTGCCTCCTGGATGGAAAGCACAGTATGAAAGTACATCATTATAATCAAGTACAACCAGAAAACAAACAAAAACCCCACACGATCCCCAAATGCATGTTTTGACTGTACTAAAAAAGTAGAGCATTTATAGAATTGTAAATAAATGAACAAGTGAAGTCAGGGTCTGTCTTAAGCCAGACGTTAGGAAATTATTGCAACGCAGGTTATAGCCCTCAGCAAGTAACAGCCCGTGTGGAATGGTTATGGCAGAGCATTCAGTTACACATTAGGGATGGTTTTTTTATAACACGTATTTACAGGCTTCATGATCTGTCTTTTAAATACATATTAAGGAAATGTAAGCAGTCAGCTTTCAGTGCAGGGCCTTAAATATTTGCGAGTTTTACCTCAGCTAAACAAGGACAGTCTCCACAGGAGGGAGGGCTTTGTTTGTAGTCACCACAATAGGAAACACCCAGGAAGGAAAGCAGGTATTTAAGCAAGTAGCAAGCTTAAAGGAATCAACTGTCTTAACACTTAGGAAAGAGGACTTAGGCACAAAAAGACAGATGGTCCAGTGATGATGCCTACTGCATTCTTTGAAATACATTTATACAGACATGGGCATTTGGGTGGGCTGGTGGTCAGGTGCCTGAACCTCCAAGGATTCTTATATGACACCAGAACACTATTTCTGATCAGTTTTCCACCCAAGTCTCATGCACGCTCTACTGCTGTACCATAGCTAGCATTAATAATTATTACACGGGCAAACAGATGCACACCTTGGCCACAATTTTACTAATGTGCAAGAATATATGCACTGAGAAGAACAAATTCTTTTCCAGATCACAGTCTGTATGTGTTGAATATTCCACATCCATTCACCAGCCCAGCAAGTTCCACGTCTGTATATTTAAACACAAAACGTACAGATGTTCACTACAATTTGCCTTGCTGAACATTATGTCTGTTTAATCCATTTTGAAGGTCAAATATATTTTAACATTTTGGCAAATGCCTTTGGAAACAACTTAATTAAACGCCACACTTAAACTGGGCAGTAAGTTTTCCTCAAAAATGCTTACAACGACTAGCCTGAACAATTAGCTACAGGCTTAGGCAGATGCAGCTGGGGAGCTGTGCTCTGCCAGACGTGTGCTGGCTCTGAGTAAGATCAGCATGGGTGCCTGCGCTGCGCTCCTGGCAACGCACTACATCGCCAGTGACAAGGAGCAACAGCAGAGGGCCCCGAGACAGAGCACGGCAAAAGAAGTGAAAGCTGGAAAATTTAAAAAGTGAAACAGTGAGGAAGCTCAGCAATGCTCTAAACCTAAGTGCAACTCATCTACAAAATGTCAAGGGCATCACACAAGTACTAAAGTTAATAAAGTATTATTGCTCCCAGGAAGGGAGCCGAGAGCTGGGTCTGGAACTCAGTTGTTCTTAGAAAATACCACCTTCATGTGAAATACAAACATAGAAAAATATATGCTCATCTCATGGTATGCATATGTAATGGTGCAGATGCACTGCTTCGCTACAAGACTGCCCAAGCAAGACACCTTTTGCATGTCAGCAGGAGTTTATGCAGGGTTTTCACGTGAAATGTACATCTTATTTTCACGTCAGCTGAACAGTGTGCATGAACACCAGATTGCAGGCACATGTGCACATACATGTGTTCTTGTGAAACACTCTGGCAAGCACACAAACTTTAGGAAAATGTTCTGTCAGACATTATGTTGACAGATGTAGATGCAATGCCTCTTCCAACTTAAAGAAACCAGTCCAGACATCATATTTCCATGCACAAAGCCAAAACCAGAGTGTTAAAAATTCAGCATTGACATCACATCCAATATTTTAATTGTTATCACTTGACCCTTTGGTCCATGCTTGTTTGAGGCAGCTTCTTTTTTATTAGTATCTCAGCACACTGTGTGACACAACTTGAGTGTGTCCTAATTTAATTTTAATTAATGCCGACTTTTGCTTTCCTCACTAATGAAACAGTGCTCATTACGAAGTGTAATTGGAGACCCCTAGAGGGAGGGGTGCCTGGAGACCTCATTGTGTTGGTACCCGGCATCCTGCCCAATAAAATTCCCTTCTGAACGAAAGCAGTTTTATCATTAATTCATGCTGCAGGGGGGCTAACTAGCTGCCAGCCGCTGAGTTCATACTGCTCTTAGGAAGAGCCCAAAGCCTGTTTGTTTTCTCCAAAGAAACAATTCCAATTTTCTAATGACTAAAATACTTATGTCGTAAATCCTTCACTCTTGTTGTTAAAAGTACCTTTGAACATTGTCTCTTATGAAAGTATGCCTCTTCATTAGAAGCAGACTATTCATGAACTTTTTTGTGTGTGCTTTTAATTGAGCTTGAATGATACAAATATTGAGTTGTGGTTAACTCCATTTAAAAAAAAAAAAAGAGAGAGAGAAGGAAATGTGTGCGCTGTTTATGAGCACTCTAAGATGACCCAGGCAATTGCAGTAAGAAACAAACTCAGAAGGGCAGGTCAGGCAGGTGGTTAAGTGACCATCTTTGGATGTGCACACAGACTGCCATGAGGAGAGAGGTCTGTATGTCCAGAGCATCCCCAGAAAGTCAGTTCCTTTGGTCCATAGGTGTGTGATCATGGTAACTGCAGAGAAAAATTCTTCAGACAACTGCATGTACATTGCTTATGGCAGATTCAGGGATTTTGTAATTTTGGCTTCAGTAGTTTCCCCTCTAAGTTACCAGACAGAACATAGAACTGCCATTGCACTCCCTCTGAGTAATAACAGAGTATTTACAGGGATTTGTTCAGAAACAGTTATTGTATGTTAGATTCACCTTCAGCTTCATTCCAAGCCAAGCTTGGAGCATGTCAAGCCTCTACAACAGAACAGGGCAGAACAAAATGAGCGTAGCAAGCAGGTCGAGGGAGGTCATCCTCCCCCTTTACTCTGCCCTGGTGAGGCCGCATCTGGAGTACTGTGTCCAGTGCTGGGCTGCCCAGTTTAAGAAGGACAGGGAACTGCTGGAGAGGGTACAGCAAAGGGCTACGAAGGTGATTAGGGGGCTGGAGCATCTTTCCTATGAAGAAAGGCTGACGGAGTTCAGTCTTTTTAGTCTGGAGAAGAGAAGGCTGAGGGGGGATCTCATAAATGTTTACAAATCCTTAAAGGGAGGGGGCCAGGAGGAGGGGGCCAGTTTTTCTTCAGTGGCACCCAGTGATAGGACAAGAGGTAACAGGCACAAACTTGAGTACAGGAAGTTCCATCTGAACATGAGGAGCAATGTCTTTACTTTGAGGGTGGCAGAGCACTGGAACAGGCTGACCAGAGAGGTGGTGGAGTCTCTGACTCTGGAGATATTCAAAACCAGCGTGGACACCATCCTGTGCAGCCTGCTGTAGGTGGACCTGCTCTGGCAGGAGGGTTGGAACTAGATCATCTCCAGATCTCCCTTCCAACCCCTAACATTATGATTCTATGATTCTATGATTCTATGACTCTATGAAATGGGCCCCCAAGTTTATCAGACCTATCATGGTATCAAACAATCGAATCTTAGAATCATAGAATGGTTTAGGTTGGAAGGGACCTTAAGATCATCTAGTTCCAACCCCCCTGCCATGGGGAAGGATATCTCCTAGACCAGATTGCTCAAAGCCTCATCCAACCTGGCCTTGAACGGTTCCAGGGATTGGGCCTCCACAACTTCGCTGGACAACGTGTTCCAGCGCCTCAGTACCCTCATGGTGAAAAATTTCTTCCTGATATCTAATCTAAACCTACCCTCTTCAAGTTTAAAACCATTACCCCTCGTACTATCCCTTCGTGACCTTGTAAAAAGTTCCTCTCCAGCTTTCATGTAGGCCTCCTTCAGATACTGGAAGGCTGCTATAAGGTCTCCCTGGTGCATTCTCTTCTCCAGGCTGAAGAACCCCAACTCTGTCCGCCTGTCTTCATAACAGGTGCTCTAACCCTCTGATAATCTTTGTGGCCTCCTCTGGACTCACTCCAACAGGTCCATGTAAGGTAGAGTTCTTCTGGCACCAATGAGGGTCTCAAATCTGGGCAGTCGCCACCATGTCTTGCAAGAGCTGAGGGTGCACATGCCAACAGACACGCAAATCTGTCCAGGAAGGGGATACAGATTTAATCTACATTTGCACCAAAATTTTCACTTCACCAGTATGGGATTAGGATTTACCTATCATGCACTGGGATTTGAGATGCTTACCCTAGTGTTAGGTCAAGTAGTATTTGAGTGAAAAAGGCACCTTCCACAAACAGGGTATCTGAAAAATGCACAGCCTTTTTGTCAGCACAGATCATGAAATTGCTGACTGAAATTTTCCCCAAAACCAGAAGCAAAAAGGCATACATCTTACCTAGAGCAGTGGGGACTCAAAGATCTTTTCCCTCCCTGGTTGTAAACACCACCACAGCTTGTATTCTAATAAATATCTGAAATGACAGCAAAATGACATCTTTGGGTTTCTAATCCTACAACACTTCTCAAAGGTCTCCCAATCAAGTCTGGTGTGAGCATCTTGATTTGTAACACTCCCTACCATCCCATTCCAGGGCAACAATTGCCAACAAAAGTGACTGTTTTCCAAATACGTGCAGCCCAAGTTGTATGCACAAGCTTTCTCTAGTCTGAGACACAGCTTAATATCACTGAGAACCTGGCCAGAGTGTATAGTGTGCCCAAAAGCCGAAGGAAAACAGCATGTTTACACAAACCCAGTCCATCTCCCTACCCTTTGCCAACTTTCCCGAGATGATGCTGTATAAAGCGGCAGAAGAATAAAAGATCCATGGACAATTGTGCATTCAGATAACTCCATTTCCAGTGTAGTTTGGAAGATGAACCACAATTTAATTGCATCTTATAACAGAAAAAACTGCGTTCATATGTCCATTATAAGCTTGGGCTTTGGTGATAAGAAAGTCGGGGGAGACCCAGGGAAGGGATTTTGCCTACTGACTCACAGCACCCATCACCAGCAAAATACCATTAGCGAAACTCAGTCCCTTCAATAATGAAGTCTCTGATAGACACCGCTGCTGTAGTTCTGCTATTAATCTTGTCCTGACATTGTTATATTAGGGGATGTAAACTATCTTTTCTCTCTACTCATTATGGAAACTGTGCAATTCACATCCTCCCAGGAGTGCTCCAATTAGCCAAGCCTGTATCACACAGCTTTCCATCAACTCACTGCATTATGCTGCACTAGAAGAGCTAACTCCTACTGCAGGCATGCACAGAAACAGCCTGCGGTAGCATATCACTGCTGACTCTTCAGATACATTCTCTCTAAAGCTGCAGGTTTTGGTCTCATCAGCAATTCCTCAATATTTATACAAGAAAAGCAAATCCAACAATAAAATATTTTTAAGTAGCTCAGACACAGACATGATTCTTGATCAGAGCAGAACTAGGGGGGAAGGCAAAGGCTGTGTGTGACCTTAACCAGGCTACTTTCACCTATCAAGCAAGATTTTGTACTGTCCAGCACTACTACTGAAAGACACACTTTATAGTCTGAGTAATGCCCTCTTCCTTTCATGGCACAATTATCAAATAGTTAACTTGGTGTTTTGTGCCTCTACATATTTTGGCAGGTTTGTAGCTCACCTCTTGGGCTTTCCTAACTTGCACTTCAGAGTACACCTACTCCAGCCCCCAGCGTTTTACATGAACAAGCGGACTCTGAGATGATATTAGACTTGCTTTTGCTTTGTTTTGCTTCTTCCAGTTTAAAAGCAAACTATTTCCGCAATGTTTACATAGTTAATTTCATTTTGTATAGCAGGCACAAAGCTATTGCGACTTTCTTAGGCAAGATCAAGTACAGGTTATGGATTTTGCTTTTTAAGTGAGCTATCCTCTCCATGGGAACTAAGGCCTGCTTCACCAGAGGATGGTTACAGTGGCTTGAAATGGCGCTCTCAGTCTCTAGATCCCCTAGCCCACGCTCTGCCACTGCCCTTCTGATCTGCTAGCATAACTACATTTGCAGTTGCTCCCTAACTCGATGTTGCTTGTTGGGGAGCTGCCCTGGGGGGGGCAGAGGCTTATTGCTGCTTCCTGGGCTCAACTACAGCTGCTGCAGGACGTGCAAATATAACCCAGGGCTCTGGCTGCTCTTAGTTGTTCCCATGGCTTTAGGCTGTTTGGGGGACAGCATAAAAAAGTATATATAGTATTTAAGATCTCAGCCTTTAGAAGGTAGTTTCAAGCTCTCCTGAAAGTAGGAAGAAACAACTACTTAGGCAAAGTGATGCAGAGCTGTTGATGACGGAGTCTGCACGCCCTAGGCACTGAGCATCCCAGACATTTCAGTGCGCGCTCACCGTGGAGCTGGGTCAGTGTCAGCCACACACCCCATTTCACCAGCGCACAGTGCAGCACAGCTGGGGAAGCAGAAAGGATGCTTCAAAGGATGCTGTGCAGACTGAGCAGCCCACAGATATTATTGAACATGCATCCTCTGGTGTGTGTACTGCAGAAAGAGAGCAAGAGGGTTTTCTTAAATCATTTTATTTTATTTTTTAAACAGCCTTCCTGCAACACATAACTTTTTAAGCAAGTTCTGATCCCGATACCACTTCATATATCCTATTCATGACAGAGCCTAGGTCTGACATTTTGACAAAACATGTAGGGAATAGCTATTACTAGCATTTTCTGAGCTCTCAGCTCTCCTTAGTTTGAAATGCAAAGTATGCGTATGTGAATTAGCAAAATGGCACATTCCACTGTGTGGGAGAGAACCACTCTGGAGGTGACATTGGGCTGGGGCTACATGTGTATGGAGCAGCCAGCTGATGTGTGAATCCATTACTGTTATCAGCAATGCATTCAAATGACCTACTTCTTAACACTGTCACAACTACCCAACAGAAGAATTCAGTAAACTGCTGGCATGCAATTCTCTGTCTAGAGTGAAAGAATAACAACAACCCCTGCAGATACATAGCAGGCTAATCCTCTTCAGGTGTAGCTACATTTTTCTATGCAAAGCTATCAAAGAAAGGTAGAAGAAGCCAAGAAAGTCCTTTTTAATGCTCTGAGTGCTCTTTTCCAGCGTGGTGTCACCAGGTCACCATACAAGATGGTGCTGTAATAGGCAAGTGTCCAAGATCCAGGTTCTCATACAAGCTGAGGATGCAGAAACTCAGTGGCACCTAAGTGGCACAGACAGTTTATCGCTGCTCCCCTCCTTTGCTATTCGTTGTACCTTTACATTTCTATGAATAAACTTTCTGGTAAACAGCAACTGCCTTGTTCCCAAGTCAGCACAGCCTGCTGTGGGACTATTTGGGACTGAAAGAATGAGGTTGCATTTTACCTGCAGAAACATGTAAATGCAGCCACACACTTTTCTTGACATAATGCCACAAGCATATCTTGACATGTCTATAATGCAACTCTCATTTTAATTGAATCCATTAAAAATATTAAATCATAGCTTTCTGATACCTTAAAAGTAGAACATTATACTGCCTATAGAAGGATGATAATAAAACAGTAGTCACATTACAAGTATGTTGCAAATGCATTAAGAACATGCAAAAAGACAACTATCATTCTTCAACATTTTCCATAGATGGCGTTTAAGTAATGAAGTAACTGAAACAAATCAATCCCACTGACTTCAACAGGGCCAAGTTTTCAAACCAGGTCTTATTGAGATCATGTCCTGTACACATCACACACAGCTGAGCCAGAGCTTCAGGCAATCCTCACTGTCTTCCAGCCATATCTAAAGAAACATCACTCCTGCCTCCTGTTCTAAAGGTACAAGAAGACAGGCAGTCAGGAGGCGGTCACTGAGAGGAGCTGATCCAAGCCACGCTCGGGTCACCAAGGAACTGAGTGCCTGGCATAGATACAGTACCTCTCGACTAAAGTCAAAAAGGGTATGAAAATACAAGACGAGGAGCTGACGCAAAAATCTGCTTCTTCTAAGTAATACTGTGCTGGGAAGTATCTTCTCTCCTCTGCTCCCGGCATTTTGAGGCACAGGGGACTTTTGGAAATCAGTCTGTCCACTGCTCATGTGGGAACCAGGGCAGGGACGCAGACTGCAGCACTCTGGCGGCAACAATGATAAGACACCGATTCATTTGCCTCTGCACTCTCCTGAACACATCTGCTATGAGTAGGACAGATTACAGCCACAGAGGGCTGAGACACCTTTGACCAATAAGCATTAATCAGAGGGGAAAAAAATAATAAAAACATTTCTTCCTTACAGGAAAAAAAAAAAAGAAGACTCCAGCAAACGTTTCATATATAGTATTCTGAAAAGTCCTGGGTCTTCATACATCCCTTGAAGGCTGTAGGCACATAAAGGTATCTACATACTACTTAAAACAACAAGCATGTTTAATGTGATGAAGCATGCACAAAAAGGAAATAGAGCTAACAGCAGCAGGAGAACACAAATGTTTAGCTCCAGCATAATAAATACAAATATTCAGACACAATGAAGACCTTCAAGCACGTCTGTGCACATAAGGATTTTCACTGTCACACATACACACATCACCCCTCCCATTAATAGAAACCCTTCTGTTCTCCATTTGCCCTTTTCTCCCTCTTACTCTTCCTGGGATTAGCTTAGCCATAGTTTAGCAAATGGCCTTTTCAGGACACAGCACCCCCCTACAGTGTGATGTTTTACTGCATAAAGGTGTTGTAACACATGCAAGAAGGGGTTCAGCTCACATGGGAACAGGGCAGCGACACTTGCAAAGGCTGGTGAAGGAGAAAAGGGGGCTTTTCAGCCCTGCATACCCCTGCAGTTACAAACAAGGGGCTGGTAGTGTGGGAAAGCTTGTCACTGTAATTGTGCACAGAATATGGCAGGTACTGCCAGTACAATAGCACCAACTTGCTTTGAGTTGGTTTTCTGAGTGCAAGACCCCATTGCTATGACTGCAGTAGAAAAAACAACTGGATGAAGTCAGATTACAGATTACTCCAAGCATAGAAAGAGACCTCCAGATTCTCCATCTATCAGACATAAGAGCAGCTTTCTTCTATAACCAGACCATACAAAGACCCAAAGCTTGCAAACCACTTGCAGCACATGAGACTTTTGCATGCAGCCTGCTGA
This sequence comes from Chionis minor, assembly GCA_013398295.1. Taxonomy (NCBI): domain Eukaryota; kingdom Metazoa; phylum Chordata; class Aves; order Charadriiformes; family Chionidae; genus Chionis; species Chionis minor. The sequence goes on along the minus strand of VZSF01001201.1, from coordinate 200,564 downwards.
ACACCCTCCTTGACACAGTGAACCTATCAGACCATGGTGTCCATGACTAGGAGCAGGGATTGCTCCAAGGGCTGAATTTCTTTGCCTGTTCGTGCTCAAGGGTGGGTCAGTCCAGCTTCTGCAGCTGTCAGACAGAGCCCAGGCACTGTCCAATCCTTACACTTGTTCATACCAGACCACAAGCTGCTACCGCAGGAAAAGGTGGCAGAGAATCTATGTTACTGACACTGGTGCTTTTCAAGCATGCTGTATTCAATCCCCTGCATATAAAGGGTCTGTTTTGCAGGCTGTTTGAGTTTGAGACTCTGTTTTGACTGTGCTGATCAGATCTGAATTAACAACCTAAGGTTGCAAGGCCAATTACAAAGGGATTTTTCCACAGGGTTTCTTAAAATTAAATCACAAGCAAAAAATGCAGCTTATTCCTTCAAAAGCTGCAATTTGCTATGGCCCTTAGGGCATTCTGGCAAACTATTCACAACTTCACCCAAATATTATCTACCTCTCTGTGCTGCCAAATTTCAAGATAAACCTCCATTCCATAGATCCCTTAATGTCAGTATGAGCCTGGTAGTAAGACTGCAGTCTGCACACCTAGGTGTGCAAAGCAAGTCAGATAGCTCAGTTCTTCCTACCAAGGCCATTGCAACTGCTAAGGTCAGGGGTGGGAAGACGACAGAGACTTCTTGTGGTTTGATGGAGGCCGAAGAGTTGGTCTAAGTATGTGCCCAGAGTTCAGTGTTCAAATGACATAAAGCTTGCTTGCCTCTCAGAGCTCTGCCATTTTACCACGCATTTCTTGTCCTCAGCACTCAGTAATGTTGGTTCCACACGAAAGATCACTTCTTTGTGTTCTGGATAACCAGAAACTCTCTTTATCAGAAGAGAGATATGCCCTTGTGCTTTCACTTACATTTTCTATACAACCATGTTACTCCTGTGATTTCAGGACTTGTTTTATGGCAGAAATTTTGGTGCTTCCTACACATCTGTCATCCTTCTGGGACCCTGGAAATGCCAAGGTGTCAGGAAATTCTGGAAACATAATTCTTTACTGCGTAATTCTCATCTTTCACAATATACATTTTCCCTAAACCTTCTCTTCCCAGAACTATCACATACTTCCCAGATTCGTGCTACTTTAAGTTCTATTGTGCAACCTCCAGTTTTTGTATGACAGCCTAAGTGAATCAGGATTAGCACAAAATTCATTAACGCTTTCACTATTACAAATAAATGTCATCCAAAGTGGTTTTCTTTTCCTTTCCAAATGTAGCTCTCTTTTCAAAATGGGTCATTTAAATTCAGTTTCTCTAAGTTGCATTCCTAACTCCGCATGCCTGTAGTATTATTATTTAATAAATCTGCCTTGGTTTTGCAGCAAGTCCAGATAGGAGTATGTTAATAAGCTTCATCTACAAGCATTTCAGTTCTCAAATTTCCCTTTGTGTTCCCTTTTGCTTTCACAGTGACTATAATCACTCTACATAAAAAGGAGACTAAAATGGCTGGTTCACACAATGGGACTTGCTCTGGCATGAGCCAGCTTTGGAGATGGCATGAGCACAGACCAAGAGACAACACTGAAGATGACACAAAGCAGTGAGTCTGCATTAGAAGGAGCCGTATCTTCTTATTGGGAAATACCATTCCTTTTTTCTTGATAAACCAGGACTGCTTCTTGCTATGTAATCAACACTGCACAACAAAACAGTGGCAGAACAGCTGTGAAGTTTCCTCTGGTTATACCCCCTAACTTCTCTGAATGTATCTCTTAAAGCAAGGAAGGAGAAGACACACATATCCAGACCTTCCCTAAACACGTGTAGTGTGCAACCTCAAGACGTACGCACTCACCCACCTAGCACAGTGACATTCAGAGAACATGTGTTTATTCTCTCCACAACCTATTTTCCAAATGATGGAAGATCTAAAGTTTCTAATCTTTTCCTTTCCCTTGTTGAAGGATTTTCACTTTCTAAACCCCCTAAGGCTGGGGTAGAGTCACAGAATCACAGAAAGTTGAGGGTTGGAAGGGACCTCTAGAGACCATCTGGTCCAATGCTCCTGCCAGAGCAGGTCCACCTACAGCAGGCTGCACAGGATGGTGTCCACGCTGGTTTTGAATATCTCCAGAGTCAGAGACTCCACCACCTCTCTGGTCAGCCTGTTCCAGTGCTCTGCCACCCTCAAAGTAAAGACATTGCTCTTCATGTTCAGATGGAACTTCCTATATTTGATTTTATACCCATTGCCCTTTGTCCTATCACTGGGTGCTACGGAGAAAAGCCTGGCCCCCTCCCTTTAAGTATTTGTATACATTTATGAGATACCCCCCTCAGTCTTCTCTAGACTAAAAAGACCCAACTCCCTCAGCCTTTCCTCATAAGAAAGATGCTCCAGCCCCCTAGTCATCTTTGTGGCCTTTCGCTGTACCCTCTCCAGCAGTTCCCAGTTCTTAAACTGGGCAGCCCAGAACTGGACACAGTACTCCAGATATGGCCTCACCAGGGTAGAGTAGAGGGGGAGGATGACTTCCCTCGACCTGCTGGCCACACTCCTCTTGATGCACCCCAGGATGCCATTGGCCTTCTTGGCCACAAGGGCACATTGCTGGCTCATGGTCATCCTGTTGTTCACCAGGACTCCCAGGTCCCTCTCTGCAGAGCTGCTTTCCAGCAGGTCAACCCCCAACCTGTACTGCTGCATGGGGTTATTCCTCCCCAGGTGAAGGACCCTACACTTAGTTTTGTTGAACTTCATACAGTTTATCTTTGCCCATCTCTCCAGCCTGTCCAAGGTGGAAACAAGGCAACTGCCGTGCCCCAAGGCAATAGCAGAGACACCTGAGTCTACACAGATTCCCTCTGCAAGCTTGGATCAGATGGTGCCAATGCTTGTCTCATGAACTAGTGCTCTGAAGACTACAGCTGGAGGAAGGCTCCTCCCTCAGCTTCACAGCACCTGGTTCCCTCTCCATCTTTCAGTACCTAAGATAAAGCTGTGCTAACCTGCTTGATTTTCTACCAGGCCAAAGTGGATACTTCCCTCTCACAAAAACTGCCCTGGGTGCCAAGTGTCAGATTTAGGACAGGTGGGTTTGAGATACAGAATTTGCTTCCACCAATACTCTGGGTAAATGGAGAACAAGTACCACTTTCTCTGTCAGGAAGCGGCTTCTGTGCTAGGCACAACATAATGCTCTGGTAATGTCGCCGAAGAATGAGCACCCTACAGCAGCCATAGGAAAATTAAAATCTCATTCACTGCCAACCTAAGGCTAGAAAGAATGGTAATGGACCTTTATAGGTTGCATCTTCCCATTATGGCTCCTCTTTTCAGTCCCCAAGCTCACTGCTTCTGCACATTTGACTACAGTAGCCTTTTGCCAGGGAATGTAGTTGTTACATTTTTAACTTTGCTAGCGTTTATTTACCCTCCAGCAGGCAGCAACAGATTTCAGCTAGCACCTTTCCCTTGCAGTAGTCAAAATGGTGTCTGGTGTGATTCAGAAACTGTCTGTGCCAGAAAGCTTGGAAGTAGCACTTCTGCAGATCTCCTCCTCTTCACCCACCTCCCAAAACAAAGGAAAAAACATAAGCCTGCTCTCAGGAGCAACCTTCCTATTGACTTTGATAGGACATAAATAGATTTACAAGACTCTAGCTGGAGATGGGGACGAGGTAAGAAAGAGTCTTGTATGAGCCAATTCAATACCTGGACAGTGGGGGCATGTACTGCCTGTGGCTTGAATATTGCCATTAAAAAAAAAATTAAAATGTGATCACTTTGTGCCTATTCTCAGGCACAATTCTCTCTATTACCCTATGAGTAAGGTATTGCCAGGTTCTCATCAGTTCTGTGACCACCACACTTGTGAAACAACAAATCTCATTACAGATTTAGCTTTTCTCTCCATACTTCAATCTACATCCACCACATTTGTGTGCCAGGTACACAAGCTCAGAGAGGAGTTATTGTTAAATGGACTTTCCTAAAATATAACAATCTTTATTTCACAATAAAAAGTTTGGTGTCTTCTTAAAATAAAAGCTTTGATTTCTGATTTTACAGTAGGAATTACTGGTGATATATTTTACTATTTGGCTCATGAAGAAAAATTAAGATTGGGTTCCATTACAAAATGTCATACTTGTTCTCTGTCATCAGCATGCTTCAAATAATCCTAGGGAAAAAAAGTAATTCTAATGTGTAAAATCTAGTGTGCCTTAATATCTGTTTAATTTCGACCACAAGCACTACAACATCTCTATCATAGTAACAAATCTGTACCTCTGCATGGTAGAGTTAGATATTTTTGGATGGCTTTCTGTTCCTTCCTTTATTTTGATCCCTTTAAAGTTTTATCTCAATTCTGAATTCCCTGGGCACACAATGCAGACTTCTGGAATGATACATATTGCAATGTTTTACTCTTAAATTATTGATATATAATCTCAACTTCAGCTCCATTTACCACAGACTTTTCTTGCAACTATGATTCTGAATGTAGATCCAAATTTTGCATCTGAGGACTGTCTTTTAGAACAATACTACCCCTGGGACTTTGGTAAATCTTAAAAAAACCCACCCAAACAAAACAGTGCAGGAGTGTGACAGTGAGGTCTAGGATATCAAAATTCAAATATGTTTGATGAGGAATTTGAGCAGAAGATTGGACCTTCAGTGGTTTCCCCTAACTCCAAGTATTTCAGGATTTATGAGAATATCTTCTGTTTTGGCCATTAGAAAATTCATTTCTGTCTGTTTACTTATTTCTCTGCCTATCAGTCTTCTCATCTCAGCAGATGGAAACCAATAAAATGTTCGATATTGCTCTGAATCCCACCACTGCAGAAGTTCTAGAGGGTTTGGACTGGGCGCTCCCCCTGTCTGTAATGGAAACATGCTGACTGCAACTGACTGCACTTTGAACAGGCAGATCAAACATTGTGTGTGAGAGGTTGAGAAAGGAAACAATCATCTCCATATTTTGTTGTAGGATTTTTTTCCAAGAAAATATGAAAGTGAAATGTGGTGGACGGGTCCAAGGAGACTGAATTTAATCTGCTTTTGAAGTTGTTTGTGGATGGCAAGAAAAAATGTGAAAAGGATTTTTGGACAGATCTTCTGTTTTGCAAGCTAATGGAATTTGCTGAAACAAGACCACCAGCTGCTTTGCTTAGAATAGTTTGCACTAGATTTCATTACATTAGTTTCCTTCTAATAGGTGCTGACTCTATTCCATACTGAAGGTGAAACTCATCCAGTGCTCCAGATGCAAACATCCCTTAACCCTAATAGTGCTCAAAATTGGAGGTTACATTTTTCAATATGGAAAGTTTGATGAATGAAACATACTCCTCAAATCAATGACCTCTACCTTCTGAGTGTGTGCAATGAGATCTTGATTAGAATTCTGTGACCTGGAATCCTCAAGAATAAATAATGAATTTCCTGTGTAGGAACGGGCAAGATAAGAAAGATATTTGATAAAATTTTTAAAAAAGCATTTCTAATGTCTTTTTAAGCAAACATTTTTTGGAAGTTTGAAAATGTTCAGATCCTTTTTTCCAAACCATCCATTAGTTATTGGCTGGTTTCCTGGGAAAACAAGTATTACACAATCCTGCTCTACATGTAAGTACATATTTGTGTAAGTCTCGCCATTAATAATTGTGTGATTTATTAATATTTATTACAATACCATAGACTACATATTGTTTATTAGTTATAACTCATTCGCCAAGGTCAACTAAACTTTACAGATACAGAGAGCTCAAAGACACTCAAATCTGGTTTTAGCAGAAACTGGTTTTGCTATTTCTGCACAGTTTTGCACATAATTACTCTCCATTTTTTACACATCTCTCTTTTCTGACTGAAGTCAAGACTGTCCACGAAAATACCTGGAACTGATGGGACTGTCAGTCTATTACTCTCTGTTGAGCCAGGGAGACTAGCTAAGTTCTTATGCAAACGTAGCTTAACTAACCAAAAATTTGATGTCCATCGCCTCTACTAATGAGCCCAGAAGAGAGCAGTAAGTATGATGAGAGCTTAAGCAAATGTTTCACAAGCAAAAATTACAGGAGTTGAGATTGTTTAGTTTATACTCTTGAGGAATGAGAAAACCCTATGGAGAAATAAGACAGAAGTACTCAAACACAGGAAAGGATGTGGCAATGGGAGGAGGCAATCTGGACTCTGCAAGTCCATGCTGGATGTAGCAAAAATGTGTGTAAAATGAACCGAGGACAGTCCAAGTAAGACACCAAGAAACCATTTCTTATGGTAAGGAATAATGAAGCAATAGGACTGGTCTGTCTGGGAGGCTGCAGCAGCTCTATACCTGGAGAGCTCTAAGAACAGGCTGGACATCTTGCAGGAGTGGCACTGGGAAAACTGAGGCTGCCTTGAGTCAGAACAACAACTTTGATGCTCTTGAGTTCCCTTCCAGCTCAATTTGTTTATGCTTCTGTAAGCAGCAGAGTGGGTTGGGAAAAGGAAAGAAAGGGAAGAAATAGAATAGTAAAGGCATTTAGAAAAGGAAAAGCAGGCAGAAGACTAGAAAATGAGATACATTTAAAAAGTCTAAGCATCATTTGTTCACTGCTGGAGAGGCAACTGAACAAGAGTACCCCCTCATGCCAGCAAGCCTATTCTAGTGTGGGATATGGAGCTCAGAGCAAGTGCAAGGCCAGTGCAGAAAGTTATCCATGATCTTCTTTGTCACCCTCCAGCTTTATACCAAAAGTTTCCAAGGTTCATCTGTCTGTACAGTACAGGGATACCCCAAGAACCTCTGTCTTCCTTCACCTGCCACATGTCACAGCATCCCGACATAATTCTTCACAGGCTCTGAGCTGTGAGCAAAACCCCTAGAGAATGTGATTGGAGTCTCCAGTTGTAACACACAGAGAAAGTAAAGACACAGCTTGGGACCTGTAGAAACTGAATTTAGGTTCCAGTTCTGCTACACTTCATTTGCAGCACAATGCCATAACCACTCGGTGCTCCGTGCCCCTATCGGGAACCTGGGCACAGTATTCTTTGGTGTCAATAGGTGATGTGAGTCCCAACTCACAAACCTCTGGAGATACCTTTGGGACTAGCAGTTCAAGGGCTCTGTAAATGCTCCAGGAGCAAGTTTTGCACATCAAGATGCTGCCACCTAATGGCGAAAGAGAACGAGCAGCACCTGGGTAAATCACCGACTACCACTTGCAAGCCTGCAGAAGCCTGGGTTTTCTCTGCAGACGTAGAGATGCATTGAATTTAGCCTAACTCTGCCAGAAATCCCATTCACTTTCCCCTTACTGCTGCAGCTTCTACTGGGCACATGGATCCCTGAATACTGCACTCCCCACACTGTTATTTACTAGTCACACAGTAAGTCATTGTTATGGCCTCCAACTCAGTCCCTTCCACTCATGCTAGCCAGTAAAATTTCCCCTGCTGTGTCACACACGTATTAAATACCCATCCCTGTGATCCACACATGATTGATCTCCCCATCTCGCGTTACGGTCATGATTAACCTTCTCCCACTACGTCACATATTCAATACACCTCCTTTGCCTCCTTCACTCAGACAAAATGAATCTCCTTAGTATTGTCAATAATAATTTTCTTTATATCCCACATAACAACATGAGGCAACCTGACAGAGCACTCAGGCAATAATTCAATCTTAGCTTCGCACCGACGTTCATTAAACTGAATATAACTTCACCAGAGCTGCCACTGAATTATACCCTCATATCCTTGTGGGAATTGTATATTATTCCCTGGGGAATAACAGCAACGTAGCTGACAATGAAATAATTCAGTTAAAAAAAAAAAACCAAAACAGACCAGGATTGTATCTGATAGCACTTTATTTCTTCATCTCATTACTCAATTTGCATATTAGTAATTAGCAGAGGTTATTTCCTCCATTTCCCCCACCTTTTTTTTTCATTTCATGTCTGATAACATTAAACCACGGGAGATAAGATGCTGCAAGATTTTAATACAGCTGAAATGTCTGAGATCTTCACCAGATGCAGGCAAACCCTAGGAAATTCAAATTCATTCTTGCAAAAAAATCAAAAATCACTCCTCACCACTCACCCCGCTATCCCTTCCCTAGAGAACAAGCCTCTCTTGGCCCTATTTTGCAGCTGGATGGTGCAAGGCTCAGGTGCTCTCTGTGCTGTGTGAAGCTGCTCCTGCTGCTGCAGCTCCAACCTGAATTTATCTTGCTTGCCTTTGAAGAAACTTATGGTGCACTCAACCTTAATGATAAGCATAAGGTTTTTCTCAGTCCACAGTGGTTTCTTGTGAGGGCTTTGGAAGCTACACTGCAATACCGTTGTGCAGGGGATGGGCAGAGTTTGCTATGTACCACAGAAGCTGGGAACAGGAAGACACTGTACCTATACACAATCAAAAGTATAGCAGCTGAAGTTGTCTTCCTGCCTTGTGCTACTTCCTCCAGTCTCCCTGGCCGTTGAGGAGTTTCCTTTAGCTAGCACATACAACCCCCTTTCGTACAACAGGACTACATTGCCTTCAGCAAGATGGCCACTGGTCACAGAGCAACTGAGAAGCGCTCTCTAACATGCTGGCATCAGCCCCAATGACAGAACTGTTTCCCAGTCTCCACCAAAGAAAACAGGGCTAAAAAGCCCATCAACGGCTCTGCCGCACAGTGAGCAGTAACCGCCAGGCTCTGCCTTTCACTTCTTTTCCAGGGGCTGTCTGTTCCTGTGGTGTTTGGGGACAGAACCCAATGATTCCCCTCCATGTCATTTTCCCACTCCTGCACACATTGCCTGCTGTTGAACCTTATCCTACTGAATACCATGTGTTTGATATTAATTACATGTCCGAGCCCCATGAAAGTCATTGAAATTTAATGAGATGCAGGGATGGAACCACCAAGCCAATGGCATTCATTAAGGGTTGCCATGGAAATCAGTTTGCCAGGCTTGACCCACATTAAGTGCCACTGGTCACCTCCCGAACAGACAAAACCATGAAATTAAAAAAAAAAAAAAAAAAGGAGACAATTCCTGAGGGGTTTGAACAGTATGGGCTCTGACGGCCTTCAGTCAGTGCAGCTGAGGCTCAGCAGAGTTCAGCATGTGGCCCGTGGCTCTGTCAGGGAACGGGGGTCCCAACAGAAATTAAGAGGTGCTCCTGAGTGGCATCTGCAGAACAGGGAAAAAAACCCCACCATCTCACTGATACAAAGAAGCCAGCGAGCTCTCTGCACTTCCATTCTTCGACAAGTGCTGCAGCTAAACAGGGCTGTCACTTGAAACATGTTTTGTGCTCTGCTTCCAAAATGATGCTGTTCCTAGCAAATACTGGTATTGGGGCTCTGAGTCTAAGGAGATGGGGTGAGAGAGTGAGAGATGGGGGGAGAAAGGGAGGGGAGAGGGAGGAGGGGAGGGGGATAGAGGTTGTAACTCTGCATGGAAATACTAAGAAGGAGAAAATTTAAAAGTAAATGCTTCAGTGAGAACCAAGAATGCTCTGTGATACAGGCCCTGCAGAAGGGTTGGGGAAAGCTGACGTTACTTCCTGGCTCAGCCAGAATCTCTGCAGAGCCTTTGCCAAATCCCTTACCTGCCATCTCCGCCATTCTCCCTCTGCAAAATCAGGGTCACAGCTCCCCTTACCTACTGAGATAGAAATCAAATCAAAGTAGAAAGTGTCCTGCCCATGTGCTTTTCTAGTGCCTAGTGAAAGCGGAAGCCTGACCTCAGAGAGCTCTTTGTAGTCTCTCAGTATAAATAATAATAAAAAACTAGAATTAATTAACAAGCTCACCGATGTGTCTACTTTCCAGCCCACTAAGACTCTGTAAGAATCAGACAAAGATGCAGCTGCAGGAGTAGTGGCAGGGGGAGGAAGGGCAGGGGGGGGGCAGCAGGGGAAGGCAGCAGAAGTCTGGCTGTGCAGTGGTACACACACAGCACTGACACCCAGGCAGTGTCTTTATCTCTTAAGTAAATCCAAGTGTCATTACAGAGCAGCCCCTTAGACAGAGCTTGCTGCAGGTGATACGGTACAGCAGCAGCAGATCTGCCCCTGATTCCAAACATCTTTTACTGTTTTATTTTTCAGCCTTGGTCCAAGCACTTACATACCAGCAAACACACGCAACTGTCACATCCCAAGTTCTAGAAGGGAACCTACAAAACCATGATAGTTTAAGCCAGGCTTCAATGAAATGAAAAATACCCTCAACAGAAATGCAAAAATGTGAGTTACAATTTACAAAGCAACTAACCCCTAAGCGCAGAGGCTATCCTTTGAAGCACAACTCAAAAAAACAGAGAGAAATTGCAACAAACTTATCTGAGTACATCTGGTTCACCTAACCCATCTGCAGCCCTGGGAAAGAACCCCATTGCCAAAAATGGCTGAAACCTTATCCTTACAGCCTACGGGGTTCAGATAATTATATCTGACATGAAAACTTGTAGCACATACAAAAAAACTGGAGGGGGAAGAAAAGGTCAACTGTATAAAGACGCAATCACTGTGAAAGGGGCCAAGTTACATCATGGTGAGCTGTTTAAACAGCCAAGATAAATAAGATACAATTAGGGTTACACTGGCTCACCCCTTTGAGACCCGATATGTGGGTGTATGAACCATAAAAAAAAAAAAAGGGCCAAATTATCAGAACTTGCTGCTTATTTAACTTGGCCCATTTCAAGCCTCAGCCTGTTCTTCTTCCCATTTTTGCAGCAAATGTCCCATTTCCAGTATTTTTGTACTTGTCAAATGCTTTCTGATCACATCTCTCTTCTTTTTATTGTTTTCGTTAGAAAGAGAAAAGTGCTGAGAAGGGGAAGTGAGTCTGAACTCAGGGCCTCCTACACCAAAGTCAGCAAACCTTATCTCTTTGTGCCCGCCAGCCTAGGGTCTTTGGTCAAAAATGAAAGCACAAGAATTTCCAGTGTGTTTAATTACCAACCACAGGGAGCCTGGTACAGCCCCACGGACGGAATAACAACATATTGAAACTAGCAAAGGAAAATCAACTGAAAATATTTTGTGGAAGGGCCACTGAGTTGAAGTCCACTTCTGGAAGGATGCAGAATTTCATGGGAATGCAATGTCGGCATTCAAAGCCTGGCTCCTGCAGAGCTCCTCAGACTCACACCTTGGGAGTAGCATTCCCCAGCCTCTGCAGAAGTTCGGAGATAAATCTAGTAATTTTACATAGCTACCACACTGAAAGGAGCTTGTGTGCAGCAGTAAGGTTAATATAGAACACTTGTTAGAGCTCTGCCCTCTTCAATGGTCTTTATAAACAGTTAGAAACTCTAGTTATATATTTATATAGTTGTTACCAATCACAATTTTTGAGATGCTTCCTGCTATCTTAGCATTACCAACAGCACCACTGAAACACACAGAAGACTGACTCCATCATCTATTTTAGCCCCTATATGCCTCTCCACCAAAGCATTAGGAACCATTTCTGCAAATCTTTGAAGTGTCTTCTTCATTCACATGTGAAAGAGTAGCTGGTTACATGATGGTGGGAGGACCATGGTGACAACCATTTGGGGGACAGATCAAGGAGCAGGAGGGAGGCCACAGTGACACAATGCAAGGGTACAAGCTATACCCTAGCCGCAGGGAGCAGAGGAAAGAATCAGTGGTGCAAATCTTTTGCTCAGCCTCTCAGATTTAACAAGTGTGTTAATGTTGTGCACAAAACAATGGGATGAGATTTCCTTGCTACATGCACACTCTAAGTCTGCCACGAGCGGCCCCACAATGACTTTAGCAACATGTTACTATGGAGGCCAGGAGGGTATGTAACACCACAGGTGTTCTTATTTTGGTAACTCAAATGTACTGAATTGCTCAAGTTCTGATAGCTCTCCAACGTTTTCATACACAACAGGACAAACTCATTGGAAAATGTATTCAAGAGTGGTTCATCTTACTGCAGCACAGATGTGAACCCAGACACCTTTACAGTGTGGCTGGCTGGGCATAAAGCAGCACAGTCAACTCACCTGCAGTTTTGCAGTATGGCTGTCTAGAACAGGCCAAGGAGGATGCTAAGAAAAAAAAATCCATTAATTCTGCAGCAAAGATACTGTAAAGGTGGGCTGCTCTGTATGGAGCACTGAATGCAGAACCACACCATAAATGAGCTGGCCCTGTCCCTGTCACAGCAGCGCCCTGCAGGACAGCATGGACCCTCTACCGGCTGTCAGTTTGGTAAGCGCATGCAAATATTACTGCAAGAATTAGACCCCAGAACAACAACACTGTTTGATTTTCTGTGCAGGGTTCCAAATCATTAAAACTGGGTGAAAGTACCACTAAATGCACATTTTGTTCATCGTATGCTGTCTTTCAGCAGGGTTCATTAATTTATAGATAGCTATGTTTTACGGAAGAGCAGGTCTGCCTCCTTCTCTAGCATTCCCTGTCACCTGTTCCGCTCCATGGAGTCTTGCTCCTTTATCGCGTTTGTGTCTCTGCACCTGATTTCAAGAAGCTGCCTGATGCCTGGGTAAGTGCTTTGCCCTTCCTGTAAAAATGTGGGTAGTGGCTTTTCTTCTGGGTGAAAGACAAAATTGTCATCCCCTGTGCACCAATGCAACCCCACGGAAGACAAGTGGGAGTTGTTCTCAGTAAAGTACAGAGAGTAAAGACAGGCAAGCTGGGAAAGGCTCATGGAGCTCTTTGGAAGAAAAGCGTGACCAAGGCACTAGCTGTCATACTCTCTGTCCCAAGCTCTGTGAGGCCTCAGCCTGGAACTAGAGCTAGGTATACGCATCTGTTGAACTCCTCTGTACCCAGCATGTCTTCCTGGGCCACAGGCACACTCAGACAGGCTGCTCTGCTGTGGCACAGCGCCAAGTGCTCTCTACTCCCCTTGGTCTAAGGAGTGGAGTGAACCTGCTCACCCCGTTCATCCCACAGCCCATCAGGATGAAAGCGCCCATGGGTTTTTAATGACAGTGACAGGTTCAAGTGGTCCCTGTTACACCAGATATTGCTCATTTTTCTGGGAGAAGAAAAGCAGACTTAAAGGAGCTGAAAAGGTCTGAGCCAGAGAGTGGTCTACAATGAGCCACCTCAGGCTGCTGGAGGCCCTTCAGGGCCATCTGGCCCTAAGAGCAGCACCAACCTCCCCCTGCCTCTCATGGCACGCTCCCCCCTCATTCTCTGGCAAAAAGGCTGGCTCCTTCCAGTTGTGGGGAGGGGCAATTGCCATATGGGCTTGTGGATGGGAGACTGGAAGGATACCCAATACAGCAAACAGGTGAAGGTGGAGATAAAGCCAAGCATGCCAGGGAAAAATATATACCCTCCCCACCTCCTTGCCTCCTCTGCCAGATATTTAGGAACCAACATCTACGCCCCGTGTTATTAAACAGAGAAGACCTACCCTATTGTCAGCTGTCCCTGCCCCGTGCTAGAGGGGTGATACCAAGTCCAAAAAGGGCGACATATGGTTCCCTCCAGACTGAAGCAACATAGTCAAGATAAAACACACTGTGAGCAGACAAGTCAAACATTTGCTGTACTTAAAAGACAAAAGGAATTCTTGAGTAGATAAGTCAAACATTTGCTGTTCTTGATTAGAACAAAAGGAGGTCTTCAGACATTGTATCCTTGATTAGGATAAGGAAGTTGTGAAAACAGGTAGGAAACAGACAAAGCATGAGTCTATACTGATTTCAACCAACAGGTAAGGTGAGGAAGACTACTGACACCACCAGAGGACCCTAGAAGACCACCAATGGACATTAAGTCAAAGACTTTTGCATGTGTTAATAAGTTCTCAGAAAAGTCATGAAGAGAATTCTGTGAAATTATATTAATATGTACCTTTTAAATGTATATAAACCAAAGCAACCAAACTTTGGGCATGCGCATTAGGTGGAAGCAGTCCCCTGTGCGTCCAGCGCTGCAATAAAGAATGCCTGCCTGCAACAAAGAATGCCTGCCTTCTAAAACTTCAAAAGTCTTAGAGGGTTTTCCTTATCAGCTGACTTTTAAGGTATCAGGAGTATTTTTGTTCTGTTATGCTCCCCCCTCCTGTACAGCACTCCCCAGAGCCACGGGCACAGGAACACGGATGCAGTTCAGACCAATCAGAACAGAAGCACCCAGAGGAGGAACCCAGTCACGCAGCCCCTCTTCCCCTCTCCATTCATCACTGTCAAGCTGCAATAATTGAACATTTGCATCCCCGATTTCACACAGCCATTCCCCCAACTCACCAGAAATTATTAATGCACCTATATTCACACACTAACATGTCTGCTAGATACCTGCTTGTTGTGATGGCTGCAGAGGGAGTGGGAGAGCAGAATAGTGTGATGTTTCTATCCTACTGCAGTCTGACAAAAAGTTTTGGGCCTGAGGCTGCCAGCAATACTGGTCTTCATTCTTTATGTTCCCCCATCCCACAGGATAAGGCATCCAAGTGGTGCTACTGCTGTTGTTGGGAGTTTGTTGTTTGTTTGCATTGTTGACACTTTTATCTCTTTCCTCCGTGAGCCCTCATGGAGCTGTCTCCATTTAGTATGCAGGCCTGGTTGGCCAGTTGCCGTAGCAATCCATTGGAGTCCTCATAATATTGCAGGAAGCACGACCAAAAAAGCAGGATTGTAATAAAGAAAGAAAGAAAGAAAAAAAAAGAGGGAAAGAAGAAGGAGGAAAGGCATCTCTCCCACTGCTCACCTGCCCCATCACACAGGCACTTTGCAAGAGCAAGAGTTTTAGAATTGGAGTGAAAGATGAACATAGTTTCAATAGCCACACTGACAAAAAACCAGATACCCACAGGGAAGAAAACAGGCATCATTCATTTAGAAGAGTGGCAGCATGCTCAGCATGCATGCAGCCTCCATTCCCTAGAACACTTTATACAGCACTTCTTCTCCCTCTGCTACATTATGTACTACTTGCCTAGAGACAAGGCTTTACCTAGCACCCCCTTATCTCCACAAAGACAAAACTCTTTTGCACTAAGGACAGCTAAGCAGTATGTTTATTCATACTGTCCATCCATGCTCAAGAGGGAGCAGCTCACAAGCTAGAGTTTGCAATGATGTCAGCCCTCAGTCACAGGAGGCCAAGCAAAACAATATTTTCACTTTATTTCACTACAGCAATCTCATTTACTTGTTTTCCTGAATGTGCTTGTGATGCCTATTTGAATCAAGTCTGTACTGTTGTACAAATAAGAACTAATCCAGCCCTTTACACAGCTGGGACAGCTAAGTCCCAGACAAAGAAGCCTTTGCTATGAAGGAGTTAGGCAGAGGAATGCAACACACACCAAAACATCCGATTCGACAACAGTTCCAAAACAAAGATTAGTGTGCCCAGCCTTGACAGTGCTACAGCTGATGCTTACATCAGCATAAAAGTTGTGCCAGTGCTGTCTGGTGTCTGCTCTGACGTGTGCTGCTGACCACATGCATACTGTGGATTTGTGAGGTTATGAGATACCTAAATGAAAGAAGAATACAGCCAGCGCTACCTGAAAACCCACCTGGGCTCATCACCAAGACCATGCTCTCAACCCTGTCTCCCCTGAGCCCAGAGAACTTCACCCATGTCTTCCTTTACCTTTCTCCTCCATCTTGAACATTTTGATTTACCTGCAAAAATATTAAAAGGAGATTTTTATTTTTTATTTTTAATTTCACATCGTATGAGCAGCTTTAGGAAGCAAGGGGATGAGGACTCCATCCCCAGTGGAGAGCACGTGGCTAACGGGTGGATTTAATTTACATGAAGCACACCGCTGTCTCATAAGCCCTGCTTGGCATATTAAACTGGTGTCTTACATCTCCTTCCAGTGCCAGAAATATTCATTTCCCACATCATAAAGACTCATCCATGAATAATAATATTAATAATTAAGCACCTGACTCTAGGGCTATACTTCGAGCATCATAACGCTCTAATCATTTGCTTATCCCATGATAATTACACTCCTCCATCCTATTTCTATGCTCTGCCTTGTTGGTTAACCATTTATTTGCTAGGGCGTTTCTTAAGACTCCACCCAAGTTTTCAGATCCCAAGTCTTACCTTCCTAGCAAACCGATGTGCTCCAGATTCAAAATGCCTTCTTTTAAAAATTAAAGCTATTTGTGCCACCATAAAATGCAAGGAGAAAGAAATCTAATTACTCCCACTACTTTTCAACCACAGCATAAAACCAGCACTTTGTACTCCCTCCTTAGAGTTTAAGCCGTGGCACTACCAAAGACAGTGGTCCCAAGGCTCTGCTGACAACTGTCATTCTTGCCAGGCTCACAAAGGGAGTGGATCAGCAGTACAGGGCAGTACAGATATCCCAGCAACCTGTGTTAGCACAGAAACCGCCACACTCATTTCAGCTCCTTCCCAAACTGAGTTGAAGTAACCAAAGCAGTGGGACAGGAGGAGGATGAATCTCTGCTACAGAGCCAGGCAGATAATTCCAGCTAAGCTTACTCAGCACTAGTGAGGAACTAAAAGCAATACAGCTCTGTTGATATGGCATTCTGCCTGGACTAATTAGATTTTCTGAGAAGCATGGTCTATCTTGCACAGGCTCACCTGAAAAGGCCATTTGTACAAGGGCTGCTTAGTTCAGTGTTGGTTTTTTTCAAGCCCATTCCTGTAAAAATTACAATCCCAGTTCTGCCGTCTTTCCCATACTACTGCACTGATGTCAACTAAAAATACAGTTACATGCAACTCAGGACAAGAAAAGGCTTACTGGCTGCTTTCACAAACACTCCTTTGCTCTCATACTTACCTTCCATGTTTTCCCCACCAAGGCCTGCAACTGCAGCACAGAAATCCAAGATTCTCAACCGTCTCCTTATTCACAGTGTTCCTGCAAAGCCCAGCCACAAATCTGCACCATGGAGAAAGAAATCTCTGAACAGGCAAAGATTCCTCATTACATGTAATCTCACAGCATATAAGGTATCATTTCTGAATGAGCTTCAGAAAGACATAAGGTTCATTAAAAGCAAGTGGATAGAGGTCTGCAAAGCCATCAGTAGGAAAAAAACAACAGCAGAGAAGCCAGAACAAAACAGGCAGTAATAACTAGTACGTCAAAAGCAGAATATATCAAAAAGTTTATTGTCAGCAAAGAGGGCTTGAGAAAATAACATGAAAGCAGCAAGACCACAAAAAAAGGTCTGATAAGACAAAAAGGCTAGCATGTCAGCAAAGATCTCTAATGTTGGAAAAAATTACTTTTGTAATTGTTTCCAACTCCACACAACAAACACAAAAAACACGAACACTGGCTTTTATGGCTGAATTAAATCAGATTGGTGGTATGGCTTGTTTCTTTTGTCTGTTAAATAAAGTACCAAGGGAAAAATGGTTCTTGCTGATGTTCTCCCAAAACCAGGGAGTAAGAACGTTTACTGCAAAGATGACGGGATTCTACATGCTTACCTGGGTAGAACTTTAATTTATCAAAGAGTTACTAGTTACATGTGGATGAAGACAAGTCAGATCCTGCAAACTTCAGTGATATAAATAACCTTTCCTGCAAAGTCTGTTGAAATCAAGAACAGCCAAAAAGACTGCATGCCAATGCAGGATGATGCATCTGAAGAGACCATGTTTTGGCCATCAATGAAACAAAGCAAGAAAGGGAAGAAAAACTGATTTTTCAAGAAGATGTGAATATAAGAGGCCAGTTTTATAAAGATGAGACTCCAGCACTGACACTAACAGACAAGTATCAGAGCAACTTCTCATCAGATTTCAGTGCCTTGAGGTACTGACGTACACAGAGCTACCTGCCAGAAATGATTAACCCTGTTCATTGGTGTCACGTAGAGCACATTAGGTTTTATGAAGGAAGCAAATGCCCATAAAGCTTTTGGTTCCCCACATCTCTAAAAGCAAGTTACACAGTGTCAAACAGGAACACAACTGCTTCTGGCTGGAGCTCTGCCTAGGGCTCAGCCTACACTAGAAAGCTGCACCGCTTTGTTATACCAAGATACTACAAACCTCCCCAGCCAGGCAGACCTTGTCTTATAGGCATTCTATGCAGATTTCACTACCCCTACAGGGGAAATGGGACAGTCACCTCTCCCACCACTGCCCAGCGCATGATGATATGCAGAGGCATGTTACCCTTCTTTTTTCTTCCTCTGCAACACCACCATACTGCTGCTCCCCTCTTCTTTTGCAGTCAAACAGCTGCCCGCTAAATGCCTGGAAGGACCTCGCAGGGGCTGCTGTTTCACACCGAAGCAAAACACCACCCATCAGCCACAGAAGTCAGAGCCCAGAGGCCGGAGCTGAACAGCTGCTCGCTGGAAGCACCTGACAGCTGAATCTTGCCTCCCTGCAAGGCAATCCCTCCTGGGTCCTCCTGAGCTCAGGCAGTGTCCTCACCTCCTCCTGCCTGGCTTGGAATATGCCCTACTAATAACCTATGCATCACTATACCTGCTTTTGTACTATGACTCTTTACCACTGCAACCATACCAGCAAAAAGTCATATTGCCTAACCACAATTAGTTACATTATTAAAATTTCAAGCCACACCTAAGTCAAACTATTTAAAAAAACCCCAACAATAGAAATAGATACTTCCAATCATTGTCTTAACAGTGTAACACAGTCTTATCTGGTGGTCTATGCAAACATACTACACACCAGAATACTTGCAATACCTCCTGGAATACCTTACTTATCTGGAATATTTGCTAACAACTTGCCACAACTGTTGACTTCGAGTGTACTTTGTTGGAGTTTATTATCTATCCAGTGTGACTAATTGTCTAGGTCATGTTTCTGGATTTCCTACAAGAGTCTCCTTTTCCCAATATCTCTATGAACTAGACTATGTTGGTCTGAGTAAGCAGGGGAAAGCCAACAGAGGAAGTCAGAGATATCATGGGGATTATATTTTGATAACTCATACCAGATTCTGCAATGAAACTGGGACAGGGCAATGAAAACCATCAACTATCCGTCAGTGGCTTTTGTCAGCAGCCATGGAGCTGTGTCTGACACAGGACAGTCCCCTCACTAGTTATCTCAGACTTATTGTCTCATTCAAACTGTGCACTAAACAATGTTTTCCATTGTTTAAACACAAAACAAACTATATGTACTTGCATAAATGATACACAAGCAAGCCTGCCGCATTGCATACAGGAGAAGGCAAACTTGAACATAACCACACCACCAGCACCTGACAGCTATGCGGACCTGAGGCTAAAACCCAACTGTTGCTTTATACTTTTAATTGTCTGGTAATACGCATTCCTTGCATCAGTCTGGTGTCTTGATTATGCAAGACTGCAAGAGCTTCAGGGCAGAGGCCATAATTTTTTGCATGTTTATGCAGTGTGTACAACAACAATGCAGTAGCAACTGGAAATCAAATAATATAGTAATAATGACAGAGCTGAAAAGCAGTGATTCTGGCTGTGTCAAAGCTGCATAAAGCCACTTAACACACACGGGTCTTCTAATCTCTCTGGCCTATTACAGACCCTAGCTCTTGCGGGCAGAAAATTGGGAGATAAACTAATGCACTGAGAGCTAGCAGTCCTAGTAGGTCAGTACACAGCTGCTAGTTGGGGTGATAGGATGCAACAGTCAAGGAAGCAAATGAGTCTGACCGCTCCAAAATTCCTACTCAATGCTGTGAGTTAAATCCGTCTAACCTACAGAGGGTAGAATTGAGTACAAGAAAGGTGAATGGGATTTTCTTTTCATGAATGGGGGAACTCGTAACAGAAACTTCTCAGACCTGCAAGCTAAGTCAGTCTTGGCACACTCATCACTGCCGTTGCACAACACAACAGCTTTCCTCTCAATGAAGTTAGAGCTTCAACACTGCCTTTGGAGGCTGCTTCTACTCAGAGAGTTAATTAAAATCAACAGCACAGGGCTGCACATAGCTGTCTTCCAAAGACTGGAGTGTAAACACAATCAGTTTTCAGACCAAAAAGATGAGCAGTGAGGGAAATTCAGCCCCATGTTCAACTCCGACTCTTTACTACTGGTGCATCAACTCCATTAATAAAAGATACTTCAGTCAAAGTTACCACAAGACAGTGACCCCATTGCTTTCAGTGGGACACAGACCAGAGAGGACAGACCCTGTAGTCTATCTAGTGATAATTTTTAAGCAGAGCACAGTCCAGATTCATAGATAATGCAGAGATGAGAGGAACGAGTAAAAGTTTATTTTTGTGGTTTCTATTAGCTAATATTGTCAATAAAAGCAGGAATATGTTGGCTGTTATGCTAGAAATTCTATGAACATTTGTGCCTACTTTTATTTAAGCAACAACTGCTCTGCACTGATTATATTCTCAGTTAATGACATGCACAACTAGTGGGTGGAACAGAAGGAGGAGATAGGGCAATGAATAAAATGAGAATATTTTGCATTCTGAGCAGTTACCACATTTCTCTACACCTCAAGAGTGAAGGGACCCTTTCTGCAGTGTTCATCTGTGGGACCTGGTCATTGTACAACAAAACCTACAGCCACATCAGAGAAGCACCTGCTGCAACACTTGGCACTGCAAGAGATTTGGACTCACACCGAGACAGACTATGGTGTTTTAATAAAAACCAAATAGGGTACCAAACGCCAATCACGTTTGCACCTAGCCTAAAAACTCCAGCCAAAGACTAAAGCCCTGCCTACCTTGTTAGGTGTCATGTTAACATGCTGCGGTCCTTAGCTCTGAAATCTTAAAATTTCACCAGCTGACTGGGGAACAAGGCATGCATTTGAGAAGCTAAAGGCAATAGAACAGACCAGAAACAGGTCTGGGAAAGAGCTCAAGCCTCTTGTGTAGTAGCTCAGGGTTTCACCAAGACACTACATTGCCACTATTTTGCCACTGTTTTGGTTTCACCAGGATACCACTATCCACGTTCTGCCTTACAGACCACAAGGGTAAGACTATACTGTCACTGCTTGCCTGCACTGTTTCTTCAACCAGTCTAGCCTGTGTTTTGTCAATGAGTGCCTCTAGCAAATGGGAAAAGGGGGTGTATGAAGCACCAGGAAAAAATAAGTAGCAATTATCAGGTTTGTGACTGTCATTTTGAGAGCTGGTCACCTATGGGAGGACCAAGTTCCCAGGAAGAAGCAGCAGCTGATGCAGTCCCAAAATCCAAAGAGCAAAGGCTCAAAGAAAGACCCCATCCTGAAGGGGTCAGATACAGGGCCCAGTAGCCATCCAATTAAACTCTATCACATACATTATTTATGGAATCATTAGTAAGTCAATGGCTGCTAGCCACCCTGGCCTACGCACAGTACAAACAGCCCCAAAGCAGGATGCAGCCAGACACACACACAACCTACATGCAAAAGCAAGAGCCACAGGTTACAAGACCCTGGACCCAGGTTTAGCAGGGGGCTTTGCTCTTTCCTCTGTGAGCCCCAGCCTCCCACACAGCCAACCACAGGTGCCTACTTCCAAGGCTAAGAGAGGCACTAGTCCCTGGTTCCTTCCATTCAGAGAGGCGAAGCATGTAGCAGAGCTGCAGGGTAACAGTGGGCAAAGGTTACTTCCCATTGCAAGGAGAAATCTATCTATCCCACACCTCTACCATGAGCCTCACTGCAATATTTACTGTGCAAGGGAACTGCAAGTTCAGGCAGGAGGTGTGAGACCAAAATTGCTGTTTTTCCTTCAAGGAACAAGCATCACAATCCTGTAGCCCGTCAGGGTAGCTGCAGGTAAAGGTGGCTTACACCTGCCACTCAGAGCTGTTTTAGCAGCTGTGAATTTAACAAGAGTAGTATTAAAATAACTACAGTTATTTATAAAAACAGGCAGACTAAGTGACATTTCTATTACAGAGCACACACCACCGGGAGACTCCCTGACACTGCAGCAAACCAATGTAATCTGCATTACGATGCACTGTTCTCTCTGCAGCACGTACAAGGTGGCTGTGCTCTATGGCTATAGCAGCAGGGTTTGATTCTCCTCCCTCCAGAGCTGGGGGAAGTTTTGTTACAGGCTTTCACAGTAATAAGATCAAATGCTAAATCCATGAGTAACCACTAACATTACCTGCATTCACTTGCCTGTTCATCTTTTATAATCAGTGTTATGTATCTTGTGCATCATGATGTCTCTGTAACATCCTGCAGCATGCTGTTCTTCCTCACAGCTCAGTCTGAAATGAGGGCATTCTCTTTGGAGGATGTTCATAAAACTCCATTATAACATCCTTTCCATTTTACACTGTATGGCTGAGATTTTCAGCCACTCAAACATGGGACCACTGAAGTTAACAAAAGGCTCACATTATAATTATTTAGACTCCTTCAAAAATCTCGGCAACATACTGGAATCTCTTCTATCTATTCCTGTCCTACCCATTACAAAGACTGCTGCTGTACAGTGTTGTCTGTATTAACACACATAACAAAACAATGAGGTCAGATGCCCTTAATTACACAATTTTAAATCCAGAGTTACTTTGATAAAATCAATTGGATCATTGGTATTTACAACAGTACACGGGGGAGCAGAATTTGACCCCTATCTCTATCACATGGGTTGCCACTCTGCAGCAAACTGCAGGTCCTACTAATCTGTTCAGATGCCATCACTGTCATCTGCAGCAACTGCTCTGCATCTAGCTAATTAGAATAACAATAAAACACTGAGCAGTAAAAACAACTATTGCTTATATCCAAGGCATGCACTGTCTTCTACACCTGTAAAACATGCACAGAACCTCTGCAGTATATTGCACAAACTAGCTGTACATGTCAAAGAAGCCTCAGATTGAAGACACCCTCCTGGTAATATACCACCAGCCTTATTCTGTCTGACTCTCAACATTCACTGGACCCAATTCTGCCCTGATGCCCTAAGGTATGAGCATGATGGTATGCTCACTTTTTCTCCCTAGTCGAACAATCAAGGTCCTTCAGTATTAAACTGGTACCCACAGCTGCAAAATCAAATCTGCCAGTATGAATGGAAGTTGTGGAACGCATTCTTCTACCTTTTGTTTCCCTTTGTAGTAATGTTACATACTGAGCTTTCAGAACTATTCCTTGAATGTACATAGGTCTCATCTGTACCAAAACACTTTTTTTTTTTTATAATGACTATAGATTGTGAAAGATAGTGCTTTCCTGCCTTTTTCCACAAAAAATAATTTATCAAAAATTCAAGTCTTTTTTTCACTATGACACAGAGGGAAAAAACTGTAAATCAAAGCCATAAAGGAAAAAAAGTACATTCTAATAAATACCTTAAGCTCTACTCTAGATGCCTGTGGATTCTGATTGTGCCCATAGCAGTACAAAGATGGCAGCAGCACACGTTCAATCAGAATATTCTTTAAAGCTATTCTATGTCACAGTCAAAAGGCATACATGGTGTAAACCATAATCCCAAAGACTGACACTAAAATTGCCTTAGATGTCTCACAACGGGATATAGCTTACCTGTTACATATTAATTTGTCTGAAAAAGCCCATCCTTTCTAGTATTCAGACTGCAAGCAAGATGCAGGGGGATGAGTTTTATGCAGGCAGGTGGGCTCTTTTCGCATCCTGGACCTCTAAAGCTTCATAAACCACAGCAAGCTTGCCGCTATCACTATTAGAAAATTACACCATCTTAAAATAACACAAAGGCAGGTCTCAAAGAAAATAGCATTGTTTCCTTCCATATACTCACCTGTGTATGTGTCATTCTCATCTTACACAGACGGACAGAACAATACGATTATAGCATTACTGTTTATCTACAGATAGAAACAGCCTATGTAGATGCTGATACTACTTAGCCACAGTGCCTCAATTGTACGTCTCCTTTTCAGCCCTTGCTCATCATAAATTAATTACTTCCTAAATGAGAATATGTTCATTTAGCTTGTATGCAAGAGGCCTGTGCTTTGAAAAGAATCCTTCTATAAGATTAAGGTGCTGGAGAAATCTGCTCTAGGCCAGTGCAGATTTGTTGCACTGACTATTGGAGAAGAAAAGCTTCCAGATACTCAAGTATTTATCCAAAAGATGACAAATTAACATCAACGTTCAAACAAGTTCTGAAAAATAATTTCCATTTCAAGCATGCTCAGCTCTCCTTCCCATTCCAAACTGAACACAGGTGATTGCCAGGTGGGACATCTGCAGGCAGGCGGCCAGTGCAGCACAGCCCCACCTGCAAGAACAGCAGCGCCTTCGCCCCACTTTGGAGTGCCGCAAATCCTGCTCAACAGCTCAGGAGTTCATACACTCTCAGATTCAGTGCTTCATAAATGGGATTTCTTCTGCTGGTTTTCCTTTTTGTTAAATAATCCCTTGGAAAGGTATAATTGTGGGGAAGCTTCACAGTAGGCAAATTACAGAACAATCTGCCCAGAGGGAAATCTCCTTCCTAGGGGGCACAAGTCAGAGGTTTATCCCCTGTCATACAGGGTTCTTGTAGGTTTACCATTTTATTTCACTTTATCCTTATTAATTCAACTGTTTAGGCTCTCAGCATTTAGAGACAATAGGGGGGAAACAAGATCATGAATGCAGGTTCAGCATTCACTTTGTTTCCACAGGGAGATCCACACCCTGCTTGTTTTATCTGCCTTGGAAAATTCTTGGAAAGTTCTTTGGACCCTGCTGAACTCCTGTTCCAGTGCTACCTTTTGGCAACATGTTCTGCAGCACATGACAGACGTTTTCTTTAACCATTTAAAAAATGTTGCCTTTCAAAGTTATCCAACATCTCTTTCTTCTTCTACTGTAAAATGCAGAAAGGGGAGTTCCTTACCATCATCATACTAGTCCTCATTTCACAGGCTTCTAGAATAACCCTCCATCATTACCCCTCTCTTCAACCTAAATAATCTCTCTTCTTGCGTGGAAGTTGCCTCGTGTTTCTAAGAACAATCACTTCTTCCTGAACGCTTTCTATTTTAATAATGCTTTTGTGAACACAGAATGACTGAGAATGGACCCAGAACCCCAGATGAAGGCTGGAGAGGAAATGTCCAGATCTTAACCAGGAGCCGCTCTGGCTGCTGAGACTGCTGACAGTCTAAATCAACAGTTAACAACCTTTTCCAGGGTGCAGATCCTAAAAATTTCCCAGCGTCAGTCCTAGGCTTTGTATGGCAAATCTAAGCACACTGAAAACAGGCTCACTTTCCTTCGCTGATCTCTGAAGAGCTTCCGGGAACCTCTGGCCCGCATTATAAATCACTAAATCTTAAAAACAGGTGCAAGTTTCCCATTCAGCTCAACAAGGTGTTAACAGTACAGTGCAGCAACAGCAAGGTGCATGTCAGTGCTCCTCATCAGCCTGACAGAATGATGACCAACAGAAATATCAGACAATTTTGCAATTGTGCAAGGATTTGGGGAATACTGTATAAAATAAGCTGTATTTTTCGGCCTGACCTCTGACACTGGAGTTCTAATTCAGAGCAAGGAGTTTATTGAAATTCTGTTTCACTTCCTATGGCCCTGATTAGCATTAATCTATGTAAATATTTATGCAAATGTCTGACATTTAAAGGTAAAAACACCAATCTATATAATAATTACATATGCTTTTTAAAAAAAGATTTTTAAAGACCTATACTTATGAGGTAAAAGAGAAAGCATATCACTATTATAGCTAATGTCCCTATATAAGTTCAAATTAGTGTTATAGCTAGGATACGGAAAGGTTTGTTTTTAAAGTTCTAATTCAGCAAGATGCTTAAGCACGTTAGCAATTTTAAACATATAAACAAAGCTGGTTGAGAAGTATTGGTTCGGAGAAAAATCTGGGGGGTTTTCATTTCCATTAAAATATTTTATTTCAGTAACCATAAACCAGATCTTTAAAAAAAAAAAAAAAAGGCATTGTCAAAACTAAAAAGTTTCTTCACAAAAACCTAAATTTCCATTTTCATTTTTCCCTTCAAAAGGGAAGTGACAGAGCAGAAAGTTTCAGTGAATAAAAATTCAGTACGGAAATCTATTTTCCTATTTTTTCATTTGTCTCCGCAAGCTCTCCCGTGAGCACGAAGCCTAGCTACGCTTGGAGGCTCTGCAGAACCCAGGGCCCAGGGGGTCTCCTCGGACAGCCGCTCGGCGCTGCGGGCCCTCCGTGCCGGACCGACGCGCTGGGCCGCGGGGCTGGCGCTCCTCGCCGGGGAGCGCCGTGAGCCGGTACCCGCCTGAGGCGTGGCTTGTGAACAGGGGGCAGACGGGGGAGCGCGCTAGGCCCCAGACCAGCTGCGGGTAACTTACATTTGCCTAGAAGAATGGGGAAATCCGTAGGCAAATCAACAAGTAATATCTTAGTAAGAACAAAACGATGATGAGATGCGCTCAAGGAAACAGGCAGCGTGACCGGCTTCGCTCCCATCGGCCCTGATAAGCCTCTCTCTGCCGGCGCACAAAAACATGAAGCCCTCACAGAGCCCTCAGGCTGGAGAGGCTTCAGCCAGGTCGCTTGTCTTTCCTTCCTGGATTCACACCTACCAGGCTGCTTGGCTTTGCTTTGAGCTGAAACAGGAAATTAGGCAATCCCCTCCTCAAGAAGCAGCTAGGGAAGGAATATGAAAAACGTACACAAAATTAATCCAGGCCAGTGACAACCTAGGGATGGGGGGAGGGAGAATGATTATTCATTTTCATCACAATAGCCACAGAGAAAAGAAATGCTCTCCTGCCTCTCCCCAGGGACTTGAATTGAATTCCCAGGGCTGCCAATCAGATCAAAAATTTAACAGCATTTATTCTGTGGGGAGGCTGGCTGGAGCCAGTGCCTCAGCATCTGGATGATGACCTGAGTGCACTAGCAGAGCAGCCGGAATCATGAATCTCCCTGGCTCGCCATGCAACAAGAGATTCTGGACACATGCGCAGAGAAGCAGTTTCTCATCTATGGCAACATAAAGCTGCAGAGTCAGGGAAGCCTGTATTATTTAACTAAAGCTCAAATGGTAGGACATGAGCTTCTGACCAGAAATCATAGGCATTTGGATGCATGGTGTTGCTGTAGACTTCACTCCCACAAACCAGGATCTTGACTCAGACTCAATGACTGGCAACACTGGTTAAATTGGTTCCCATTTGGAACAGTGGTTTTGCACCAATGCAGACAGGAAAAGAGACCCAGCATGTTATGAGGCCGGCTCTTCTTCTGGGACGGTTTGCAAAGAGTTAAATTGCAGCTTATGTGACTTTTAGTCCACTGCTTGCAAAATTAATTCATGTTCCAGGCTGTAGAGAACATGAACCATTCAGAGTGCCAGGGGGTTGATAAGCTTTTAGGGTCAGTTACTGCACAGATGTGCTCCAGTTCAGTTGCCACTGATTTAGTAATAATTCCACATATACATTTCTGTATATTTAGCCTATACAGCTTAGTTGCAGAGAAGTCTGTAATCTATAATAGCTTTTTCCTAAATATCCCTGAGTTAGTATATTTATTACTATGAAGTTTACATAGCTATTTCTACAGAAACAAACATGACCGTATGGGTATTTCTGTCACTAGCAGTTCAATCTTTTCCTCGCTGCAGTTTCATTTCTTCTACTGTTGTTAAATGCTCAGCAAGAAAAAAAATCACAGTGCAAAGAATGCAAAGTCCCCTTTTGTTCTGCCTTAGAGCATTTCTAGCAGTGGCATTTTCAGATGATGCTTAAAGCATGGCACAGCCAATGCAAGACACCATATTCTACCGAAAACTCTGGAAAGGTTTCCTGCCAATAAGAGACTGTTCCTAATTTCCACAGAAACTGGAGAGCCGAAGGAAAGGATCTCCCACTGCAGACACAAGCATTCCAGCAGGATTTCAGGAGACAATTAGCTATCAAGAACTGGCAACTGCAGCACACAGGGAATTACACAGGTATTGCAAAGATATCATTTCATTGGTATTGCCCCATCCCTGTACCAGAATATACAAAGCCTTCATATTCCATCTGATGCAGGAAAATTTCCAGATACTACCAAGGACTCCAATGCAGTAGTACTAGTGATTACAATGGATACCATAACTTAGTATTTTGCGTATCTCCCTACGTTAAGCTCAAATTATTTTGATAACATCTATAAATGGCTTCATGTCATCCATTGTAAATTCCTCATCTTTCTTTATGGAAAGAATGTTTCTGTATAGAAATTAACAGTTGGGGCGGCAAGGTTTCATGGAGAGCACCATGGAAAAGGTTATGCAAATAACTGCCAGAAAGGCAGGCAGTGTTTTAATGTAACTTACAGACTGATACAAACTGAGAACTCTATATTATTGTTATTCACCCATTTAAGGTCCTATTTTCGTTTCAGTTTCCATAGAAACCTGTTGTCCTAAATCTGCAGCACTTATAGCCTTTTAGTGTCATGAGTTCTTTCTTTACAGCTCTAATTACACCATCATCCACAAGGGGAAATGGTTGAGATGCTTTTCCCACCACAGAAACATTCAGGAAGTGCTGCTCTGTAGAGAGAGGGAATATAAAACCTAATCGTAAACTTTCAGACATTGTCCTTTTTGGACAATTCCCCTATGTCACTTCGGGCTTTGAACATGGGCCATGGCAGAAATAAGGATGGAATTTGCAGAGGAAAAAAAGAATTTTAAGCTTTGGGTTTGCTTTTGCCTTTTCTCTGTCTTTTTTGGTCTATGGTAAAGAATAATTAAATATGACTAAAGAAACTGGAAAAATACTTGTAAATTAACTATGCTGGTGTCATATGGATATTAAACACATAAGCCTGAACAAGGCTGTCAAGGCATATGGTCCAGAAAAACCTATCACTGCCAAAGGAATTAAGTTCATGTGTGCTTTTATTCATTTAATTCAGCTCTCAGGCCAGCATACAATTTTCTTCTCAGCATATGAGGGGTTAAGGTTCCCACCTATGCATTCCAGATAGACTCACTAAGACTTTTTCAGTGTGCTAATACAAAACACACAGAGACCTTTGTCTTCCTACATGCTGGTAAAATGCCTGTTGTGCTATGCAGATTATTATTGTTATTATTATTTCTGGCGCTGTCACTTCTAGCTATGGTGCTTCAAAGCAATGATATTAAAAACATAAAGGCAGGCAGCCCTTTGGAAATGAGGAATTGTAACAGCAACATCAAGAACTTTTTGTAGCACCCCTTATTGAAACATCTGGAGGAAGTATCATCTAATGATTAGTGAAGATAGCTAAAAAGCCACAACTCCTATGTTTTGTTTCTAGGTCTGTCATGGCCACTGATTTCCCATAATCTTGGGCAGGCACCTTAAAAGTTATATAAAAGTGGTACCTGCCCCAGGTTGCTTCTCTATGACAGGTAAAGAAGCCATCTAAGATTTGCTGAAACTTTCCTTTATAAGCAATAATAAAAGATGTGTCTACACACAGAGAGTTTTGTGCTATCATTCCAGGGGTACAAAAGTGTTTAAGGACAGGGCCAGTTATCACCCAGAGCCAGCGCTTACCTCCCCGAGCTGCTCACATACTCCTCCAATCTATTCTGTCCTTACAAAGACTGTATTTCCACCAATTTGCCAAAGGAACACTACTTGTAAGCACCCCCTAATTTTCTTCAGGCAGAGCCAGCAGGTTTGCTGTGGCCAACAATTGAAACTGCTTAAGATAGACACTCAGCTTTGCCTGGGACTCTTCCAGTGACCAGCGTAGAGAGTTACACCAGTTGGTGACGGTAACATCTTTTACACTAGCACAGCTGAATCTGGAAGACCATGTTTGCCTCTAATCTGACTGTGATGCAAGTGTTTTCTTTAGAGGAAGAGAATAATGTTAATTAATTAACTTCTGCATTTGTTAATATGCCCTCGTATCTGCAAAATTTTACATAGCCTAGAGATTGTCCCAGTGCTTTTTACAAAGAACCCTACTCCTCACCAGTATAATTATGCAGATAAGCAAGTAGCATGCAGGTGAAGCTTTGAAGCATGGTATTCCTCTGTTTTGCTGGTAGATACATGCCTCCTTGCCCCACTCCCAAGAATGCTCAAATTGATGTCAATTGGACATCCTATAGACAAGACTTCTCATAGATTAGTCCATGATGATCAATATAGTGAGACACAAAGCAGTTACTTAAAGTATTACTAGTTATTTGAAGTGAATTTAAAAAAGGAGATTGTGAGGAAGAGAAAGAATATTTGCTATTCTTTTAGATAGTCTTAGATTTGAGACTGGGAAAAAAAAAAATTTAAACTGAATTCTCCCCTTTATCTCAGCTTAAAAACCCAAGCCCCCTCGCCCTCTTTGCAAATTCTGATAAGTCTTCTTGGTAAACCCTGACTCAATAATAGTGTCTCCAACGCATAGGTTACTGTGCAGACATAGAACTTCTGCCAATACTGCCATAGACCTTCTTTCCAATAAGGTCTTTTGATATTATTTACCCTGCATAAAGTGTATCTGATAAAATTAAAATGAGAGGCCCATAAAACCAGAGTCTTTCTAGTGGACATGTTACGTAGCAGCAGTTTGGACTGCTCTGCCAAAGAGCACCACACAGGTCCAGAGGACACCATGAGCAATAGCTGGAGCACTGAAGCTCTGCTTTCTTTTTTTTTTTTCCCCGATCAGCAGGTGCTCCATGCTCTGAGTGTGCCTTATTAGGCGAGGAAGAAAAAAAAGATGACCTGTGGCTTCCCTGACATAAAAAAAGAATAGCATCACATATGGGGCAACTGCGGCGTTGTTTAATGGCTCCATAATGATCAGAAAATTACATAGATCTCCAAATCTACTTCACCTGGCATTTCAATGGAAATTATTTTTAAAAAGTTATTGAGACAATAGTAATCCTGAGGTGGTAGGTAGAGAGGGCACAGAACTCAACACTGTCTTTTTGCTATATTCACAACATGATGTGGTCGTCACACCTTAGGGTCTCCCTATCACCACACAGATCTCAAGCAGGAACATAAAAATCATGACATCCTGACCATGACATAGACACACTCCTCAGAGCAAATGTAGCAAAAGAAGCATCACGAATATTTATTTGACTATGGGAATCACTTTTTTTGTCATTGCTGTGCTCTTGCCATAATTGCTGTGAATTATGAAGCTTCAAAGATGCTTGCTGTGATTGCATCAGCAGAAAGCCACTTGCCTAAGTCTTTACAGAAACAGGACGACAAAACTAATCCCAGCAAAATCTGCACCATAACTATTTTCAAGGTTAGGGAATGTAAAACATTAGTCATTTAACCACAGTGACCACAGTTACCAAGTGTAGGCAGCTGTTTAAAAGACAGCTCATTCCCCACCATTCAAAAGGGCACAGAAATCCAACAACTTTTGAATAATGAGCAAATTCAAGAAGAAAACTCCATAAAGAGTAGGGCTACATTTGTCAGGTAAATTATCTTTTCGTTTGGTGTCCTACATCCTGACACACTCCAGAAACAAGAAGCTGCCATGATTTACCAGTATTTCCTGAACACAATGTGCTTCCAAGACAAACCAGAGGTCATGCTAACCCCACCAGCTAAGGCTTGTAATCCTCCAGCCCCGTGTGCAGTCTGATAAAACTTTGCCCTCATCAAACTGTTACCTGTTCCAAGTGTTTACAGATGTTTTCCAGCTGTGTCAGGGGCTGCCATTATGACTTTGTTGTTAATAACACTTGGAAGGTTTCCTTTAAAAATAGTTCAGGCCCACTTAAACTACAAGTACCGGGTGTGAGGTGGAATGCAGGCTCAGCATTGCATGCTGAGTTGTCGCCATGCAAAACCAGAGCAGCTCTCACATACAATGAGCAGGATGTGCTTGGGCACTGCTTGGGCACTGGCACCCCTTGCAAAGCTATTTCCAAACTATTCCTTGGGAGAAAAAGAGGTCACCAAATTGCTTGTTTCCAGCTGGCATATGCTTCAACACTGAAGCAGACTGTGCCATGGAGTAGACAAAGTATGTTACACAGAGACATGGCAGTGGCTGGAAACTACTCAGGAACAAAAGGATAAAAGATGTGTGTTACCAGTGTTGGGAAAAGCAGGAATGTGTCAGTAACCGTTCATGCAGCAGATGTTATACACAAACCATCCACTAGAGATACAGGCATTAGCTCATCCTACAGGAAAAGGAAGGACAGGGAGGAACTCCTTGTTTCTTGTTGCTGGGATGACCATTAACGCCACCACTGTCCTCCTTGGGGCCAATGAGCCCCTTTTTCACCCACACTGGGTGGGGAGATTAATTCCAGAATTAACGTAAGCATGGGAGACTCCTCTCTGCTCCCTCAGTCGACACCCTAGACTGAGCCTGTGCTCTCCATTGGCAGAAATACTCAGCCTCACAGACCTTCGTACTGCATTCATTGGCTACGTCCACAAAGGTTCACTCATCCTTTTATTTGGTCTGATTTCCCAATATGACACACTGTGGAGAATGCAACCGTGGACGGGTTTTAGGGTGTACAGGTGGAACTGTGCTGTGTTTTATGAACGTGTGTGAAAACATCTGAGCTCACGAAAGAAACTCAGCAGCTCCAAGATGGAGTTTTTCCTTCAGCATACTGGTTAACTATGGCTTACCTCACTTCTCCCCATCTGAAATCTCCTTTGTCCTTTCCACTACCATGTTATTAAGCGTATCGCCTTCAGCACTGGCAGGTTACAAATGAAATGTAAGTTGATTTACCACACTGACCCTGCCTGGCAGGGTCTGACCCTTCCTTGCAGGCTAGGCAAATTTCCAGTCTCTGATATTCTCCTCACAGAGTGCTACTTTGTGGTGAAGCACCAGAGCAGAAGCTTCTCAATTCCTGCTATGGGATTAGGAGGAGTCCTCTCCTGGCACCTCAGACAAAATCATCAGGAAAGAGCAGATACAACAGAACGTGAGGAATATTCTTTTGATAAGTGAACTATAATGATAAGATTTTTTCTAGACACCGGAGAAAGGGGCCGAGTGGAAACTGGAGCATTGCTGCAATGCCGCCCTGCAATGCCACCCATGCCCTCCAAGTGAAAGTACTGTGTCTCTCATACAACACAGAATTTTCTGCATAGCTTTCACCAAACACAAGTTTTCCAAAATAACTGGTCAGCAATAGCCTGTGTTTGTGACAATTTGCAAAGATTGGAGCAGGAGAGGTGATTTGTGTCCTGTACAAATGCAAACCACAAAGACATCCCATGCAGCAGACACACACAAAGCTGAGCCCTGCACACCAGAATGCTCCCCAGAGAAGGAGTCAAAGAACCAAAGCAAAGGAGCTGTGATACAAATAGCTTGACTTTTCAAACATATCAAAGGCCAGAAAACAAGTCCCACTCCACCCCAGGGACCAAGATAGAAAAGATCTAATAAAGAATTCAAATGCCATAACCACATAATCCAATAAGCTACAGTTAAACCAAAACACCTCTTTAGTAAACATCCATGAGTGAGAGAGGAAACGACTCTGAAATACTCGGCATGGATGGCTCCCTTCACTTCTCCTGCTAACATATCACCTTCTTCCAGTGGGACAGATCCAAAGGTTTGTTCTCGGTATTAAATTCCCACATGGGAAAATGGAAAAGGGAAAAGAGCATCCCAACTCAAAGAAACGGCACAGATCGACCAGTTGCTGAGAGCTGAGCAGTGCAGAATGCTTGCTGGACTTACTTGCCACATGGGCAGCTGGTCACGATACATATATGGGAAAGATGAGAAAGGGCAGAGGCTGGTAAAGAAAAACACCAGAGAAGAAAAACACCCTCTCCAGACTGCTGCCAAGGTAAGTCCCTGTTTGTATCCTCCCACAGTACTCCACCCCTTGTTTTCATTTTATTCTAGACACCTTCCTTCCTCTCTTCCAGTCTCACATGATCTCTTCTCCCTTGTCATCTCTGAATCTCTCCCTCTTGTACTATCTGGGACTCCCTCCCAGATAGTATATTCCACTCAAATACCTGCTCCCCCAGGGGCATCTCTTTGATCATCTCCCTGCCAAGTCTGCCAAGTGGGGAAATGACTTTTACTTTGCCATTGTACAGCAGTGGCAGCTGCACAAAGTACAAGTCTGAGGCATGATGACCCTGACACTCACATACTGCTATCTGCTTGGTTATACATGCCATTGAAAGAAGATGTTCCTTTGACATTGGTATTGGTATCAGCCAGGAACATTGTCTCTCCTTTGACATGCTACATAGGACTATTCCCTTCTCCTTCCGAGCTCAGATGTGTGGACAGGAGCAGACTTAGGGGGAAATTCTGACCTTGCCTGAGGAAGACATCCAGACTTACAATCCTTCCTTTGACAGAAAACCCATCCCTAACCTAACTTGAGTAATCAGGGAGAACAAGTTTTGCTGACATATGCATCCCTTAGGTATTTGCTTTTATATCAGCTCCTGAGTACAGTCAGTAAGCAGAGAGCAGTAAATCTCTCTGAAACACAGCAGGGGATGGCAGCACCAGAAAGGGTCATTCCCTCTTGCAGAGACTGGAGCAGGCAAGTACCATTCAATGGGTACAAAGACAAAGGAAGAGGTGCCCTCAGCACCTCTGTTATGTTCGTACATAAAGATGCTTCTGCAGAATCCTAATATTGTCCAGTCAATCTGTACATAAGTAGCAGAATTAACATTCATAACTACATCAACCTTGTGCTGACAGAATTCCACCCTTACGACTTTCCTTCCTATGCAGTCTCCCGTCATTAGCCCCTCTTCTACTGTACAAAACGTGCTAATCCCAGATTTCTCTGAGAATATTATATTCCCATGAGATACCTTACAAAGTGCTTTGCTGAAATCTAGCTTAACATCTGCTGATGATCCAAGACAGTTAAGTTTTCTTATTAAATAAATACATTAATTTAGTTGTAGACACGAGGACAATACAGAACTGATTAACTCAAATGTTGCTGTAGAGCTTTAGAATGTGACATGTATGCTCACACCAGCAGGAGTCTCAGACCTGATGTCTCAGTTTTCACAGCAAGTGCAAAGTGTAGGCACCTGCACAAAATGCTGGCCAGGCATGAGGAGGAACTCTGGAGTGCAATTCTGTCAGTAATCGTTATGGAGGGAAGCACAGCTCAATGCAGCCATTACAATTCTAAGAGTGGGAATTAACTTATTGGAAAAGGTTGGGCAGTAACCCAGACACATGACCCTCATCTGGAATAAAGCCAGAAAGGGTCATCAACTCTTTTAAACTCCTTGCTTTATGCAATATGAAATCACTTGCTGTTGATGCAAAACATGACAGTACTTGCATAGGTTATTCAAGAAAAATCAATTACCTTGATGCGCCACATACATATCTCTGCAACAGAGCAGTG
The DNA here is from genome assembly GCA_013398295.1 of Chionis minor. Lineage (NCBI taxonomy): Eukaryota > Metazoa > Chordata > Aves > Charadriiformes > Chionidae > Chionis > Chionis minor. Next base: position 165,275 of record VZSF01001201.1, on the reverse strand, counting down.
TGCATAAGGACATTCACAACAATTGTACAATGAACTTCAGAAAGAGGGATATAGCAGAAACGGGAAGGAAATGGTGAATTGATGTATGTGATCTTTCACACAGTGAATTACTAGTTGATTTATGTAGCAAGAGTCCCACAGAGTTAGTTCATCATAAATTCAAGAGGCATGTGCTTTTGATCGCACAGTGCTCTTCTCATGTCTTGCTGCTTCCAGCTCCCTCTTTATCTACCTTCTGGAGACAGTATTCTATCTGACATGGTGAACTGAGGCTATAGACAATAAGGACTAGTCTGCATCAGCTGCCCCTTCTGACATGCCACATTCTAGATAGGAAGAGATGCCTTAAGAAGTCAGAAGTTTGGAAGATAGCAGTGCAAGCAGGCTGATTGGAGGAGTTAAGTTCCTCCTAGTATACTCAAGCGTGTGTATGTGGCTGACACAGACCAGTTAATCAGTTGGCCTAAGACAAAGATGCTCTGTACTGTACATGTGACACTAAAGCACTCCCAGGTTCACAAGCAGCTTAGTGGATGGATGGCTGTCCTGGCTAAACCAGGCGAGATGAAAACACTTTCAGGGAAAAGACAATATGAGAGAAACAGTCTATAGATTTAAAAGGTGCATCAGTTTGTTGTTTAGGACTCAGATGTCATAAATTCTGCAGTCTGAACTCATCCCAAGTTGATAGCTATACTGCATTGTCATGGCTATGCCTAAGGACTAACTGGAGACATTGCAACCAGCATGGAGCTCAGCACAAGTTAACAACCAGATAACCTAATCAGCCTTTTGGAAAGGTTGTGCAACCCATACACTGGTACTGTATTGCTTTGAATAGGCATCTTGCAGAGCAGCATTAAGGATGACTCGGAGCAGGTTATGGCATTCCCCATTTCCCAGACTCAGTTCTGCTCTCACCGAAGCCAGCAGTAATCTTGGTGAACATTTCATGTGAGCCCATGGAAGCAGGGATGATAACCTTTCTCAACCCTCACACCGCTTTATGGTTTGCAGCTGCTCAGTACTCAGAAGCAATGTTCCAAAGCTAGTTTTAGGACACAAAAGCATCCCTGGGTTATCTTTGCTGGGAGACCTACAAGTAGGAAGATTCAGGATGGCATTACTACAGTGGCATGACAGTAATAAACAATCACATGCCATAATGATGCAACCTCGAGAGCAGCCCAAACTGGCATATCTACAAATCAGAATCTGCTTCTGCACCTTGACAAACAGTGACCTGAAGACTGCTGCTTTTCAGCTTAGGCAGAGCATGGTGGGAAGGAGAACAGTCTTGGGAAAATCTTTGGCATTTCAACCAACTGCTACAGTCTGAAGAACTGTGATGAAGGCACATTCCAGAGTCACAAGGCTGTGTCCACCACAGGGAAGGGAGCACTGTCTTGGAGAAAGCAACCATACTGGAGCATGCATGCTCTAGGAAGAGAGTAGACAGACCAGATACACTGCAGAATGATCTATGTCTCACCTTCCCCATCTTTAAGACTTTATAGCTGAGACGCACACAGACAGGAGAGGACCTGCATGAGCTAAGGATTGTGTACTAAGCTAGGACATTCTTGCCAGTAGGGATATGCCAACAAGGAGACATTTCCTTACACCAAACACCCAGTGCACCACCACTTAGTAAAGAGAGTTCCATTGGTGCTCAGATACTCGGCACTGATTTAGTGTGCAGTACAAGAGCCACTGTCCTTTTAAACATCCTCAGTAACTGTGGCACTTTGGGAGACACAATAATTAGCATAATTGCCAATTCAGCCTCTAATAATGTACAATGTGCTCATTAACCCAATTAGCCCCCCACAGCACAACAACTATCACAAACAACACAACTGATGTGGTGGAGGGGAATGGCCTCTTGTCAGCACACTGGGATGTGGCAGGGCCGTTATGACGCTTCCAAGGGCTGAAGGCAACTCCCAGCAGCAGGACCCTCACTCGCTTGGAGATGGGGCATGCTGCCACCTGAGCTGGTGCGTTAGCCATGCTCTCATCTTTCTTCTGCCCTATCTCAGGCCAATAGAGGAGTTTCTCCTCCCACAATGTTTTGCCTGGAATGGGGTGATACATTTAATTAAGCACTATGTATCAACACCCTGCCACGCGCACCCAAATTCTCCACCCCCCCTCTCGCTGAAAGAGTCTCAGGTGGGATTCACTTGCCTGCTTTCACTGCTACTTAATTCAGTCAGGCTGGTAAATAATTCAGCAGCCACTCAGCCAACAAACAAACAGGCAGGCAACACAAATGGCCAGACAGGGAGATGGAAGAATGAGAAAGAAAAGCCAAGTGGGAGAGCGACAGCCTTTGCTGGAGCTCCTTTTCTACAGGCAGGACTTCCAGCAGGAAGCTGTGCCTATTTCCTCATTCCCTGCAGATATGCTCTCATCCCCTAAAGAAGCAGAGTCTGTCTGTCTGATACTGCCATGACAACTCACTGGTTGGGGTGCCACTGAATACTCCCCAACCTTTTGTTTCACTTTTAGGAAGAGCTTCAGTGCCCTGCTTAAGTTGTTCAGCTTTGAAATCTCTCTATGATGGGCACTAGCAGCTCTTGGGCTACAGCTGGGCACAGGAGTCTGCATCATTGACTCACATCTGTTTAGGACTCTTTTTTTCCCAGCTATAAAAGAGAAGACGAAAATCCTTCCTTACTGAGGTTTTAGCAGGTTCAACAAGCAGTTCTCTGAGTCTCTGTTAGCTCCCTGGATTGTTTCTTTATCACATCAGCATGCAGAAAGTGAGCAGGCAGCAAGCACTAACTTGTAGAGTATCCGTTCTCCTGCAAGAGATTCCCTACCCCCAGCTATGCAGAAAGCTACGAGCATTATAGGAATCTGTACCAGAGGCTTGCTGGAGTGACATTTCATCCTGTTAAACAGTCCCATTCAGCCTCCCACACATTATGCAGGTGAGTTGGCTTTTCAGAAGGTATCCAGGCCCCTAAGTAAAAGTCAGTCACGGAAAAAATCAGAAATCCACGTTTACAAGCGCTGGTGAGGTTTCAGTAACATTGCTGTTTCCTGCAAGGTGTAAGGTTCTTCATAGTTCAGGGTGTACAGTGCTCCTAGCACAGACGTTTGGAGTTTCCACTTCAGTATCTGTGCTGAAGGCTGTCAGTCCTCTACCACTGAGGAAAGCTAACTTGAATACCGTAAGCCTAGCAGATCAGGGGTGGGGGAGGGGAGGAGGCTAAGAGATACAGGAATTATTTTTTTCACCATTCATACTCTGCACATGACCGTGGAGGAAGAAAGGTTAAGGGTTAGAAGGAACACACAAAGAATGGTCTCAACATTCACAGAGACCATGGCCCATTAATTCTGGAGCAATCAGAGCTGCACAGAGCACTGGAGGGTGCTTGTGGCAGCTCCACTGAGCTCCCTCACACATCTGCTCCAGACGTACTTAGAAGGTGAAGGAAAGAAGTTGTGCCTGTCATGTATTGGGCCTTCAGAACAACAGCTTACATAGGACTTCATGAAAACATTAGGAGTAGCGAAACTTTAGACAACATAGTGCTGAGTGCTGGCTATAGGTGTATCTTATGTCTTTGGACACAGCAAGAAATCTCTGTAGTATGACATACTACTCATAAAGTAGTAATTTTCTTGAAGCAATAAAGTCTTTCAACGCAAAAAACCCCCAATAATTACAATGAATTTTGCAATGCTTATCAGGGATGAAAGTTACTTGACACTCTGCCAGGAGGAGTATCACATGACACTGAGCTCCTACTTTCTTCCCCTTGTGATAATTCAGTGAACACACCTGAATACCACTCCTGCAGCTCCAGATTTGGACACAAACAACCTGATTCAGAGCTACCCGTATCTGTTGCCTCCCCTGATCTGTCCCGGTGTCAGTTTTACACACCACTTGTGGCAGAGTATGTTGGACTGAACTATCATAGCGTAAAAAGGAAAGAGTTTGCCTCTTATTTCTCTTGCCTAGAGTCATGTCCCTCCCACCAAAAAATGCCTGATCATGTGAAGGGTCATAAGAATGAAGTATCTAAACTGTGAATAAGAATATACAATATCTCATTAAAATTAGCTACAGTGTTGCAGCCTTTTAAGGTAACAAATGTACCTGTATTTCAAAAAGGCCCTCAGGGTTTTCTGCAGAGCTACGGACTCAAATGTTGTATGCTGGTAAATTCATTTAGCTGTTAATTAAAAATAGGAATAGTGATACTGCTGTTCCATGATGGGGTATGAACAGAGGTTTTGTAAAACTAATCCTTTAGAATTCTGTGACTGCATCAGTGAATATAGCAAAAGACACAGTATCATCAAGCAGCAGAAATATAAATTCCCGACTTACATAAAAGCTGACTTCTACAAAAAACATACTCCAACCAGAGCAAAGCTTTGGGTTGATTCAAGGTAAGCACTCCACTATCTGTCTACAAAAACAAACAATAAACCAAAACATTTGTAGTGGGGTTTTCTGTGATGCTTAACCCTACAATATTAACGAAGCTTTCATGAATGTTATTTTGAAAGAATTTTCTACACACATAACAACAAATTAGCATAAAATAACCATATTAATACAGCTAGTTTTAGCTAGCCATCTGAGGATCCTATGAAAATATCAATGTATAAAGTTAGTAACTCAGGAAACTCCCATGCACTACAAGTCTGCCAAAATAAAATCCAAATCTCTATTGAGAGAGAGCACTATTGAGAGTCACAGTGTTACCAAAAAGACCTGTCTCTGAAGCTGCTGGGATCCCTCTAGGCCACAACTAGTGTGAGACACAAGGACAACAGGCATTTGGAGCTGGCTTACACACAATGTGCTCATCAGGTGAATGCCCTCACTCTGTGCTGACTCCTTACCACAAGATATTTAACCGGTTTGAATGTGAGGATTGTTGCTGAGGTGGTAGTGGAGAGGCACAAATTTCAAAGGAGGTGACAGAGCTTCGTACAAACATCTCTTAGATTATCAGTTTCCTGAATCTGTCCTTGGAGACCATAATTACATGAGAATTGCTAAACTTCAGGTTGCAGAAATACCCTTTGCAGGTGTAGAAGACACTGAGGTTAGTTTATTAATACGCTACATGTGAACGTCCTCTGACTCTCATGGAAAGGGACAAAAAAAGCAATGGAAGGGTGAGTTGAGTAGGTGTATGTACACAGTAAGGAGAAAGAAGCTTTTTCAGGCTCAGGAATAACTAAGCGTTTCCTCTGTCCAAAAAGAGAAAGAAGTAGCAAGCAACAGCTGTTGCTCGATGAACAGTAGCAGAGTTACACCTGCTAGACCCTGTGCAATTTAAAGAGCAAGAGCTCAGAAAGACACTCCAGGAGAAACAGATGCCTTCTGCTGGTGGGTAACCAGCCAGTCAGTTGATGAGAAAGCAAAGTGCTCAGGGCAAGGAGGCTGCCCCTGTGGTGGCAGAGCCACCATTAGGCAATGGTGAGCTGTTAAGCTAAGTGTGGCCATCAGCCTGGCCATGTGTACTGGCTGACTCCCTTCCAAAGGGATGTTACCTACCACCCACAGTGACAATGGGTTAAAAGGAAAGCGGGGCTACTGCTGACTACATCTGGACACTGCTTTTGGGTTTATGCCTGGACCCACCTCGGGTGAACAATGAAGTCACGTGAAACCTTCTTAGAGCAGTTCACAGCAGGGTTGTGCAAACCCCTTCTGGTTTTGGCTCAGGCAGGCTCATATTCCCTGAACCTTGGTCTGAGATTTTGTTTCAAATACACACAGGCCTTCCAAGCATAACCACAGCCAAGATCAGCCCAGTTGCAAGTCAAACGTTCAGATGGTTTCCACCCCAAATCGTAAAGCCCACCCTGTCACCTGGAATTGAGCCCATTCTGCTCAAACCTCAGCCTACATTTGGGGGAAACTTGACCCTGGTTCACTGGAAGGTTTGCAATTGCAGCCCGTGTTCTGGTTTGGTAACAAACCCTGCAAAATCGGCAAAATGCCCCTGCTTTTAGAATTCATCTGGACCTTGTTGCCAAAGTCATGGTGTCATCTAGTGGTGACAGTTTGTATGGGCATACGTACAGTACCCACCTCCGCTTCCCAAACTCCCCACGAGTGTAGTGCAATTGCAGGTCCAGTGAATAACTTTCTCCCGAAGTCTATCAACTGTTTTGAGAGACAGAGCAGCCCCACCTGTTTCAGCAAAAACCATTCACACTTCGAGGAGGGTGCTTTGCAAAGGCTCCCTAATAAAGTGAAGGGCAAGCTTCGCTTTTCTCATCACTTCTACACAATTAGTAGATAGAATCTCCTGGGAAAAGCGTAAACCACAATAACTTTGAGGGATAGAAATCAACAGCAGGCTCAGCTGTAAACAAGTTTTGAATTTAAGAGTCATTCTCAAAAGTTGGCATCTACCAAAATGTCACTTTTACCTATACTGTTACCAGTAATGTTCAAAAATCCTAGCAATAGATATTGGAAGAAAAAGGACTCCGATTTCAATTTGTACTTTGAAAGCTCCCTTGCATAAGCACACAGATGAGCTAATTTCTCAAGAAATGGCAGCTGGTTTTTGGATTCCCAATTTACATCCTATTGTGTTTAAGTGCCCTAAGCATTAAACAGCCAAAGCAGCTGCCAAATTCAGAGCACATTTTTTGCAAGAAATCAAGTTCCCTGTGTCTCACTTCAAGCATTTCTAAAGGGATTTGGCCCACCATATATCCCATGCAACAGGGTTATGGCAACATGAATTCCTGATCCTCGGTGAAGATGGTAACTGATGTACCTGCTCTTAAGCCTGCTCTGGTTTTAAGGAACCATCAGTGACATTTAAAGCTTAGGAGTTTTACCTTTCAGCTGAGACAGAGCAGGAACACAAACTCGACTGGTTTTCCAGGCTCAGCTGATGGGTAGGAACTCAGTTACCATCAGCCTCTTACCATAGCCTCAGGCACTGCACTGAGTCACTTGTCCCACAAGCTGATAAGAGCTACATGTCGAAGGAAATAAAACTCTTCAAATTGGAAGAAGGATCACAGTGTCAGCAGAGAGGCAGGGAAAAAACTAGTTTCAGCACTGTCCTGGAAACCGACTGGGTTTTCAGGTTCCTGAGGTCCTTCTGAGGTTTCATCACCGATCCAGCTCAGGTGTTTCCTTGGCAAGTTTGTCTTCTTACCTAGAGCTTAGTCCCTCCCTCTGATCTAGTCTTCCTGTCTGCAAGCTAATGAGCTAGAAATAACTGAGTATTTGTTTGCCCCTCTGTTTGAGCTCTGTGACACAATCATGGCTGTATCTGGACTTGCTTTTTTCTTTATTGTCGAGGGTTGCAGCCTAAAGGCCAGACTTGAAACTGAAAACATTGAAATTCAAATTCCACTTTACATGTGGTGTAAGATGGAGAAAGCACTTCTCTGACCCCAGGTTTCTGTTGGGATCCATCCCTGGACAGTGCTTTTTAAGCCTCGTAACAGCACAGACCAGGACTATCTTCACAGCAGGATTCCAAACACCTTATTCCACCTTTGTCACAGACAGCATGGGGAAGACTATTAACTACTACTTGCCTGGAGTCAAAATAACCACATGAATTACTCATAATCATTGAGCTCTTTATAGCTGCACCAATTCAAAGTGTTTTCTTCTCTTGGACCTCCTTTCTTCCCCTATCCTGCCACCTGTGTTCCGCTTATTTTGTGTGGCTTAAAGACTTCACAGTGCCATCTATCCATTATGTCTACTGCAAAGGCAAAGCCCAAGATGAATTGCTCAAAGCTAGGAGAGAATGTTAAACTCCTGTTATGTGGGGAGGTTTTTATTTTTCTTTTAATTACTCATGAACCTTAAAATAACAGACAACTTACATCAGAGCCTGCATATAGAGTACTTTGTACCCCAAAGCAGCTTTCCAAAAATGTACATGCACAGAACCACAGAAATGTAGCCACCTCTGGAGCTGAATACAGCTGCTGTTAGTCCACCACCTCCAACTACTGCACTGTCCATGAAAAACCTCTGGTTTTTTGGTAAATGCACTATGGATTTCTGCACGCTTGCTATAACAGAGAAGACCCATATATTTAAAGGCTTCACCTGAGACAACAATGCAGAGTCAGCAAAACACATTTCCTTTATGCCCCTTGGAAGGTCAAAAACCTTCCTAGCAGAATATGCTGGAATACAAACTACCAGGCTCTCGAGAAATTTCATTCAGCTACTCACCAGCTCTACCACTCAGTGCCTGCCCTGACAGATCTGTCACAACTAAAGGTCACAGCAAGGTTTTTCCTGCCAGGCTTGCATGCCTTGCAGGAAAGTCAGGTTTGTCTCTCCTCGATTGCTCGGTCCATGTGTCGCAGGCACCAACGCTTGTTTCGGAGTGCCCTCTGCCGTCCAGCCTGCAGAGCTGCGAGGCTGCAGGTAATGAGGCTGAGAAAATTAGCGAAATCCAGGTTAAAGATAAACAGCAGTCAGCACCACGCAGCTCAGGGGCCCTGTGCTAGAGCTGCGACTCAGCTGAGCTCAGGGTCTGGCTCTAACTGCCAGAGGTCTAAACACAGCCGGTTTGGAAAGCACTGCCACTTACTAGGGCTGCACTGACAATTGATTTTCAGGTCTGTTTTCTGGAGCAATTGTACCTTAGCTCACCTCCCACACCTCATAAAGCTCTTGCAAGTTCTTCTCATTTGCATCCAGGGCAAAAAAGGCAGCAGATGCCCCTTGCGCTGCTGGGATGCTCCTTTGCAGCCACGGGAGACAGCTTTACTCTTCACTTCCAGGCAGCTCGTCATCAGAGTGAAGAGTAACTCATGTTTCCAAAGGAAATAGGAGAGCTGCCTTTCATCCTGCCCTAGCCCAAAATCTGGACCCAGGAATCCCTCTGGGGGTCAGGGGACCTCTGAAAACTGCACAGAAACAGTTTCTATCTAGGTGGTAAGAGACCAGATATTGTAGAACGTTCTACTAACTTAGAACCTCTAGTATTTGGCAAAACTCTTAAGTCATACAGTTATCCTCACAGCTCCACGAATCTTTACCCCACCTTTACTAATACCCTTTTTGTTCAAGCTGGTACAGGCAGCCAGGCCCGACACTAAGATTCAAGTTTATGACTCTCAGTGTTGTAACATAATGTATTCCTGCAATTTGCACTCACCTAGATTCATAAAGTTTCTTTAATAAAGTTCTTTGAAGCACAACACTGGTAAGTAGCTTTATTAGATCACTCACTCGTGTACAATCAGCTACTACACAGGCACAGCACTGTCCTACACAAGAAACAGCTTTGCAGTATATACAGGATTCGCTGTGCAATGAGGTTGGGTACTGCGAGGCTGCTAGGTCTGTGCTCCAGAGGAATGTGAAGTTCTCAGCAAAGAAATGGTTTGCCTGTGTGCATGTGAAGATGCACACATACAGTCTTCATCTGTATGCTAACACCAAGCACCTTAAAAAAGCTTAGATGTCACAGTCAAAATACATCTCACCAAGTCTTGTACCGGGAAAGAGAACTGAAAGCAATATATGATTTTATCTCTTATCTTTTTCTTATCCAGAGGCATAATCCTCTCTGTGAGGTATCACTCCTACAGCTCTACAAGGATGGAATTCCACAACTCACTCCTGCTTACATCAGGATCAAAGTTACCACCCCACATGTTCATTCCTAATCAATATACACAGCTGGGATTGTCTCCTAAATTTGCTACAATTCAGATATTTTTTTCCTCCCCCACAGCAATGCATGATTTGTTCTGCCAGGCTTGTCACTGCAAAGCTGAGACAACTTGCTTAAGAACAGACCAAGGCACATTCCTAACTCTGCATCTGTCACCAGTGAGAGGGTTTTAATTCCCAAAGGCTGGGGGTGGGGTGGGGGTGTCAGCGTATGAAACGTCTTTGTGTGGGCACTCACACCCACATTCCCAACAACCACTCCCAATTCCCTTCCCCTTTAGGCTGCCATGCTTCCCTTGGGAAGAGATATCTGAATGCAGTCAGGTAGGTAACTTCTCTCTTCAGTGAATTGCCAGTCATTGCTGTCCATCTGCGTGATTACTGCAATTCTTTATCTGCCATCCTCCCTGTTCTGCTCTCCCCAGGCAGCAGAGCCACGCATGACAGCCACAAACTCTAACACAAGCGTGTTCACAGTTTGTTGCTGCTACAGCAAGCACTGAGCGCGGCAGCACGGACCCTGGAGAGGGGCGTGTTGATCTAACAAGACTCACACACTATCACTGCAAATAGGCAACTGATGCTGTATCACAAACAAACACAAAGGCATCACCTAGAACTACAAAGCTCTGGTAGCAGGGCTGCTGCTCTTGCAACAGCCCATCAGAAAAACAGTCCTTTTTGTGGGAGGCTGTGCTATTTAATAAGCCAAATTATGCCAGGACTGCACGTTATCAGAGCTCATCTGCTTTTGACAGCTAAGTAGCTTATCTAATAAATAGACTATGTCACCTTACAAATCTTGCTTCTTCAGGATTATAACTCTTGTGACCTCCCAAATGCAGAATCCTTACAAAAGCAGATGAGGCACAAAACCCAAACAAACCAACCCAGCGCTGACATACTGTAGGTAACAGCCTGGGGTAGGCCTCCTTCACATACATGCCTGGATAACTGCAGCAGTGCCTCCATACATTATTTTAAGGTGCTTTCAGTAAAAAGGTTCTGTCAGAAAGCCTTTACCCAGAAATAACCCCTGTGCATGACACATATAATGAGATTAGCATTTGAATAGTGCTAATCAAATTACCAGTAGCACTGAACCCTGGGTCTATCAGATGCAAATGATTCACTACAAATTTTGCTCCTTTCTTAAGGGCTCTTTATGTGCACAGCCAACACAGAAAGAACTGCAGCGGGGACAGTCAGGGAAGTCTGTCTCTCACCATGACCTGGAGAAACCATACGAGCACCTTTTCTTAGGTTAAACTTGCCCCCTCACACACAGCCCCCCGCAAGGCTTGGCCTGCCACCAGGGCCCAGCTCCTGAACAATGTCAGGAGCCTGGGCCAGGAAACAACAGGCCAGGGCCCTGCCCCTCGGGGCCGCAGCTGCCACTTCGACGCCTCCTGCGAACAACCACCTGCTTCTCGGGACTGCACCCTCCCGCCCCTCAAGGCACGGCCCCACGGCCCCACCTCAAGGCTGAACCCACCTCAGGCACTGTCCCACCTCAGGGCTGCATCTCCCTCACATCGCCGCCGCTCAGCGCTGAGCCCTCCTCAAGAGTCGAGCCCCTCGAGGCACTGCTTCTCCAAAAGGTTGAGCCCCCTCAGGGTCGAGCCCCTCGAGGCATGGCTTCTGCTCAGGGCTGGGCCCTCCTCAGAGTCGAGCCCCTCCAGGCACTGCTTCTCCTCAGGGCTGCCCTGACTCAGGCCACGGCTTCTCCTCAAGGCTGAGCCCCCTCAAGGCATGGCTTCTGCTCAGCCCCCTCAGGGCTGAGCCCCTCGAGGCACGGCTTCTCCTCAGGGTCGAGCCCGCCTCAGCGCCGCAGCCGCCCTCAGCGCAGGCCTTGCCCCGCCGCCCAGGGCGGCAGGAGGAAGCAGCGCGGGGCCTCTGTCGGTGGGGCCTCTGTCCGCGTGGCCCAGCTCCTGGCAGCCCCTTCCCGGAGCTGGCACGGACTGAACATCCAAGGAAAACAACCCTCTAGAGAGGGGGGCTGTCTACATTTTCAAGAGCCCGTTCAAGAATGACAAGCACGTGGAATGGGAATGGTGCACCCTGAGGACTTGTGTCCCAGGCCCGGCTAAGGCCTCGCTGTAAGCAGCTCAGGGGAAGCTTTACCTTGGTCCTACGTTTCAGTTCCTCAGTACATTAGTCTTGCGCAAAACATTTCATTTATGAATAAAAAGTGTCACTTAAGATGGATGAGAAGCTGAAGAAGAAATCTAGTTTCTCCAGCAGAAAGAAAGGTCACAATATAAAATAACAGCACACAACTGTACAGAGTGATGTAGTGCATAAACTTAAAACTCAGCATGTGGCAAAAGATTTGCAACAAACACAAAGTCTAAGGTCTTTTATTGCATTTTATAGATTAAATATATCTTCAGTAGAGTCTCTTTTTTTTAAAACACACAGAAGGAAAAAATACATTCTTCATGTACATATGAAATACTGACCACATACAGTGCAAAGTATGAACACAGCTACACAGGCATCACCACCTTGGATGATTATCAGGCTTTTTCTACAGTAGAATTAAAACAAGTCAACATTTCTCGTTCCAAAGAGATATCTATACCCTTCCCTTCCATGGCATTTTGTGGGATTGCACAGGAAAGGATTGTTGGCTTTTTTTACTTTTTAAAAGATAAAATCCTTGCATTGCATGAAAAATTATCAAACTCCACAAGCTTTACCTCTTTCACACATTCATTATCATAGTACAATTTCTATTGTGATGGCAGCCCAACTCCAGAAATGCAGGGAAAAACAGAAATAGATATAACCTGGTAAAGAGAAAAGAACAAATCACACTGATTGTTGCAATGTCCAGGAAACATGTACCCACATACACAAAACATGGAAGATAGCAAGGTGTGATTGAGCATCTCCTATTTATTACAAGTTTGAAGTGAGGGCACAGGGTTGCATGTTTCACTTCAGCAGTGAATCTCTAGTATCTCTCAGTATGGGATGTCATTCTGGTAGTACTGGATCATGTCATACGTCCTGCTCCTGGAGAAGAAAAGCAAAGCCAGAGGTAAGTAAAAGTTTAAAAAACCACTGCATCCATTGTCACAGAAACAAACATCAAGATCCCACAGAAACAAAACACGGGTGAAGGAAATCAGCTGCTATTTAAAAACAGCCCTACACACTTTGAAGGCGTTGTGGAGGCCCAGTTACTCTTTTGAACAGCACAAAACATCCTGCTCTTGTTTAAACAAGGTAAAAAAAGTATTTCCATGCTTCTCAGGGTGCCAACAGCAGCTTGGATCCTGTGTTTGGGTAAGCCAGAATCACCTCACATTGCATTGGCAGTTTTTTTAGGAGAAGGAAACACATAATGAACTAAGAAAGATCATCAGGGTCACAAAGCGACAGGATTATGTGGAAATAAAAGTAATCTGATTTAAGGAGAATGCTAATAATGAAAATAAAAGTACAGGGAAAATAACAACAATAGCAGCATCTCTGATGAGTGACTGAACAAACAAATCTAAGCCTTGTTACAGATAACTCAATTATCAACTCCAGAGCTTATTCAAGTCACAGACTAACCATGCCACAGATAGAGAAGCTCAAGCTTATCAGAACTAAGCTGGCTCTGGGCATTCACACAGCAGTGTAACTGCCTTCATAACCTCCAATATTAATCTAAGATTCTGAGACCCAGCAGGCATTAGAAAATCCAGTTCAGTTCTAGCAGGGATGCATCTGAACCAGTGAGGCTTACCGGTCTCAAGCTGACTCCATATGGAACTACACAAGAGTTTGTATTAGACTTTCTAATATATCCCACAAAATCTGAATTATCTGGGATGATAATAAAAATGTATGCACTCCAGATATGTAAGTATTAAATTTATTGTATTGAAAGTATTACACGTAATAAAATTAAATTTTACATGTCATTTCCTTTAAAATTTTTTGCACAAGATACAAAATTATTTGTATACTTGAAGGGAAAAACCTACAGTTGATTGGCTAGCTGGTGTAAGTTGATTTTAAAATTGCTAATTACCCAATAGAACTGATTATTCCATTCAGTATCCCATCTATTCAAGTAGATGACAAATAAACATGGCCCACAAAGACACTCAAAAACCATATTGCCAGTGTGCTCTACTTGAGGCATTTTCCCTAACCAGTATTACACAATAAGTAATATATGGTCTAGCAAAATTATTAAGATGTTAATGTAGTATCAAGTCATGAAGAAAAAAAATGAGTAGAAAAGATAAGAACTAATTTCTAGAGAAGAGTCAGATACACTTTTGCACAGAATAGCAGCTTTGAATTTCAGAAGGATACTTAGGCAACTTAATACCTACAAGCAATTATAAAAGAGATTTGGAAAAGTCACTGTAGCCATTTTTCAGCTTCATTCTTACTCAGACCAATGGGCCACGCATATTCTTTTTTAAGAAAACTTCTTACAAAATACAAGGGAACAAGCTTCAAGATCAATCTCTTTTCATTCTGATCAGAAGGCATGCTATTCCTGTTACCATTCTTCACTATTTATCCCTTTATTCATAGAGGTGACCGTACCCTACATAAAAGCACGTATAACCCTAATAGTACAGTTGTCCGTGCTCTAACATAGGAGCCACAATGCTTAAGTTCTGGACCAAAAATCCACTCTGACAGAAAATCTTCTACTCTTTAGACTAGTCAGTCTTGCTATTTGACCAGCCTGGGCTTAAGCCCTCCTTCCCAGTGTAAAAGGGAGGAGATGCAGCATGTTCAGACGCAAAGCTGCTATCCTGCATTATCTAAATACCAACAACTCAAAAATGCTTGGTAGCTGACTGATAAAACTCTACTTTTCAGCTCTGTTCAAAGCTTGGTGACCTTTCTTTAGCTATGGGGAGAAGACATGCACAGATGCCAAACCTGTTGCTGAGGAAACAATTCTGGATGATCTTGATGATGAAAGTTGCAGCCTCCCGTTCAGTCATGTTGGGGCTGAACCTGTGTCTATATGCAGAAAATCACAAAAAGCAAGAGTAAAATCAGTGAGGTTTCCTTCAAGCATGACACAAACGTGTCTTTGCACAAGCTTAGCCAGGTGTTGATTGGACTTGCTGCAAGTACCTACTTCTTGTGAGACAACCTCATACAAATTATGTCACATTTTAATTAGCACTTGCTGTTACTCTTACAGTGTAGACAGAGGCTGTGAACTTTCTATCAGTCTAATGGTAACTCTAGGAACAGCAGATCCCTCTTCCTAGGCAGCTGCTGCTTTTAAAATCTTTTTGTACCTAGTAGTCCCCTTGATCTCCAGCCCATCATACTTTATGAATTTGTGCTTACCTTTAGGAAACTGTAGGAAGTTATATGCAGGAAATGCTGCGCTAACTCTGCTCATTCTGGAGCTAAGTCTGCAGGCATAAGCCTGAAGGGCTGTTTAAAGTGTCACATTAGAATTTGTAATTGCCTCAGCTGTTGGGTGTTACAACATAGTCCCATTCAGTACTGCATTATCTGCAGAACAAATTTTAAGATGCTGTTCTTCAGAGTCCAACACCATTTCAGAGGATGTAAGACTGCAACACATTACCCCTCAATTCCAGAAGATCTTTCTAATGGAAAAATCAGTCTTACTTTGCTACTCCTGTGAACGTAAAGGCAATCCACGTACTTGCACAGTCACTGAACAGCTTGAACTTAATTCTACAAAAAGGCATCTGGAATTCCTACCTTCTGAGATATTCTATAAACAAAAGATGCCATTTTTACTACATTAAGGCATTTAAGATATTTCAGTAGCATGACACTTATACTCTGCAAAAGTTGTGACAGTACACATTCTGTGAAGAACTCAGGAACATTTTGCAGTTCATACTCATGCCGACTTACTTCAACAGCTTGATTGTCTGCCCTCGGAAACAGGGCAGCCCTGTATCCAACATTAATGTGACCAGTGAGACTACAGCATCCATGTAAGGCCTAGAGATAAAGAGGACAAAAAGGTTAGAGCACTCAAACTTCTGCAGCCATAGGAGGTAATGTAGGCAAGCTGAGGAGTTCAACGAGCTGGATCGCACCTTTTTCTGTAATTAAATCAACACATATAATCCTCTTACATTTGCTGGTGGAGCTACACCATTCCTTGCAATCCGTCACTGACTACAAGATACCCAGAACGCTGTAAGACGAACAGTCTCAAGGAGGATTATACAAAGCAATGCTTTAGTAAACACCATTTCTTTGGCATCAGAAAGGTGAATCAGTGCATCAAAACACTACGAAAGGATGAAATCTGCAATACCCCAGTAATAGATTATCTTCTAATTCCTAATTACTCCATGTAATTCTTTGCTACAACAGCCCAGCTTCCCTTCGCCTTTCTCTCGTCACACTTAAAACATTTATTACCTACCAAGCTATTACTCTACTACTTGGGTGACATTTTTGCCTTGACACAAAACTTTCTCCAGACTGCTCCCCCTCAAGGAACGGAGTTGATCTTGACTCCAAGACAGCCCCTTCTGGGGCTACTAGCTGAAGAAACTTTGACTCTGTAAGATAATATCAATAATAGTTTATACTCATGATAGAATGAGCTTTTATCTAGACTCTATTGTACTGTCCTCCTCCTACCCACATGCAACGTCCTCTTCATATAGATTTGCTAGTGCTCCTGCATGTTAAAGCAAACCCTGTTTGAGTGGTGTAGTACAAGGTAAAGTTGCAGATCTTTACAGTGACTGGCTGGCAATCACAGCTGAAGAGATGAGCTACCAAAACCCCTGCATATTTTACAACCGAAAATTGTAGCATTTTTTTCACATGCCCTACCTAATTAACTCTATCTGAAGCGGTGACTGATGTCATTGTCCTATTTGGGAAAATAAGAAACATTTTGATTCTCCTGTAGTTTCTTACTGCAAAGTTTTGAGCGCATACTAAATCATGTAAGGAAACATGTGTAACAATGCATTTATAAATCAAATATATAAAATTTTCAAATATAAGAACAGAAACACACCCCCCCCCCAAGTTAGCCTGTAAAACTGCATGATTATTAAGTTGTTTGAAAGTTTGCAAGATGTACTAGGACAGTCTGACAGGCTCAGACCCCCTACAGACAAATGTTTATTTTTATTTATCTTCTCATCTGCTTTTAGGCATGCAAGCACTTCCACTTTTGAGAAGTTAAGAACACCTTACCTGACTGCCAGATAGCCTCTGACACACATCTCCATAAACCATTTGAATGGAGTTGCCTCCATTTTTCCTCCCATTATCATCACCATCTCATCAGTCAGCTTAATATCAGGCTCCCAGCCCAGATTTCCACCAGGTGAACTTTCAAACATGAATCCGAAATCTGTGTACAAAAGATAACGTCCCTCATAAATTTTGTTGGTTAATTGTGTGCTGCCAAAGCTTACAGAAGAAAGGAGAGGCGAATTTCATATATTAATACCTAGTTTTTCTATCAACATTTCAACTACAATTGGAAAAAAGCTTTGGTAAAGTGTAAGAACACCAACAAAAGAATCATCACCATGACATTAGACTAGACTTAAGAATGATGACATCAAATAAAAACTCCTTGCTGAAACATTTGTGCAGTTCCAGAAAAGCAAAGCTAAAGCAGAGGTTACTGCCTCACACAATTATAGAAATGTACTTGTAAAATTTAATTCATACTCATACAATGATGAAAGAAACCCAAAGATACATTTACATACTTATACATATATATACACACACATATATATATATATGCATGCATGCATAAGTGTGTATATATATGCATAATCCATACAAATGTGTGTATGGATTCCTGAAGCTGGTAAGACTTTGCAAAGCTAAATTTGCAAAAGAAGCAGTCAATACAAATGTATATACAATACTGAACAGGCATGAAAAAATTCTATGTGAATTAACAAACTGTGAAATCAGTATATAGATTGATCTCTAAAGGGAAATGGCTTACAGTCTTCTATGAGCAATACTTTACAGCAGAAGGAAAAGGTAACTACTGAAATTTGAATGTGGGTATGACTGACCAATATGAATGATGTGTCCCTTTTTGTCCAGCATGATGTTGCCATTATGCCTGTCTTTAATCTGGAGCAGAAACAGGAGAAGACTATAGGCAGCCATACTGCGGATGAAATTATAGCGAGCCTGTACGGAAGGACATAGAGAATTTAGTAACTCTCCAACCCAGGAACACATACAGCTGAACAAAGCTTTATTCATTTTTTCCATTCGTGATTAGTTTGAAGCAGTGTTCAGTGACACTCTCCATACATCTACAGCTGCAATAACTTCTTTAGCTAACTCACTCATAGCTAAAAACAGATTATCAGCATCACAAACCAGATACAGCATTATGGTAGTCATGATCCAATTGTTTGTCATTATCTCTTATAGTTAGAATGTCTCTCAGTTGAGATTTTGCTGTGCTTGCCAACTGGTATTTTACCTTCTGGAATGCAAGGGTAGACTCATCTCCATATTGCCTTGTAAAGTAATCATACATCCCAAAGTCTGTCTGCCTGCCCAGCTGGTCACGGGATGTGCAGTCAGGAATGCATTCAATAACACCGCACTGAAGGGGAAGAGGAGAAACAAGTCTGTAAAACATGCTCCCAACATATATTTTGTTCATGGCTTTTGGCAGTTATACAGGTCCCCTGGGAAATGTGGGGAAGCCTATCGATCACCGAATACAGAATTTCTAGTTTACTCATTAAAAAAGTATATCCAGTTTTTTAGGATTTCCATACAACATAAGACGAGCTCTGTGACTTTCCACTGACTCGCACAGTGTAGCTCCAAAAAAATCTAACAACAAACATGAACAACTACAGGCAGAAAGATTTCAGAGCCAAAAGCTTCAGAAAAGCAGGAAGCAGGAGAGCAAAGACTCTTTTTGTTGCTAGTACTCCAAATATTTGGTATAAGTGATGTGGGCAGCATTTCCTTGCAGTATGGAATTTTTATGTGTTCTGGAAGATACAGTCTTTTTTAAATAGGAACTATTTTCTACAGCAGTACAGCTAATTACCTACTTACCCCAGGAGCCGTGGCCACCACTCTGTATGGAAATACAAAAAGATCCAGGCCTACCAGTTGAAATATGTTCTTGAAGAGATCGATGATTTGTAAAGCTAACATGTCCTGTTACACAAGAAAAAAATTGCACAAGCATTACAGGGGTTATGGATCGTAAGTCACATTACAAAAATACTCTGAGGAACTCTGAAGTGAACATTAAGTTACCCCAGCAGGTCTGCAGATGTATGCTTGTGCATGCACTGTGGCTCTGGGGGACATCAAAATGGGAAAAAATAAATGCTGTCTAAGGGGGTAGCAAGCAATATCTAAGATTTAACTGCTGACCTATGAAGAACAAACTTTTCCATCACTCTTTGATGGCTATTAATAACTGCAGGGATAATAGCTAGCATTCCCTCTTAATCAAAAACAATCACACTTCAATGTACAAGATATCACCTTGGAAACTACTGCTATGTTACTGATAGTTCAATCAAAAAATAAACTCTGAAAAATAATTTTATGTCATGGTAAACTGTCTTGAAAGAATGGCCTTTGTTTCCAAACCATAATTTCTCTAGTGGCACAACACAGTTCTCTCCCTCAGTTCATAACTAGTTGAGATTCTAAAAATTCCAAAGAAAAATATTTCTATTTCTACTGTCACCTACAAATCTGTCTTCTATAACTGCAAAGTCTGATAGCTTCGTACCTGTCGGCAGTCATCGCCCACTTTAAAGATAGCTGCCTGCCAACAGATTTTCTTACTGTCCATCCCTTCTTCTGCACTTTCATCTATGGAATCAGAACGGCAACGCAGACCTGCAAGAAGAGTATAAAGCAAAACCCAGATAGGGACTTTAAGTACAAACTTTCTCTACACTCAAAACCACATTTCATTGCAGATGCACTACAGATATTTCTGCCTTACAAGATGCATATCATAAGATAGTTCCCTTTGTCTACCGTAACATACCAAAATATTGTTCATGATTTACCTGATTTATGACTGAATTGCATTAATCTAGTCAGCCAGAGTATCCCATAAAATGTACTATGAGAGAAAAAACTTCAAAACCTGCAGTTTACTACAGTCTAAAAAACAGGGAAAGGCAATCAATTTATACGTTAGTCTAACGTGACTGCTCAAATTTCTTCAAGATACTATGAAGATGGCTTGCCTCCTAGGACTTAAAAAAAAATTGCAAAAAAAAAAAACTATTTAAGTTTTCAGAAATTTCTTCTCTCTTTCTTTGATCCGGTTTCATTTCTGAGCTGGACCACTGCAGGTAATGTTCAACATACAAATAATTTTACTGCGGTAGTTCAGGTCACTGAAAGCAGGCAATTTTAAAACAATTGGTGGCACTTAAATAGTAGCGTCAACGATTAAGACAGTTACTAACCTTCTTTTTCAAGCTCACTAACTCCACATCGTTTCACTTTAAATTTGGCCAAGTAGGGTGCTTTTGCTGCACTGAATTGTAATAAAAACAAAGATGATGATGAGTCCAAGTTAGCAAAACAAGAATTTCCAGAAAAATACCTGAATATCATGAATTAAGTTAATGGGAGATTATAAAAAGCACATGATACCTCTGCATAGGAGTTCCTGATTTGTAATCAATGTCCAGAACAATAGCTTCGGGATTGCTGGGCAAGTAACAGCCTGCAAAATGGAGCAGAGAGCTGAGAACAAATCCACTGGCTAGTGTGACAATGCAAGTTGGAGAATAACTGCTGTTAGTGTCTATAACTTCAGTACATATTTTTGAATGAAATAAAATGTTGACGATAAACTGGAGATTACAGTCTGTGAGCCACAAAGGATGCAGTATCCTTTGCACTAGTGAGTGATTGCCAGAAGCTAATACAATACAATTTTAAACTAATACTGCAGAATCTGTAGCACAGAAACGTACAGATAGGACTTCTCTTACAAGAGTCCCTAATAAGATGTGGCAGTGTGTCCCAGTGCACTAGGGCGGGCCCTTAGCAACCAACACATGATAGGAGAATTGAGAACTGTTAGATCAGGAAAAGCTTTCATCAAACTCCGTTGTAAAGAGAAGATTCAGATTGGGAAAACATATGTTCAAGATTTGGAAGGACCTTCAGACAATGACATTTCAAGGGAATGCCTGATGGGAGAAATCGGAGAATGAAAGGAACTGGACATGCTTCATTCTTGAGATAACATAACTTCTCAGAAGTGCCTCATCTTTTTTAAAAAGAAGGCAGTTCAAAGAAAAAGAGCTTATTTATCTTCCCTCTTCAGACATGCATGTCTACTTTTATTCATGATGTGCGTTACCTAACTTGCTCTTGGGCAAGTTCGGATGCACCATATAGATATTATTGCGTGGGTAACAATATTGTTTCAAGAGAGAAACAATCCAACTGTAACAGAAAAACAGCCACCAGCAGCAAAATGGAGAGCTGCCACTTGCAGAGACTTCAAGATTTGCTTGCAGAAAATACAGTACTCATACTGAATGCAAAAAGCCTACTATATCATATGATTAAATCACTTCTTACCAGGCTGCACTTTCACCTCAGATAGAGCGCTCAAACAAGCTTTTTTTCTTTCATCTCCTTTAGGGAATGGCCTAGAAAGATGAATGATATTTTATTTATCTGCATACTATACATTACTCTATGTAGTAGCCTCGAATTTGTTTCAAACTTATACAACCTTCACTAAAAATGCTTCTTCCTACAATGATAAAGACCTCTTACTGCACAGCTTCTAGAGAACTTACGGGGTCAACACCTAACCAGAACATTTTCTATCTTACTGAAGCTTTTATTCTTTGCTTTGTAAATTTAACATTGATTTAACATAGAGGTGGCTGACAAACCCAAACAGCCTAAGAGATGTGAATGGAATATATGAAGTTTCTTCCTTATACAAAAAATTTGAGCATAATTATACCTTTGTAAGCACCCCTATAGTTATACCAATGTAATTTTCCCTTGTGGAACTTATTCTAGAATGAGTTAACTAGAATAAGCCAACTAGAACGGACACGCCAGCAAAATGCCTGTGCAATTACATGCCTAATTTCTTCACATACTTAGCATGAATGCAGGTGTCAACCGAGTAACTGGTAACACAGTTAACGATTAGTACAGTTACCAAATTTGCCCAGGCACTTGTGTTAACCATCTACTGAAGTCAGTCACACAACCGCAGGCTCACCTGGAGTAGCAGCATGCAACTGAAAGGTATGACTTATGCTCTAGTTTTAAGGAGTACAGCAGATTACTGAAGCAGCAACATAACACTTAAGATAATGAAATCATCACCGATGATACATTTATTCATTTATGCTGTCTAAAAAGCAAACAGGTTTTTTTTACATCACCTCTAGGTTTTCTTTACATCAGAGATGCACAAAAAACAGATTCATTTTAAGGCTAGGGTGCAAAATGGAATGCTTGCAAAGCACAATTATTATCAGTTGCTTAATTATGACTTCATACTAACAAACAGTGGATTGATTTCATTCTAAATATTAAGATATCCAGATCCTAATGCCCCCTTTTAACAAATCCTACTGGGTGAAAACATCTTAATATGCACATAGAAGGCACCTAGCATTTGATTGTTTCTGTGATGTAAGTGTCCTTTAGCCTGATGCCCTTACAAATGGTGGTTCGCAAAGCTTTGTTTTAAAGGAGGTATGGGTCCACGAAATACATTTTATATGACTTTCAAATACTTTCATACACCAGAGACTGTTTTAAAAATATGCAATAAAACCACACTTACAGACTTAGAGCTTGTGTGCTGAGCTGCTGCCATCCACTGGCAAGCTTCATAAAAGTGAAATTATGTATCTTACTGCAATCTTTACAGTGAACAGTGACAATCTCTCTATGAGCAGGACTTTCAGTTTTAAGAGATCAACAATCCAATGTTTATGACACCAAATCTTTCTCCATAACTACAATTCATGAATGAAGGAATATGACTTACATATGCAAAAACAATTGTCTTTGTATTACACTACACCATGAAATCTCTTTGGGAAGAGGAAAAGACAATTTAATGGAGTTTTAGCAGAAGGTAAACCATTTATTTATGCTTGAGGTTTTCTAGGTTTGTGGTGGGTTTTTTGTTTTGTTTGTTTATTTTTAAATTCCACACAAAATGTTGATAACAAGCTATAATATGCAAAAAAATTACAATCAATCTGGTAGAGCTAAATAGACAAGTGCTGTTTTCCCTGCCTGAACCAAGCTCTGCTTACTTTTCATGAGAACATTGGTAGCATATCCAAAAAGCCAAATGAATGATACAAGTGACAACTAGACTTACAGGATTTCACCTAGGACAAGAGGACTGGTTATCAATTCCATTACTTTTCCATGGAGCCTCGTTCCACTATTACCAACCACAATGTATTTGACAAAATCAGATTAAAAACTAAAGTTCAAGTGTACAATCATCTATGTCCAGAGTAAAAAGTTATAGTTGTTTCAGACAAACTGCTAGCTCATAGATTGAGCACTGAGATCAGGGCAGGTATAAATTATGGCTTAAAAGTCAAACTAAAATGAGCCTTTGCATCCCTCTACAATTCTTAAATTACATTTAAGGAAAAAAAAATCCATTTCTTATCACGTAAGTAATTAATTCCTTTTTCATGAACACACTATCCCAATACCCCTAAAAGCAACTTAGCCTCTTAATCAGAATGCTGATAATTAACATAACAGTGAGCCACAAAAGAGTGCAATTTCTGAAGTACAATACTTACTTGATAATGGCTGAAACATTGGTGATTTTATTAAAGAAATCAAATTCCCGTTGGTAGAACTCCTTGGCTGGTCCAGATAACGAACCAGTTATCTCCTCTACTAGCTGTTCCAGAAGTTCCCCAATGTCAGCTGCATGTGAAAAAGGAAGCATTCCTGTCAGAAGCTTATTTCACAAATCCAAACGATTTGAGTGATGAAAGAGAACACCTTCAGACAGTATTCATAAAAAGGTACTGATGCAAACATTGCCACATCTGTTTTGACACATTCTGTCAGGTAGAACACTTCTACAGAATGGCGCCTACCACCACAAATGAAAGAGAAGTTCCTAGCTAAAAGGATTCCTCCAGCCAACAGACAAGCAGGAGGGGGATTTAGTCTGAACTGAGACAAGGAAGGGAGTCAAGATAGACTACATTTTAAAGCACTCACGATCTTTTTGGTGTCCTTCTTCATCCAGGTAGATATTAGTTTTCATGTTCCAGATGAATTGGTGAGCCAAGAGCTGGGATTTTGCAGCTGCCCACAGGATGTATTCTCTAACATAACCCATCTGCAACAATATCCAGTCCAGTAAGTATCAAAGATCATTACAACTCTAGCAGACTCGATATTACTGCTTCTAACAGCTATTCTTTAAACTCAAAAACACTCAATGGATGGAAAGAAGACCTCTGAACTCTCATTCACGTTGCTGAAAAGACCTTTGAAAATGACAGTGTATTTTAACAGGTATTCAGCTTTATTACTGACCTATTCCATTATTCTAATCAACCCCCTTCCTACTTCTGTGCCATTTTCTATCTGTTCTATTTGAATTTCAAAACTCTGAGACTAGGGCATTTTCTAGTTTGTGCACAAGGCACAATGGAATGCAGACTGGTTTTGCCTGGCATCACTAAATGCTCCTGTAATACCAGAAATCTAGATAGCACCATACGAACTGCACATTTTGGTGGCAAGAACTGCATGTGCTGGCACAGTTCCTCAGAAATTTTAGAAAGTAAGAACAAACTTACAAAGCAAGCTGAAGTGTACAAGTGAATCCTACTCATTCCAGACGTCACATTCTCCTTCCTCTACTTGCAGCTACTTCTGTGGTCTGTAGACGTTTATATGTTTGACTGACATTAACAGACAAGGTGTCTGATGTCCATGCTCTGCATGGCAGGGGATACTTATCTATGTGAAATTCTCAAATAATAACTAAATACAGACGCCTACATTGCTGGCTGGGGATGTCTTCACCTGAAAATAATGCACTGACTAGAGTTCACATACATTGTGGGCAGATAACAGTGATCTCACATTAATGAACTCTGAACTTGGTTGTCAAGCTTTACTTCTGGCTTCTGCAAGATGAAGCTAAGATCCAATTTCATATACATGACAGAGCACAAAACACCCCTAGATGTCTTCTCTGGTTAACTCCACTGCAAAATGATTATGGATAGTGATTTAATTTCATTACTGCTTGTCTCATGCAGACCTTCAAAAGCTTTACTTAAGAGTCCTCAGCTGGGGTTTCCCATAACAAAATCTTCTTCCAAACAGATGAGCTACATAACTTCTAGTTTCTCAAGTTTACCTGTTCATGAAAGAGGTGTATCCAAAGCAAGCCAGCCTCTAGACATAATTTTTCGTCTATATACTAGATATAGGACAATAATAAGCAGCATTGGTTTAAGCTTAAGTTTTGTCTGATTTGCAATTTTAAGTGTAAAAGCTGCTTTAAAAATCTGTTCAGTTCATACACAGCTGTTTCATATCCTCACCTTGTCATATCGAAGTGCCTGCACAATCTGTGGAATGTAGAATAGAATGGCATCCTGAAACAGAAATATGGCAGGTTTTTCATTGTTATTGGTTTTGTGGTTGGAAAGGAAGACAGATCACATGCACAAAGAAAAGCTCCCTTTGGCTAGCTGATGAACAAAATACCACTGCTTCTTTATCTTAAACTATACATATGCCACCTCCACAATTTAAAGCATCTTCCTGTCCAGTTACTCCCTTCAAAAATATCATTAATAATCATGTATTTTACAGTCCTAATATGAATATGACAACTGCTAAAAATCCAGCCTTCTGGTGCTTTAGAAGAAACACTTTTCCACTGAGAGAAGATTTGAAAGGAACAATTTGAGAAGAACAGTCTGAAGAATTCAGCTTAGTGTGACTGAGGACAACAAAATTGCAAGTACATGACCCAGTGTGATGCGGGCCAATCAACTTTAACTTTTCATCCCAATCTGTTCACATTCTGCAATGTGACTTGCCCATTTATCATACATGTCTCTCCATAGTATTAAAATGAAGCCTGCGGCCATAATGACTAAGGCCACAAATTTATTTGGAGTGTTAAGGCTCTCTTGGAACTCATCTTACCGGAGGAAAAGATCGCAGGACTTTAACCCCATACTGCGCTGTTAGAGGATGAGGTGGATACATGCTTGAAAAATAGGAAAGGCCAGTTGGTGGATCTGTTGGTGCCCAACACAGAACATGGCTGAGCTCAGGTGCATCTGCATCAATCGTATGCCAGGTAACCAAGTACTGAAAAAGCAGGTGAGACAAGTTAGGAATTCATAGCACTCAATGTCTGGGTAATACATATCAGACAGTAATGCTATAATTGAGTTCCACTAGAACGTACACTGTATTAAGTAAAGACTATTTTCCAATATATCTGAATGAAACGGGCACACTGGGCCCTGTAACAGCATAAATATTCACAAGTACCTTTATTGCTTCAGGAACATCACTAACAGCTCCTGGGTCCAACCGAACCAGACGGGTCACTTCTGTTCCAATAGCTTCAGTGTTCTTAAACCTAAGTATAACCAGGAATACAATAACGTTATTAGAAAATTTTTGTAGCCTCTTCTATTTATGTGAAGATGAGGACAGCAAAAGGCAGAAAAGTACATGTTTAATAAAGAAACAGTCCAACTATGAAATAATGCACACTGAGGGAGCAATAGGCTGTCAAAAGAGAATTCAGGAACAACTGGTCCTCATACAGTGCTTTTGTATAAGCCACTAGTGTTTTAGTCCACTTCTGGATTCTTGGCTGGAATGCACTGTCCGGGATTCTACAGAAACCAGTCTGCAGAACTCTGCTTGGCAAAAACTATCACTGTTGCAAGGGGGAAAGAATTTCCTTTCCCTTCCAGAGCCAATTGTGCTAATTCTCCTACAATACTTAAAGTGCAAGCCAACATGTAGCTATAACACTTCACCCAAAGATACTTTTAGCACTGTTTAAATGCTATGCCTGCTAATGGGTTAAACGCTATTAAAAAACGAACATGATTTCTTCTGAACAAAACACGGTCTAAGCGTTAGCAAGAATGGGTGGCTGGAAAGGAAGCCCGACTCCACCAGAGCCTGAGCCAAATGAGTATATGAAGTAATCTAGTTCTTTTCATTTCAAAGGTCTCAACCAGCTGTGAAAGTATGCAAGGGGGGGGTGTAAGCAAGAGAAAGTACCATCAGTACTTACAGTGTAAGTACTCACTCAACTTCTAAGGCAGCAGGAATTACATCAGGTCTTTCTGATGTTAAAATATCTTACCTGGTAGGTAGCTGTACAGCAAGATGAGGAGAAATGCTCCAAGCCAGATTTACATTATCCTTCCATTGCTTCTCACTAAGACTGATATACTTAGACCTCCAGTTTGCTACACTGCTCTCTCCAGTTTGATCCAGCTCTAGCTCAGGGGAAGACAGTGGATTGTACCATGTGATTAAGCGTTCAATCTCAGTAGCCTGAAGGAAACAGAAAATAAGAAAAGTCTTTTCTGGAAAAAGCAAAAACACCCCCAATTTCATACTTTAGTTTATGTATCCCGCAACAACAACAGGGTCTCAGAAATGCAGTTTCCCCGCTCTTCTGATGACCTACCAGCAAAGACAGCAGTAACGTTCTTCGCTTCATGTAGTACTTGTGTAGCTGCGTACCTCTGTTAGTCTTCTTAGACATTCCTTGAGAAAAGGATAAAAAAACTTTTCAGTGGCTTTTGTTCAGTATGTTAAATGGTGCTTTCAAACTGTCCACACCTGGCCATGTTAACACCTAAGAACTGAATAACCATAGAACACTTTTAAATTTAGACCAGGGACTTCACAAAGTCAGCACTGCAGCTACTTATTGTACAGCTGTTCTCTGAACACATGAAGTACAACAGGCTACAGTGCTAAGGGATATCAATTTAGCTAGAATGGCTTTCAGTTTAGAAACACAACAGCCTACTGAAAAGAAAGAACACATAATTTACAACTGTACAAAAATACAACCCACAATCTAACAACACTCTGCTGCCCCCAAAAAGCTCTAGGTGCACTTTTGCATAAACAAATCAGGTTCCTTACAGGATTTCAATACATCTTGACCTCCAGTCTTATTTCTTCTGCACTACAGGACTGAACATTCTATCAGAAAAACCATGTAATTTCAAAAGTTTGCTGCTTGCTATCAGCGACACTTTTTCTGCCCCCTCTCTAAAGTTTGGCACTGGTAATTAAATATCCTGCCAGAAGAACAACAGCCCAATATTAAAGGTAAATATTGACTTTAAGTAATACCCACATATAAAATATGCTGTAAAGTTGTCTGCAATAAGCTGGTTACAATCAGAAAGATACCTGATTTTTTAGATATGGTTGACATGCCACTGGACAAAGGGTAAGTATTTATCCATCCTTGTGTAGCCTGTTGCCGAGAGCCAACATTGATATCCAGGTTGCTCCTAGTGTCTTGATTATCTAACAACAGAGCACAGATCTGATGTAGAACACAATCAAAAAAACAACAGGCTCTTCAAACAGCACATAAAGGAACTCACCAGGCGGCACGAGTTGGCTGGCTGTCAGATACTTCTTGTCCGAGAACATCGCTGTCCAAAACTTGATCAATATGCTGATATCCTCACGAAGCCTCTTTTCCCCTTGTGTAGGGAACTTTGAGGGACAACTTAAAGAAATCACACAAATAATGTGAAGTTGAATGTATTAGAAAAAAACAAAACCCACACAAATCTAATCAAGTCATATTTCTTATTCTGACCAGAATCTACAAGGATGAGACTACACATCACTACATTTTATCCTCATTGCTTTATTCTGTCTGACTGAAGAGTACAAACTTCCTACTATAACTGAAAATTAAGCAGCAGTCTGTCAGCATCTTGGATTCCTCTGAAATTTAATATTATGACTGACTGATTGCCTCACATTCAGACATTCCTATCAATTATATTATTTGCTGTTGTGCTCATGTCAAATGTTGAAATCAGATTCAGTGTGGGTGTATTTTCAAAACAGTGAAACTATGTTTCAGCCACACACTCTGTAACAGCAATTATTTAAATCTTATAAATCTAGGTACAGTTTTGACCATTGAATAAACTCCAAAATAAGGAAAGAAAGAAAAGAACAGAAACCATCCTGAAGGTACTACTTTATAAACCCCACATAAAAAACTAGAACTTGTATCTAAGCCTCTTTGAGACAGTTCATGAACTACACAAAAGCACAGGGTAAAGAAAAGTTTCTGTTAAAATGGCTGAAAAAGGAAAGGAGAAGTTAAATCAATAGAAGAGAAAGATAGCTGCTGCTTTGAAGTATCAAGGAAGGTTCAGGAAATCACACACACACAGTGAGTAGTTTCAAACAAAAAAGTACCTGAAATAATCAAAGGCAGTTGAATAAATCTTTTCTCTCAAAACGTTTCGAATAGTTGCATTTGGAACCACATCAGCATGCAGCAAAGACAACCCCAGAGTGAGTAACCTAATAAGCAAAATAGTTAAGAGAATGAAAATTGTGGCATTCCCAAAATGGTGACCAACGCAACACCATACAAACCACAGCTACAGCTGTAACTCACTTCAACTCATTGAAAAGTGTCTGCTTCAGAGCTCCTGGGAAACTGATTTCATTACCATCAGTCTGGTCCTAAAGCTGTGACTACTGAACCATAGAAAGTTCGAGCCTTCAAGTCACAAAGTGTAAACGGAAAATTGACGGAGCAAAATTATCCCCAACTGATACATTGACTGGATCCGTGATGCAGGCAATTCACTACATGAAATTATCCCATTAAGTTTTATGAAGCACCAAGAATGACTTTAAAGCTAGTTAGCTACCTCTACTTCGACAGAGCTTAGACTCTACATGATTCCAGGCTTTTAAAGGAATTTTCACCACTTGAAGTCAAGGACAAGTTATACATTTAGTGTTTAGGTTTTTGATCCCAGCCCTCTACAACCTTTTTTCTTCCACCAAGGAGAAAAAACCAACACTACTCACTTAAATCGGGGTCCAATTGCTGCCACGTGCCGATTCAAACTGCCTTTTGCCCCTCCAATGTTCAATGAAAGAGACCGCTGGAGCAGGCTGGAGAAGATCTCTATTTGGTCAGAACTGCAGTATTTGGCTATTTCAAATCTCTGCACCAAAAACTGAGAGAGAAAGACATGCCGTGCTTCATTTGACCTTTTTTCATCCCAAAAAACCCCAGTCTTTTCTGTTTCAAACACCTTTCTCCCCTTCAATTACTATGTTCATCTAAAAAAAAGTGTCTCCTAGCTTTGAGGCAGGGCTACCATCATGGCTCTACTCCCTTCCTCAATCATGAGGACAAGTAGTGCAGAGTAGCTTAATAAGCATCACTGCAACACCGCCATATGTGGGACATTCAGAGGAAATACACACCTCTATCCAGATGTAATGCGGAGTCACCTCTGGTGGACAAGGCCTCGGCTGGCTCTCTTCTGAGGCTGCTAGTGGATCTGCTTCTTTCTGCTCAGCAGAAAATAGGCCAATTTTCTGCTCCACTGTCATTTGCCAGGCTCCTGCCATCTCCCGCATGAACTACAAAAAGGAAGATAACAGAGTTTCTTGTTTCAAGAGCATCTTCTTATATGGGAAGCTCAATCTTTCTCAATAGTGCACACAAGAATCTAATACACCAATTAAAATTCACTGCAATGTTAATGGAGAGGCAGAGACAGGTCTACACATCCTGCCTGAAATAAAATTGCTCTTTCACATCCTAAATTATGAAGGGAAGAAAGACTCCCAGAAGTTCACCTAGTAACAGAAGACTAAGGGCAACAGCAGACAAGAGCTCTATTTTGTTGAGGCGACTGAAATGTTACATCAGCTGGTGCCATCTGTCTTCCCCTTCTACTGAAGGTTACTGCCTCCAACACCAGGACAGCAGAGAAAAGCATGTGCCAGGTTCTCATGTACTGCAAGATGCAGTCTGGCCCACGAGCACAGGCAGCTGATGAAGCAAACAACATAAAGGTGGCACATAATTCCCTTTTGCTGAACCTGCTCTCAAGAGCAGCATCCTCTGGTAGGGAGGCTCAGTAACCAAGGGCACTTATCTGATCTCCTCAACAAGACACAAAGAAGTTTCCCAGAAGCTTAAGAGAAAAAATGAAACTGATGCTTAAGAAGCTAAACACTAAAATGTGCATGAAAACTGACCTAAGTAAATTCAGATTGATGATTGCCTCCAGCCAGTGAAACACTTAGTGCTCACTAGCTGGAGCAATTAGCAGAGGAAGCTTTCTCAGCTGTGTGTAGGCTGTCACTACACCATGCTGAGCTGGTTTATTTTGATTAGATTCATCCCCACCTCACACAATACAGCTGGTCTAGCCTGTCAGAGGATCAGGACACTTGCAAGCCTACTTTTTATGCAGTGGTGCAATGCCAGATACCAGAGGCTCTGACTGATGAGCACGGACGTTTCTGTTTGCTTTAAAACACCACTCCATAAATTGCAGTAGTTTAGAATCTGATTCATGAGCAGCTCAGGCATTCTCGGCAGCAAAGTAAATTTTGAGACTGTAAGACATTTTCTTTACTATATCATTCCTGCTGCTGGGAAAGATCCATTTCCCACAGTTCACTTTGTGAGAATGCTCAGACTTCCAAAAACACATGAACAAACATTTCCTGGCAGGCTAAAGTGTTTAACGATGCATTTATCATCCTTACTTGACATAGATTCACAATAGCTTTGAATCTCTCAAAATTTTCTCTTACCCCCTTGCAGGGGCAGAGAAAGAGGAGTTGTTAAATAGCTTCCTACCGGCACTTCTATTCCATTCTTAGCAGCAAGCAGCCACTCCCAGCAAGCAATTGCTGTTTCCATGCCATGCTCGTTGAACATTCGCAGAGGTCCCCAACACAGATGATGAAGGAGCTGGGGATCACAGTCTGAAAGCCAACATTCACTCAGATTTCTCCAACAGAATAAATAAATACTTTTCATATCAGTATGAAATTGGTGTGTACAGTAGGTAATAATCAATTCCTCATAAATAGCTTCCAGTTTAAGAAGGCTTTTCCCCAATATAAACCTAATTCAAAACACAGATTTGCTTCAAGTTGATGCATAGGTTTGAGGTAAAACAGAACCAATTTGCTCTTCAGTAATTTTCCTTTGCAGCTAAGCCTCTTCTAACTAACTAAACTCTCTGAAATTAACAGCCTATTATGGAGATACTACTTGCTCTCAGCATGGTAAGACCTGATCAGCTCCAAGTTATGCTGAGGCATGGTATGAAGAGAGGCTCCCGCTTATACTTATTGCTCTAACAATGAAGGGCAGCCAATTCTGTTATTTGCCCCGTTGGAGAGTCGGAAGCAGAAAAGCGTAGAGGGGTTGGCACCTGCAGGGAGGAGCAGACAGGACAGGTGACCCAAAACTGACCAACACGGTATTCCATCCCATCTGCCTCCTGCTCACTATGAAACCTGAGGGATCAAAGGGTCAGCCCTCTTTCTTCAATGGTTGGAATCAGATGAGGATTCTGTCTGTTTGTCTGCCTTTGATCCTGATCCCTGCATTCCTGAATCCAGAGTCTGCCCGTGAGAGTCCAGTCTGGGACTTTCCCAGTGCCTGCTGGTGATGTGATCACCGCTCTGGGAGCTTGATTTGGTTTTGTATATATTTCGTTATTTCCTTTTTATTATTTAATTATTAATATTTCATTACAGTAGCTTAGTTCCTTCTAAACTCCTAAGTCTCTTTCTCTCTCTGTCCCATTCCCATCTCCTTGGAGAGAGAGGTTGGGGAGAGCATTTGTCATTCACCTAAGTGGCCAGTCCAGCCCAAACTATGACGCGTATGGATAATTTTTGTAGTTTATTACCCCTGACATTCACAGCCAGAAAGCAGAACTCAATTTGTTTTTCATTACCTTTGCTGCTTATTAGCAGTGCAGTCAACTTAAACATGGCCTGGGTGTAGAATTCAGTATGGCCTGATTCAAGAGCATCATTCAGCTCTTTGACCATCAGTTTATTCAGGTCAGATGTTCGTCCTGTAGCATTTGAGAACTGAATCATTCCAGAAACCTGTAAAATAGAATGGATTTTTCAACAGTGAACAGTATTTTTAAGAATCTAGCTTGATATTGGTCATGTGCTGATTAAGGAACTTCACGGAGACATCTTTTGTGCTAAATCTTTGGCTTTATCCACAGTCTAAGAACTTTCTGCAAGACTAACAGTAAAATGATCTGTTTAATAACCTAGGAAAATTATACTCTTTATCCTAAAGGAATTTAACTTCCGAGTCTGTGCTTAAAGTAACACAGAACCATATAATAGCTTGCGTTGGAAGGGCCATCATTCCCTGAAAAGCCATGCCAGGGCTTGTGGACACTCCACACTCGTGAGAAATCCTGTACTTACCTCTCCTGCATAGCGGTTACGCAAGTTAAGAGAAGCCATGAAGTTGGAGTAGTCCTTCTTCACACAAGTTGGTCTTTCAGTCAGCTGGGTTGCCTATGACCAGACCACATATACTTGTTTATACTGTTCATATCCAATGTTCTATTTATACATTCACATATACTTTAAGTTTACTTTCCTTCATGCTAATGAACTATCCTGACTATTAGGTGTAACAGTACCCCAACTGATAAAAATGAAATAAAGAACATGTGCATTAATTCCATGTACACAGTGTAAAATATATACATCTTTGTATATACTTTTTGAAAGACCAGAAAAAGGGTAGAGTCTCCAGGACTGCTGCTGCCTTTTCATGAACAGGTAAGGAAGAAGACAGAAGAGTAGATGTCATCATAGTTCTGCCCTCTCCATGCAACAATCTGTATTATGTGGCTACACTGAATGTTATAAAATTTTAGTGGCCAGTCCAGCCCAAACCAGCTGCACAAACAAACAAACAAGAATTCTGCCTAATACTCACGCCCAGAGTGGTGTTCTGTCTGTTGTAGCCTGCAAAGTGCAAAACGCTTTCTGTAGCCATAGCCAGTCCTGTGTGCTGGGACAAACCTGATACCCAGTTCTGATGTTTGTTTAGGTATTCCTGTCAAAAAAAACCCCAACACAACTAAAAAAAGTGTTTGTTGGAAAACTACTGTGTTTTTCAAAACAAGGCAGCTCATAAACAAGCGTTACATCATTGCAAAGTACCAGAAAACTTACACATATAAACAGACTGCCTCTACTCCCTTTCAGGCATTGCTCCCCTGGCAATAAGAAACTCCAAATGCCCTTCGAAATACATAAAGAGTGAGACTCACTCCATTTCGTAAAAGGATAAAGTGATCAAGATAGATACTTGAAAGCTGAGGTCTTCTTTAAATAATTATTTTTCACAAAAAGAATGTTACGAAAGGCAATGCTTTGGACTTCATGGAAGAAGGGAATATAATTAGTTATCCTTTTACATAAGGATATCATTCTTCGAGGGTTTTTTAGGGAAGGAAATATAAACTTCAGGTAGAGATGCAGTGTCCAAGATCTTTAGCCTGCACAAAATTTTTTTATCAGCATTAAGTTAGGCACCTCTAAAGAGAACACTAGTTTAAGCTGGATTACATAGTTTCTTCAACTACTCACCAAGGATTAACAGAGACGTGCATTTTACTATAGTGAGACTTTTTGTTTACCTAAAAGGTATTTTATTTATGTTATTAGTACATAATAAATAGTCTTTTGTAGTCTTTGCTGTCTTGTGACAAGTCTTCTACTGAACTCTGCTACATGTGAGCGTTAACTACACCCATGCCCAAATTAGTTTGTGGTTTACAGTGTTCTCATATATTGGCAAAGTTTCTCTGCATTTAAAAAAAACACCAAACAACAAAGAAAAAAAAATCCTCCCAAGAGGGTAACAGGAAACAAGTTCTACAGCCTAATCATATGTTTCAGTGCAGCTGAAATATGTTTTCAGTGTCAGCAATGCACCATCATTAAGCAAATTTTGCTAGGCAGAGCATTCTATTATACAAAATTCTGACTTCTAAAGTAAATCCAGGTTGATCAACTGTTTACAAAACTCATTTTCAAGATACACAGGTTTGGACTACATCAAAAGGCACATCAAATAAAAAATTCTAACTATTCTCTGCCAATGCTATAAAGGAAATCTTAGGGCAACAGAAGTTAAAATGATGCTTGGATAGCCTGAAAAATCAAAAAAATTACAAAACTTAATTCTCATTTTGAAGATCCATGAAGATCAAATTCTTTCACAGAAGCAGGCTCATTACCTGTAGATGAGATTTTGTAACTGAGGGAGCCCATTTCATTGCTTCTTGCAGAATCATCCCACAGCGTGCAGCAAAATCCTTGACTATACTCTAGAAAGCATCAATACAATCAGTAAAGTACAGGACATTCAATAAGAATCACTGTTTTTAATGGTGTAATAAGTAACAGAGTAAAACAGGTTGCAGCAACATGATACATTTAAAATTTTCTGTAACAATTAAATGTACCCTTGGTAAGCAAAGAACTGTCATGTTTCAAATCAAGTAAAATAATAAGATTCAGAAAAATCTAAGTATCAAGTGTCATATTGTATTAGAAAAACCTTACTTACAGAGGTATTTTTAAAAAACGGACTATTCACAGTAGCTCACTAATTTATCCTCTTGGCATAAAAATGACAGGCATTATTTTGCTTTTTGATAAATCAAGGAGGACCACCTACCTCTCTGGCTTCATGCGTGTCAGGGACAGTTATTCTATATGGAGCATCAGGAATGTCATAGTATGGCTGGTCCTTGTGAATGTCCTAAACAAAACCAATTACCAATTCTCAGTAAGATAAAATTCATCATCACTTAACTTGAACACTACAGGTAGGACCCTCCTCAAAAAGCAATTGATTTACCAAACCTTTTTGTTAATATTTGCTCTCAAATTCAATCTGAACAGCTGTAAGGAATGTTTTTTATTCCAGTTTGGTTTTCAGTGTAATTTTAAAAATCCAAAGCCCTCTCCTCAACATTTAGTGGAAAACTAAAACTCTATAAAGCATTTCCATCTTCAAAAATACAAATATGTAATAAATGCAAGGAATATGGATACACATACACAGACAGGAAAAAATGTAATATGACAACCATAATTCATAAAAAGAACACAAACTCAGAAAAAAACTCATCACATTTTTATTTCGAATGATGGTTTAACAGTTACAACCCATAACTGGTAATGCTGTGTTTTACTCTTAATGCTAAATTTGACTTTCTGAACTGTCTGACAACTTTCTAGCACTAGTTATAACACCTATGAAATAGGGGTCCAAATACACTCCCTTACTTCACAGAACATTAAATTAAAATTTTATCAATCTTAGTGATGAAAGCAAAAACAAATTAAGAACTCAAATAAGTAGCAAGTAAATGCAAAACAAAGAAAATTTCAGTTTTACACAATAAAAAGAAAAATGGAAACATACACTTTATTTCCCAAGAAGCACTACTAAAAAAGGAACTTACTGCACTAAGAGACAGTGACAGCGTCTGCAGAATATCTAGCATAGTCTTCAGCACAGTTCCACTCCACAGTAAGTGAGGAAATCTAGAGCAAGACAGGATTCGGAAACACAATAACTGTGGAGAGTTGAGGAAGGAAATTATTTTCTCAAGAAATGGAGCTGCTCAAAGAACTAGCTATATACATCACTAGGTAGCTCATACTCAACAGAAGTCACAAAGCTCTCCATGGCTCACAACAGCCTAGCTCAATACAGTCACAAGAAATCTCTAAGAGCAAGTTAAGTAGAGCTAAGTTGAGACTGCATTTGTTTCATGGGCACTTTGCTTTGCTCCATCCATGGGACTACTAAGCAGACATTTTAAGCAGGGATTTCAGAGCCCAGGTTAAAAGTACTATTGAATGTTTCATGGAGATGTTTCAGCAGAAGTACCAGCCAAGAGATTCACTTGACTCTTGTCATCAACTGCGTAAGTAATCACTAAGCAGTCAATGTGAAAGGAGAACAGGAAAACTGAATTTATACTTACTTGTCTACCAGACCAGATAAGTATTTGTCTGCAACTCTCCTGATCCTCTTGTGAATGTGGTTAAAATTCACCAGCAAGAACTGAGCATGTCTCTCCAGCTCTTCTTCATTCTCCTTAGTTTTAGGCTAAAAGGCATGCCAAAGAGAAGCATGAAGCTCTTAAGGAAAAAGACAAGCACACCTTCATAAACTGAACTGAGAACATCCATTCAAGTTTAAAATTTTAGTTTCCATGTAACCTACTTTATCAGCCATCATTGCCAGGAAAGCTTCGAATACCTTATCAGCAACAGCTATCACACACTGCATCATGCCTGAGGAATTGAGAAAAGTGACAGGTTTGATTATCAGAATTGCGTCTGCTTTATAAACCATGTTTAACAGTTAAGAAGTGCTTATGTTTACTCAGCCAACACTGAACTAGGCTGCTTCAAAACAAAATCTGCATTCTTGACAAGAATAAAGCAACAGACATCTAGTAAATATGATTTATTTTGTTATACAGTCACTTCATTTATTTTAGTTTTGCATGCTTGGAGATAACTTCTTAGTATCTCAAGTTGCAAGGTAATCCAAAGAGGTAATCTTACCAGATTTGTCTTTTTGAATTGCTTTATCCTCAAAATAGCAAAACATGACCTGGAAGCGATCTTGGTCAGTCGAACGCAACACCCTAGGAAAAGAAGAGTGTTCTGGGCTGGGTTGTTCTGGTTTTTGTTTTAGGTGGGTTTTTTTTCTTTTCTTTTAAACATCTTCAACACAAATCTATGTACTTCAACACCACAGTACACACCACACACATATGGTAATTGTTAATTTCACAATAATTTTAAGTCTCTACTAAGTGTGACATTGCTATTTGTTTCTACATTCAATAGGGTTCAGATCTTAAAATGCTTGTTTGTCACTGAGAGAATAACTTCCACACCTCAGCAGTGGGAAACCTGATGATGATGTATTTATACAATCACCACAAACATATAAACACAGTACAATCTTTGGCACTTCTATAGGCTTTGCAGCTGTTGAATTTGCAAATGATGGAAATATAACTTATTAAAAGATTGTTTCTAAAATATAGACAAAATGTTTCTGGAAATGGTTGTCGCTATTGTCAGTTATTGACAAGGTAAAAATGCGATAGAGAAGTTCATTCCTATTTTCCTCACTGCTAGACCACCACCTCAGCTTTCAGGTACACACTTCTTTGAATAACAAGAATAAACACACGTTTAAAAGGCGGGGGGGGGGGAAGCCTGTGAATTCAGTATGTTTGATAAGGACAACCTAATAAAAACTACTCAGCGCGAAAAATGGACACTATAAAAATTTTTTCTCAGCTCCTACATTACACTTATTTCACAGCATTGGCAAGTGTCTACACTGTCCTTCAGAGGTGCAAGCACAAGACTCTATGCAAAGGATACATTATGTTTGCAAGACATTCCTTTAAAGAACCCTTTGGTCCATCTTCTATTAGTTCTTACATAGAGGAGATCCTATTTGTGGGGCCCTGTTAAATTATTCCATCCTTTTTATCTACCCTACAGGCATTTTTTTGAGAAATTAATTCCCAATCTCAGAATCTTCAATAGAGCTTATGTGACTCAAAATACTGATTCTCATTTATCTTAGTGTCTGTCAATTCTGACTAGAACAAACAGGTTTGTGCTTTTTTTTCTTTTTTTAATTCATCAGTGAAAAAAGTACGTATGTATACCTCATATACTCTAGGCGGTAAACAGAAAGAAGATAGGTAGACATGGCAAAGTCCAACTTATTGATCAACGCTGACACTTCTGGAGGAGGATCCAAGAGATTTATTATGGTACTCCGCAATTCATTTAATTCAGCCTAGAGATGAATACATGAAATTATCTGAAGTGGGGGTACTATATTAGTTTAGTGTTCTGAAAACATTTGCTTTCAGCTATTACTCTTCTTACTTTTTAACCTTTGCCAACAACATGCCAGGATACCTCTGTCTGCAGACTAAGACCAATCTGCTCTGACCCAGCAAGTTACGATTCTTCAAATACAGAGTTAAATACTGGAGTCAAGCTCCCTGCTGAAATAACTGCTAGCTTCCATGTAGTTATACCAATGATGAAATACAATTTCCTACACTAAACGCACGTAGTTTTGATCAACATTAACCGTGTCCAACTTCTTAAACTTCATGGGTCTGTTGTGCCACTCTTTGATGTCACAGAACTAAGTATCTAGGCACAATGCAGATGTCTGTATTATTTGGGAGCCAAAGACATTTCATTAGCTGCGACTCTTCAACCCACTTTATACTGCTACCACAAACAGTCCTCAGGTAAAATCTGTCCTACAAAATGAGGGAGAGAGAAGTATAGCAGTACCAAGACAGAGGATAAAAAGGGAAAAAGCTCACCTAACATTTATTTGAACAGTTCTTTGAAAGACAGAATGTGTTGTTCCCTTTCAAAGTTTGTTGTTTTGTGCAAGTTTTGTCTGATACAAAATGGATGAAAAATTATTAAAAAGCTTCCATTTCCACAAAGACTTGGTTCCTACACCTAATCAAAACAGTGTAGCTACCACCCTAAACTATTGCTGCTATTTCAGCAAACCATGGTTACTACGTCATTTAACTAACAGACATTATGCAAGAAGATAAAAGAAGTAATTAGTTCTTACAGAAGTCACGGTATCATTCTTCATGGCAGAATTGTACTGAAGAACAGATCGAAGTGGTTCTTTACTGGGAAATGTGAGTAATGGAGACTTGGTGGCAATTTCACATACACCTTCATACCATTCTTCTGGCCAGAGACCTGGAGCACAAGTATAAAGAGGAAGATGGAGTGTGTGTGTGGGGGACACAATATTAAGATTCAAAGTTAACTAGCATTATCAAGCTTTGTGCCACATGTGCTTTTCATGCACATAAGCACAAACACTCAACACAAGTGATTCGCGCTCCAAACATAATAAAATTGTTTAGGTAATTCCAAGTGAAGTTGCTCAGTGACTAAGAAGTTTCTACCTCATTACCATGTGTGTGATCTTCCATTTCAGGAACTTGTCTATCAAAACTCACATTTAACTAAGGTTAACTGCTGTATTAAGTACAAGGACAAATTGTACTGTACTAAATCTCACAGCAAAACAAGCAAAGATGGAAGGAAATGGAAAGAAATGTAAGAAATCATGTAAGCTGTTTACTTTGTAGTGTCTTT
This sequence comes from Chionis minor, assembly GCA_013398295.1. Taxonomy (NCBI): domain Eukaryota; kingdom Metazoa; phylum Chordata; class Aves; order Charadriiformes; family Chionidae; genus Chionis; species Chionis minor. Next base: position 125,287 of record VZSF01001201.1, on the reverse strand, counting down.
ATGCTTGTCATTTTTCTTCAGCCTACTAACAACAGTCTGCATACAGTTACACTGAACATTCATTAAGAGTTTAAATGTGAGCAGCAATGTTGCTGTCTTAGAATTTACACTACCTGACCCTTCCACAGCAAATCCCATCAGCACTGAATACAACCAGAAGTCACGGAACAGCTTTTGCAACCTGGGTTTGGCCTCCTTGATGGGTGGCAAGCGTCTAGTGAGCTATCAGAGAAATAAAAATTAACATCAGAAAATGGTGGGAGTTACAGTAACTTAATTTCATGCTAAGGAAGAAATTAATGTACCTTCTTTACTATGATTTACAAAGGTAATATTCTTTTGTCACCTATGAAAACTAGTGTTACGTTGCTATTGTTATACTGAAGAAAACTAGATGTTGCTAGAATATCTTAAATGATAACGTTTGAGATGCCTGAAGTAAGAATTTCCTTTGTCTTACACAGGAATAATACCATGCTGATACAGTAACCTCTGAAGGGAATACATAATATTAATATACTATCAACTGCGGAGAGGAAGAAACCACATGGTCCTTTAAACTGTGTTGAAGACAATGCCACGCAGCTTTGCTTCAGTGCAAAGGAACTCAAAACCAAATAAATATTAGTCAAACATACTTCTGGTTGCTATTGTTTATTGGCTTTGCGGAAATACATTGAGGCACCAATTGGGGATCTTTCATTGCTTGCACCCACGCACACAATGACATCAGTGCTGGGGAATTTACTATCTAAACAAGCAAGTAAAAGAGCATTATTTTCAAGACATTTATTAAAATTCTCTGATACTTTTTGCACAAACAGCTGCTACCACTGCAGGAGCACAGTTTATATTCCCAGACAGTATGATATGCAATTTCATATAAATTTAGATAACAAAGTTCATAGTGTGTTATCCTAAATAGTGTTAGAGGCACAGGCAGTGTTTAAAAAGTGAAAGAAATGGTCTTCTAAAACACGAGTTTTATTCAATATGACTGTATATTATTACTGTAAACTTTATTAAGAAAACATTAGATTCTGTCTAACTGTACAATAATTCCCTTGAGGTACGAAAACCATCAGTATTCCAGTGAAACCTTATATAAAGCCAACTTGGGATCTATTTATAAATCATAAGGGGGATTGTTCATTACAAAAAAAAATTATGAAAAAAATCCCTCAATTATAGTAAAATTAATTTGAGTTTAAGCTGGTGAATGGCACTATGGTAGAAAGCTGCTTTTGTAACACAAATGTCTGCACCCGTATAACACTAAGGAAGCCTGACCATCATAACGACAGCAGCCCCAACAACATTTGCAGTAAGATGTCCCCCCACCAAAGAGCAGCGACACAGCTTTTACTTGTCATAAACAGTGAAGTTTATGTGCATGGTTGACTTTGAAACTTTACCTACGGACCAATTTTTGCTCAAAGATCTTCCTCAAAAGTGAACATGTACCTGCAAAGCCATAAAAGCAGTTGAACAAACATACAATTCAGCAGAGATCAGTAGGCAAGGGAGGGATTTTGGCTGACGAAGTAAGTTTAGCAGTGTTTAGTTTAGAGAATGTTTACTTTGGGAGATACACAAAAAACTAGCGTCAAAGTTCAGATTTAAACCCTGCCATTCCCCTTACTTGAGCTATTCAACACATCCCTTCTGTAGAGTGGCTTAAAGGTAAGCTTCATTTACATCTTCTCTTATTTTAGGCTGATCTGACCAAACAGACATATACTGCAGAGCGGGGGAATGTTTTGCTTGTGTAAGTGAACCTAAACGATAATTAAACTTTGCTGAAGAAAAATTGGGAACTAGACAGCAAATTCTTCTACGCCAAATGCAGAAAACATTTATCAATGGTTAATGGACAGAGTATCTCAGCCCTAAGGGCCTGGCTTCGGGGGGCAGGGGGGGGGGAGGGAATCAATGAATTTATAAAGAAACAATAAAAAAACGACTGACTCAAGTCCTTCAGTCACAGTATAAAAACCTTTTAAAAGGCACCCTCTGTGGATCCTTCACTGTTGCAAAAGTAGTCATTTTTTGTACGGGATAATCACCTTAAATGCTTTTAGGATTTTAGAATAATTAGTTCAGGTGGGAGAACTTCTAAAATTAAACTGTTTACTCTGTTACTTCAGTCCTGCTACAACACGTTTGAAAATACTTTCCTTCAAGCACTGGTTTTATTCCCAGATGTACAGGTACATACATCTATGCACTTTATTTCTACAGAACAGCTCTTTGGACTATTTGCTAATTTTAAAAAGATTTTAATCAACATTGTAATAAGATTTTTGTTTTAACAGTGCAGTCCCACTAATGCTATTTAGTGCAAATGCATACCTTTCTCCAGGTTTATCACTAAACCCCAAGACCTTTATTCCAACAAATTTCAGATTAGCTCTTCTATAAATACTCCCATTAAACTCCCATTTTTTTGTTGTAGCTACAAAATGTCTGTTTTTCAAATTCTTCAGGACATCTCAGCCTTCTGGTATGATCCTTTAGTGGATGCCTAGTCCCTCCTCCTACCAAACTCGAATCTTCAAACTTAGCTTCACATCATATTTTTAGCACTCATTAGTACCACAGTTAGTACACATTTTAAGTGTTAGAGGTTTATTTAAAAAAAGCCCCACATATTTTAGGTAATGAGTTTGTTACTGCTAAAATACACCGATAATGACAACTTGCATGGGAGGACATCAACCGATTCTTTGGCAGGCTGGAGGCATTATGCAAGCAAAACCCATTACCAGTAAAACATATTTATCCATCTAATTAAGCTCTGTTCCACTAAAAAAAATTGCCGTCAAATAAGGTAACTACAGACCTTTTGCTGCGACAGAATTCAGCATGGACCTACAATTGTGGAATAGATAACTATAATTCAATTACCATATGCTCTCTCAACTGTGTTACGTTGTCTTCCAGATTTTGACCTATCAGAATGAAGTTCCTATTTCATTTGCTTGTCCTTGCTCTCATCATAACCTCCACATTTTGTGGAGTCAAGGACTTCACTGAGCATTTTGAAAGCCTCAAAGATGCACAGCCACATGAAAATGGGACTTATGATATGCCAAACTTACCACCCGAGTTCCACAGAGAAAACACTATCACTAATGACTTGATTCCTGAAGAGGAGGAGGAAGAAGACTATCTAGATCTTGACAAGATACTGGGTGAAGATGACTACAGCGACATTATTGATGCTGGACCATACATGGTTTCTGAAATTCAGCAAGGAAATATTCTTGAACTATTCCAAGGCAAAACCAGAATCCAGCGTCTCAACATCCTCAATGCAAACTTTGGCTTCAACCTTTACCGCAGTGTGGCAGACAAAGCCAACTCTTCAGATAATATTCTCATGGCTCCTGTTGGCATTTCCACTGCAATGGCTATGATTTCTCTGGGTCTGAAGGGTCAGACTCATCAGGAAGTGTTATCTGTTCTTGGCTTTCAAGACTTCATCAATGCCAGCACCAAATATGAGCTCATGACTGTTCATAACCTCTTCCGCAAACTCACTCATCGGCTCTTCAGGCGCAATTTTGGCTATACACTGAGGTCTGTCAATGACCTTTATATTCATAAGGACTTTTCTATTCTGAATGATTTCAGAAACAATATGAAAACATACTACTTTGCTGATGCCCAACCAGCTGATTTTTCGGATCCTAACTTCATAACTAAAACCAATGAACGCATATTGAAGCTGACCAAAGGACTAATAAAGGAAGCTCTTGTGAACGTAAACCCTACAACACTGATGATGATTCTTAACTGTCTTTACTTTAAAGGTAAGAATCTGTTATTTCAATCTTAGCTAGAGATTTTCTCAGTTTGCAATTCACTGCATGCTTCATTAGAAACTCCAGACTGAATGTAAGCCAAGTCTACAGTTCAAAAAAGCCTATTAAGAAGATTATTAGCCCATTTTTTGCACGTTTCTGTAGCACACTGATGTTCCAGTCATGCCCTGAAGTTAGTGGGTACTGTACAAATACATCAAATGCTTATTACATCCAAAACCTTACAGTCTAAAACTGAGACTAAAAAACAACATATGAATGCAGAATAGCCTCCAAAAAGCGTAAGCTTTGTAGGAGTCTTAGATGGTGAGGTATTACTTCATGTGCAAGTTATTAGTCACATTCAGTCCTGCTTAAAATTACTGGCTTCACTGAAATGGTACAATTTGATTTCAGTTAAAACACTTAACATTTCTGAAATATTCAGGATTCACAGGAATGACTATAAAGAATTTCAGCTTAAAGCATGTATTTTTTATACGAACAGAGCATGATCCTTGTCAACAAACCTATACAGGTGACAGAAAAGAAGAACCAAAACTAAAACTAAAAACAAACACATTCACTATTTGGAGTGTTTCAGTTAATTCAGCATGAACTGTCTGCTGATATGGGCTCCTACTATATCACTATCACAGGCTGCGCAGTTAATGAGGCTTGAAGTAAACACTGTACAATACATTCTTGTTATAAATCCTTATTTTCAATTTCTTTACATTTAAACTAAGAGTCTGTGGAGAGATTTTCAACACTGGTTATCTGCCTCAGGTTGAAAGTTTGGTAATCTTTCAATAAACTTTTAAAATGGTATTAAATGAGCAGAAGGTGGGAGGTGCCAATGAAACAGGAACTAAGGAAAAAAAAGGAAAACTGTTACTGACTGATTGAAAATCAGATGAAGGTGACAATACACTGGTAAGGAAAGGCAGATTAGCACAAAAGGATAGCAGTGTTCAGAAGCACAACATACTCCTTTTCATAACTTATAAAGGAGTTTCTTTTTTCCAGTTTTGTCTCTGCTTCCAGGAAACAAATGCTCCAGGGCTCTCTTACACCTGCCTTCTCAGCATTTGATTAGAAAAACTTACAGGAATACCATTCCTGTAAGTTTATAAAACATACCTTTTCCCACTCACATGCAAGGCATTACTTCCTTGAATAATGCCACTTGTGTCTTCAAAAGACCTGAAGCAGTCATTAGCATAAATTTCAAGTAATCCCTTATTCAACAGACTTATTTCTATCTTTAAGTACATCTCTGGTCATCATATCACACTAAATACATGGCTTTACTGACCTTCAGACCATCCTGAGAAAGAATTATGCAGAATGTAACAGATAAATTATTTTTCCACAATTTGGTCAAATTTAAAATATCTTTTTGTTTTACTCTGAAGTTATTAAATACTTGTGCTACCTCAAAATAACAAAAACACCACCAAAAATTAAATAGCTTTAGCATTGGATATCTTGAGTCATCAAGATCAAAAAGACTTTTGCCTTTTCCTTCTCTCCATGGAGTCCTGTTAGTCCAAATTGCCTAGGTGTTGTCTGCTGAAGACTGTAATTTTTAACCCTCAAACCCCAAAAGACCAATTCTATATTGCGGTCTCCCATTCTTTCATCTTATAGTGACAGTCTCCTGACAACTCTATTTTGAGTGGAACCGAATTTTTAAAAAGCAAGTTCTGCTTCTGGGTTTCCTAGTTTTCCCACCACTTCTTCCAGATATGTTATTTTGTGCACACATCTTTCTATTTACAATATTTACACTGTCTGTGTCATTGCAGACAAGCTCCGTTAAGCCCTCAGAGCTAAGAAATCTATGAGTATTCACAGGTACACAGAGATGCTCAGTAAGAAGTGATACTGAGTAATGGGATAATTGCCAAACACCAGAAGTCTCGCGCTCCTTTTATATTAAATACCATAAAGAAACTATTGGAAATTATTCACATTGGCAAGAACCAAGTTCTATCTTGTATAGGTGTCCAGTCTACCTTCAACTGAGATCTACTTTCCATTCTGCAGAAGTCTGAACAATAATTTTTGAGCTTCCTATCAAGTAAGAGCTGGTTATTTTAGCCATAAGAGATCACTGCAGCTTTTGATAACCAACAAATTTTGACAGATCCAAAATTGGTTCTATGAGATTCTAGTCACAACTGCAAGAGATAAGTCAATCTGTGGAGACAACATCATCTACTACCACAGATGGATCCAAAAGACATCTTGGTGGGAAGATTCGTAACAAGAAGTCACAAAAGTCAAAGTGCCAAGGGGCTTCTGCCCCTCTACTCCACTCTTGTGAGACCTCACCTGGAGCACTGCATCCAGCTCTGGAGTCCCCAACTCCCCAATAAGAAGGACACGGACCTGCTGGAGCATGTCCAGAGAAGAGCCACGAGGATGGTCCGAGGGCTGGACACCTGTCCTATGAGGAGAGGCTGAAAGAGTTGGGGCTGTTCAGCCTGGAGAAGAGAAAGCTCCAGGGAGATCTTATTGCGGCCTTCCAGTACCTAAAGGGGGCTACAGGAGAGCAGGGGAAGGACTTTTTACTAGGGCACGTAGTGATAGGACGAGAGGGAATGGCTTTAAACTGAAGAGGGCAGGTTTAGATTAAACATTAGGAAGAAACTTTTTCCGTTGAGGGTGGTGGGGCACTGGAACAGGTTGCCCAGAGAGGTTGTTGAGGCCCCGTCCCTGGAGGTGTTTAAGGCCAGGCTGGATGTGGCCTTGGGCAACCTGGTCTAGTGGGAGGTGTCCCTGCCTATGGCAGGGGGGTTGGAACTCCATGATCTGCAAGGTCCCTTCCAACCTAAACCATTCTATGATTCTATGATTCAGCTCATCAAAGAAGACTACACACTTCCTGCTGGAAGAACAGTACTTTATCCCAAGACAAAAACATCTGCAAAAGTGACTTCAAGAAAAAAGTTCCCCACCTCCTCTCTTTTACTAGGAAGAACTGAAAAAATGTCTCCCATTCCTCAGGCGATGACAGCACCGCTGAAGCTTCCCTGAGTCACAGCAGCTTCATGTCTTTAGCTAGCGCAAGTCATACGCCTGTGAATTCTGCTCCCTGAAGAATGGTCAGGTGTTTTTTTCCCCTTGAGAAGTGAGACAATTTGTTTGGGAATAGCATAAGCCATTTTATATCCCATTCCCTTCAGAATCTCAACCACAGTCTGATCACTTCTCAAACTTCTCGCCATCAACCTGACACATGAAGAAACTATTAGAATGAAAGTTGGACTTAAGGTTTTTTTTGTTACTTCACAGTCAATTTGGCAAAGTCAGACTAGGGATCTCAGAATCAGGTGCAACCTTTTAAAACAAGGTTACTGATTAAGGTTAATTTGTAGTCTCTCCACACAGTTACAGCCACACTCCTCAACTACTTGCTTGCCAACAGTGACCTAAAATCCAGAGTTTTAACAGGAAATACCAGTAACCCAATCTCCACTATAAAATTCTAGCTTTGTCTGCCCATTAAGGAAAAATTAATGATTTTTCCAGAGTCTTGGTTCTGGAAAGAGATCAATAGGAAGGCCGCTTTTAAAAAAGCGCCTTCTTTTACGCAGTCAGTAAATATTTGGGGTACTCGAATCTTAAAATTCAAAGTTTTCTGGGCTGCAAAACACATTGAATTGTATTCTTTTGGGCATAGACCTGTCAGATGACAGGCTTGTGTAGGTGTGCTGAAATCACATCCAACTGGGTTATAGAATTAAGCGGTCAAGACACAAACTCTTCAGGATCTCTTAAGACAGAAAGGTAACTGGCTTGAATGGACTAAGTCAAGGTAATGCCTTCAGTATAATACCTTGTATGCAAAATGAAAACAGCTATTATTTAGCCTGACATTTCTAATGCTTGAAACAGTCCGGTTTAAAGCACCAGATCTCTCAGAAGAATACAGCAGTGTCAGTTGCTTCGCTATGTGCAAACCCTGTCAGATATCTCGCATCTGTTCGAACTTTGTAATTCCTATGTTCCTTGTAGAAAAAAAAACAACACACCCTTTCAATCTCCAGTTTGTGTTTACCCACTTTTGTAATTCAGAACATTCAAATCAGACAAATGTTAAGTTAAGAAAGAAAGCCAGGAATTTCAAAGTCACTTTAAAACTTGTCTTCCAAACTAAACCATTCTATGATTCTTACTCAAGCTTAACTGAAATCCAATTCACATTAATTAAAACTTAATGTAAACTGTTATTCTGGGAATATTTTATTAAATGAGGGTCTTGGAGTTTTTTGTTTATCTGTCTTCTGCATTGTATTAACAGGAACTTGGGAGAATAAATTTCCAGTGGAAATGACAACAAAGAGAAGTTTCCGACTGAATGAGAAGCAAACAATAAAGGTTCCTATGATGCAGACTAAAGGGAACTTCCTAGCTGCAGCAGACCCTGAGCTAGATTGTGGTGTGATCCAGCTCCCATTTGTGGGGAACATCAGTATGCTGATCGCACTTCCACACAAACTCTCTGGAATGAAAGCCCTAGAAAAGCAGATAACCCCTCAAGTGGTGGAAAAATGGCAGAAGAGCATGACAAACAGGTATCTGCTGCAAAGTACATCTTGTTAAAGTCTTAATGTATTTTCTTGATGAGACTGACAAGGGTAAGTAAAGAGCACAGAAGGTAACATATGATATTTTCATAGAACCATCAAATGGTTCTGGGTTGGTAAGGATCTTAAAGATCATCTAGTTCCAACAACCCTGCCATGGGCAGGGACACCTTCCACTAGACCAGGTTATTTTGATCAAAAACATTAAACCTGAACAAAACCCCCAAAAAGATGGATTTCTTGAATCAAAAATCAGGACTAGTGATCTCTCAAAATTTAAATGTCATCAAGAGATCAAGGATGACTGAGGTGTAAAATTCTAATGGAGTTCCAAAAGCCTTTCTATTAAGTATTTAATGTTGTAGATTTAAAGAAAAAGTTCTTACTGATGAAGTTTACAATGAGGAGGAAAAACAGGAGTATGATAATAATAGGTTATTTATGCAGAATAATCTCAACCATATGGAAAGCAGCCTACGTTCATTTCAGCACTACGCATATCAATATATCTGTTGTGTAAAGGCACACATTCAGTAATCAACAATAGACATCACAAGTATGAGACAAATTATATAGCTTCTCTCGTGCAGGATAAAAGACTAGGTATCTAGGTGTCTTCAGGCTTGATAAAAAGATAAGAAGAGTTGATTTGATGTGCTATTCAGGAAGCTAACTTATTTCTATTGTATACAATAAGTGACAAATCTCCAATTTAGTACACCAGAAAATCTGACAGTTCAACATTTATTACAAGTATAACTAACCATGTACTGAACTGCTCAAAGATATGTATATTATATACATAAATAATGTAAATCATCATAAGTGAAATATTAAATTGAAAAACTAAAAGCTTTGGCAGGGGAATTAATTTTTTTAAACAAAGCTTAAAGTAATGATGCCCAAGTTCTGAAAGTCAAAGTACAGCAAACAGTCCTGTATATTTCTGTGTCCTGTTTGCTGAAGATAGCAAAAAACCCAAACCACAACAGATATGTAAAGTGAAGGAGTCACGCAAATATGTATCTCCTCAATGATTTTTCATTTTTGTTTTTATTTTTCATAGAACAAGAGATGTCGTTCTGCCTAAATTTAAGCTGGAGAAGAGTTATAACTTGATTGGTTATCTGACATCCATGGGAATAGAAGAACTGTTCAATGAAAAAGGAGACTACTCTGGTGTATCAGATGAGAAAATCACCATTGACAGGGTACTTACTCCTCTCTTTTCCTTTCCTTTCTGATTAAACTATATCACCTGAAATCATGGAAACACAGTTAAAATAATTAACAGTAACAAAAAATAGTATTTTTTTCTTGTCTTTCCTTGAGGACATAAGAGGATGTGGGTTTCTCCGCATGTCCTTTGTCTACTTATATAATGAGGAACATGATTAATCAGATGTCAAAGGCATTAAAATCCTTGTGGTCAGTCAGGAACAGGCTTATTCACAAACCAAAACCAAAGGATTGCGGCCACATAGGCCAGCAAGAGTGTCACAAGGGAGCCACGTGCAGGACATGGAGTTGGGGAAATGCTGTAAGCACATCACTTGAGTATACTTACAAGATCCTCAATTTCTTTTTTGTTTGTTTTTCTTTTTTTGTTTGTCTAAACAGTTCAATCACCAAGGCACAATAACTGTGAATGAGGAAGGCACAGAGGCTGGAGCAATAACCAATGTCGGGTTCATGCCCCTTTCCACTCAGATTCGCTTTATTGTCGACCGCCCCTTTTTGTTTCTGATCTATGAACATCGTACCAGTTGCCTTCTGTTCATGGGTAGAGTTGTCAACCCAGCCAAGTCTTAAAAGCAGAGAAGACCTCCAACGTGCTGTTACACGAGCTGTATAATTACACATTAATATACCAGTATCACAAAGGAAATCGTATTGTCATATTAGCTAATACAAAAGCCACTGGTATAATATATTACCTACAGGTAGTTTCACATGAATGGACTCATAGCAGTAGATAATTTGACTGCAATTTCAAATGGTTAGCGCCATGTATCGATAAAAGTGTATTAAAAAAAAGAAATCACAAAGTAACTTACACTTTGTGTTCTACTTTAGTGTATAAAACATAATCAATAAAATATTTAGATTATCTAGATTCTTGAAGTTTAGCTCTAAATTTGTGCTAGGATACCTATTTATAATAAATAGGAATAAGGAAATCCTAAATCCCCTCCAGTCTTAGAAGCCTAAGTCTCCCCTGTGTATTTTAGATAATCTAACTTGAAAAAGAGTAGATGTCTACATTCTTTCTCTTGCTTGCATCATTTAACATTCAGCAGACTTACACAACATGAACCTTATGGACCAGTGTACCAAAAAAGAGGAGATGGAGGAATGGAGGAAACCAAAAAAGACGTCTTGGAGGAATGAAATACTAAGGGAGCCACTACTTTTCCCCAACCTAACATGTATTAGCAGTGTTAGGTTTAGGGTTGGACTTGATCTTAAAGGTCTCTTCCAACCTAAGTGATTCTGTGATTCTGTATGGTTTCAATACAGTTCCCCCACCTTCATCAGTACAAGTGGTATCAGAATTAGGCCCAGGTAAATTATATAAAGACCCTTAGAATACCTTTTAGAGTGAAAGCAGCTAGCAAAATGCTCTTTTCATGGGCTTAATATCACCTAATCCTCTCTACAAAATAGTGTGACTTACAGCAATCACAACCTTTGTTAATAATTCAAACACACTCTCCATACTTGAGTCAAAGTATACCACCTGCTGTACAAAAGCCTGTTTCACATTTGAAAAAGTGAAAACGTACCTGCAGTCTGTAGCATATTAATATGTACCCCATAGAAGGATGAGAATTGCATCTTATGTTCAAGTTGTTAAAGCCAATGAAGATACCTTCCTTTGCATCATACCTTCGAAAAAAATGTGTCCTACAATCTAGCGAGGGTATTTTTATTATTTGCTGTATGTATCAAATACTGTAACCATCTAAATACATTCATATTATAAATTTGTCTTATGTTAGCAAAAACATGCAAATTAAGATATAATCCAACAGTTATTTTAAGGATTCTGAATTCTCTTTAAAAGGTGTTTTTGGATATTAAGTTTAACTTAACTGATTTCATTTGGCTTTTATATACTGCCATTTGTAATTTTGCATCTACTACAATTATTTGCCCCATACACAAAACTTTTTAACATGACAGCCAGTAAAATACCAGGATTAGATGATGAAGAGATGATATCACATTAGAAGCTCTCGGGTTTCTCTATTCCTGTCTCACATTGTGCCTACTTATAAGCCCAGCGTGGGGGTGACAATTTTCAGTATTGAAGGTTCACAACAAATCATTAACAGTCATAGAGACATTTTATTGTTTTATCTATATTCAAAAAGACAAGCATATCCAGAGATTATATATTCATGCTCCAAATTTAATTAGTCTATCAGTGACTAAATGAGCTGGAGCATCTGAAAAATGGGTGTTTTGAGACCTAAGTAACAAGGGAAAGAACTTGAGCAGAAAAGCAAATTAGCTACTGCTAAAAACTCATGATCTTCATCCATTGTGCAAGAAAGTCAAATATTTGCTTCAACCACCATAATGTAACCATTAACTCTTGCTTCAGATTCTGGCACTATCTGACTCCATTTAAAGGTCACATTGGTTAAGAAAAATGCAGTTATCACCATCTATTCAGAACAAACGTATCATCAATAAAAATTTGAAACAGAAAAGTAGTTTCATAACTTTTACATCATGTTTCTAACAAACACTAATCTTTTCTCAATATGCAAGGAATGACATTGCTTTCACTCAAATCAGTGCTGGCATTAGTGACAGCTGAAAAATACTACCCACTAGAACATACCTCTCAAGGCAGGACTAGCTAATTCACACAAAAACTGGTTGCCTGCAGGCATCCAAGAGATTTATAAAGACATTTCTGTAAAGCTAGGATCTGGCCTTTGTGACCACTGGTGAATTCACTAAAAGCTTATGTTGAAAACTGGTGGAAGAGACAGGGGAAGGAAAGGAACAGTTCTTTGATCTTTAACCAGTGCTAATTTTAGGCTCTTCTCTTTGAAAAGCTTCAGTAAAGAGGTTTGTAAAGGCAAAGTATGGAATGAATGATTTTTTCTGCTTGTTAATGGATGTGCAGTATGAGCAAGTTGCAAGCGGCATGCCTACTGCAAGTATGCAATACATTTTACCCTTCTGTCCCACCAGCTGTGCAGGAAAAGTTCCAGAGAAGAATTCAACTTCAGGAGGGGAGAAAGTGACATAACTTTTTTTTTTTTTTTTTTGTTCTCCAGCAAGTTTAAGTTTGCCTACGGATCTTTTAGACATTTTTTGTAGAAGTTACAGCAGTTAGGCAACTAGTCCTACTGACCTGGAAACCCAGCTTGGACATATCAGATTTTCTGTTGGAGATCTAGAACAGTTGCACATCAATTTTCGACTGAATTAGTGTCCTGGTTTAGTCATACTTTGTTAAAAAAAATATCTTTTTCCCCCAGAAAAAAGTTGTCATCCGAGACCAAATATACACCAAAATAAACAAGTCTGGAGTGGACCTCAGTGTCCTTGCACATTTCCTAAAATGCTTTCAGCATGACAGCCAGTTCTAGTTTCAGGAGACACAGGACACTTCCTCCCCTTCCTCCCTCCTTTCTCAGTGATTTTTTTTTTTCCCCACCCCACGTCCTTTTAAGAGGCAGGATTCACTGTGCTGCCAAACTAAGATTATTTGGTTTTCACTTTTCTCCTCAGGCCACACGTACATGCTGTTCATTACACTGCATGGCAAACACTATTGAAAGAAATATTCCCTGTGGTATTATTTAGCTCATGAATCTCTTGAGTTCATGACTAGCAACAATCTAACTCACAATCACAAAAGATTAATTATTTTAAGAGATATCTCCTTATTAAACAGGTATCTCCCCCCCCCC